>JAJAGP010001018.1:0-247923 GCA_025084515.1 Ancistrus triradiatus
AGTACGGTCTCATGGACGTCATCAGAAAGTCTCAGATGGTTAAGGAAGAAGCTTTAAGAAAAATCATATGCTAATAATAATAATAATAATTAGTGAGAGCGAAGCCGTAATGATGTAACGATGCTTGTTGTCATTTCAGGAGGAAAGATGAGCGTCTGGACTGGATGTACCAGGGTCCGGCGGGACAGATCTCCCGCGAGGAGTATCTCCTGGGCCGTCCCATCGACAAGCAGATCACCCAGCAGTACGAGGAACCAGACAGCGGGCCGTCCGCTGAGACCGGCCTCCTGCCAGGATCCATCTTCAACAACGACACTTCCGTCAGCACCCTGGATATGGCCGCCAAGATCAGGGAGGACCCGCTGTTCGAGATCCGGTCAGTAAAACAGGTCCATTCTACCCGCTGCTAAATCATCATCATCATCATCACCAGAATCATCATCAGACTGTGGGCTTCAGTCCTAAGGAACAGAATTTATCAATAACTGTTTATTATACAGAAACTAAACACTAATATATCAACTGATCAGCTTTAATTTATTAAAAAAGAAAGTTTATTTCATTCAGCAAATAAAATGGGTCTGATTTATAAGGCAGGCTGTTACTAAGATCCACTGTTCTACCCACAGAGGCAAATCAGGGTGAGATCCCGGTGCTAGAACCAGAGTACAGGATCAGTGTTATCAGTTACAGTCCTCAGTTAGTCATTCTGAATGAGTTATATGAAGCTAGAGAAAGAAAACTAAAGAGAATACTGATAAAGAAAGAAACAGATAGAAAGAAAAAAACAATAGAATGGAAGAAAAATCGAAATAAAGAAAAGGCTAGAGAGAATACTAAGAACAAAACAGAAAGAAAGAAAGTAAAACAAAAAAAAGGAAAGAAAGCATAACAATAGAAAGGAAGGAAGGAAGAAAGAAAGAAAAAAACAGCAGAATGAAAGAAAGAAAAAAAACTACAGACAGAAAAACAAAAAGACAGACAATAGAAAGAATGAAAAAGAAAGGCTAAAGAAAGAACAGTACAATGTACCTGTCTGACTGTATAATTTTTTTTTAGCTGAAGCTCTTAATGTGAATGTTCTGAGTCAGAAATGCTAAAGTTGGAGCTCTGGATCATCAGCAGCTTGGTCGGGTTAATCAGAGCTGGGCTTAACAGATCCTCTGGACTTGACTGGACTTTAAATCCAGACTAATGATTTGAGAGGCGGGCATGACGCTGCTGGGCAGCAACACAGTGCTGCATGTTTGCGTTGTGTGAAAGTGTGTGTATCTGAGAATCTGTATGTGGTGCTTCACAGCAAACGTGAGGAGGATAAAAAGAAGAGCGTCCTCACCAATCCCGTCAAAATGAAAGAGATCCGCAAAATGGTGAGTGAGAGGAAGCACCTTCTGCCCTTCCGGGTTTCTGAGGGAAATCTCAGGCGCTGCTGCACTGTACCTGATTACTTCATTCTAAGAGCCATAAATAATAAAGTTTTTTTGTTTTTTTTGCTCATTTTGGACTCCGTAGTTGCGTGAAAACCTGGAGAAGGAGAAGAAAAAGAAGAGGAAGAAGGATAAGAAGGAGAAGAGGGAAGAAAAGGACAGGAGGAAGGAGAAGAAGCACAAACGGAGGAGTTCCAGCTCCGACGAAGAAGACAGGAAGCACAGGTAAGGACAGCAGCAGCTGGGTACTAGGGTACTAGGGTACTAGGGTTAGGGCTGGAATGATACTCTCTGCTCACTGTCCGATTCGATTCACGATACTGAGCTCCTAGTTCCATTTTCTCATGATTAGTGACTTTGTATTCCATGTGATTTTCCTTGTTTTGTTTCTCATAGTTGAAGTGTAGCTATGATGAACATTACAGACCTCTCTCATCTTTCTACGTAGGAGAACTTGCACAATCAGTGGCTGACTAAATACTTTTTTACCCCTCTGTAAGTGCTATCTTAAATTAAAAATGAGACCCTGTTATCATGATTGGTTTTTCAAACACCTTTTTATATCAATTGTGTGTGAAAAGTGCTTTACAAATATCTTTAAACATCCCAAATCCCTTCAGTTTCCATGAGCCCATGACCCCATAGTGAGAAGGATATGCTGTATATGATGATTGCGCCCTCTGGTGTTCAGGAACGCAGCGACATTATTAGATGTGCATACAGAGAAGGTGCGTGATATAGTTTTTGCACCATCGTTACAGCTCTACTAGCAATGTGGGAAAATAAGGTTTCTTTATTTTAACATTGCGCTGCTGCTCAGGTGCAGGAGAGCCTCCTCCGTTTCAGCAATCCAGAGTCCGCTCCAGACGTTCAGTTTAGGAGTAGTGCTCGATGACTTTATGCGTAAAAAAAAACCTAAAATCCTCTCTTACTAATGCTACAAACATGAACAAGACACTTGATGGTGGTGTTTTTTTCTTTTTTTTTGAAAATCCAAAACCTCGTTAAGTTCTGTCTGTTCGTGTTTTTATCATTAGTAGGAAAATATTTGTGTTCCTTGCTCTCATTGTAGCTGCTAAATAAACACAGAAGCTTCTAAAATGTGCATTAAATCAGTGTGGGAGTAAAGTTTTCGCTTCAAATCGGGGCTTATTTTGTGTCTTTAGTAGATGTTGGACTTTGAGGTTTTATTTCTTGGCTTAGTTTACGCATTTCTTTGTGTACGGAACATCATAAACACAACTGATAAGGATTTAATCATTTAAATTAATATAGTTAAATGTTTACATTACATTCACTTAAGTCATATGTAAGGGTTTAATAGAAATGTGGATTTGTTTTGGTTTTTTTGCACTAGCTTATAGATTAAGTAATTAGGATAATAAATTAGTCATAAATTTTAAGTTAATAATTAAAAAATAAGAAGGGCTCTTGTGTTTATTTTGATCAGGTTAAAACATCTTCAAACCCGTTTACGTTTTTTTTTTGTGCTGCATTGTGACATAGTTTGTTGGTAGGAGCTTAAATGCGAAGTTGGGTTTGATTTTGGTGATGATGGGATTTTTAAATTTTTTTGGGGGGGGGGGGGACTCATCGTTTAGATTAACTTAAAATAAGCCAAAAAGCAGCAATTAATATCCTCTTAACAAGCGAGATAATGCAGTGTAAGAATGTTATAAACACGTGTTTGGAGGATGCAAGGCAAAGTCTAATAATAGTTATTGATAAATCCCAGAACATATCGAGAGATCATTTTTGTTAATATCACACACCCCTATGAGAAAGTGAACTGGGACCCTGTGCTGCCGGTATTTGACCCTGATTTGGGTCCCTTATACGAATTGAATGGCTGTTTGAGTGTCTTTTGATCTGAACTACACACTATATTAATGTATTTTGAACAGATCAAAGGAACATAACGGAGTCTCCCAGTCCCACCATAAGGCCGGGTACGGACTGCAGGTGTGTGGAGCTGTTTCTCTTTGTTAACGGATCCCAACGCCATATCTGTATCATATATATATCTATCTCTGTGTGTGTGTGTGTGTTTATATGTTATGGCGAATCATGACAGACCATAATAATCTGCTTTACAGTTGCCAGCAAACAGATCTCACCACTCGTCGAACCACAGCAGGAGGGACAGGAGTCGATCACCGCTGGACTCCAGGGACGGGAGGAGGAATCGCTCGCCTCACGATTCAGAGCGCAAACACAAAGCTAAATCCCCGAGTCCGGCCAGACCCAAAGAGCGCTACCACCGACCGCAGAGCACCAACTACAGCAAGTACGGTCCCAAACCCAGTCCTAACGTTCAGCATGCTTCATATGACCTGCAGTCGGTCCTCCGTATCCACGTACTGTTTAAGGGTTTGATTACTTTCAATTGTCTCTAAAGTACTCGTAATACCCAATACGGTCCTAATTCAATCTGATTGCTATCAACTAAATTTTTATACTGTAATGTTTCGAGAACATTAATAACTAGATCTGCATTTCCTCTTGGAATGACAACAGTGCTTGTAATGTGGCAAGGAGAAAGATTGTGAGTTTGTGTCCCAATACCTTTGGCCACATGTGGGTTTGTGTCCCAATACTTTTGGCCACATGCGGGTTGCATCCAAATACGTTTGGCCATCTGTGGGTTTGTGTTGTAATACGTTTGTGTTTGTTTGTTTGTTTGTTTGTTTGTGTGTGTGTGAGAGTGAGATCGATGCAGCAATATACCACTTTACAATCTCCTCTTCTTTAGATGGTGCAGTGCAGGGTTTTGACTCAGTTTATCCGCTGGGTTATTGGTGTGATGGATTAAGATGACTCCTTTTTTTTTTATTTCAGCTGTTTTCATATTTTGAGTGGATTATGTGGAATATTGCAATATATCATATCATAATGTATTGTGATGTAATTGTGTCACAAAGCCCTTTCCAATACCCACTCCTAATGCACCACTGAGCTCTTGCCACAGTCCGTTAAACATCCCCCTTGCTGTCTGTCTTTGTCTCTCTCGCTCTCTCTCGTCTCCGTCACTCCGTCTCTCTCTCGCTCTCTCTCTCGGGTCGAGTCTTGCAGTCCTTTCTCTCTCCCCCTGCTCTCTGTCTTTGTCTCTCTCTCTATCTCCTATCTCAAATAAATATAATGTCTGTCTCTCTCAGGCGTCTGTCGGCTGAAGAGCTGGAGAAGAGGAGGAAGGAGATGATGGGTTTCGCCCGCGAGAGAGAGGAGCAGCGCGAGAGCAACGTGAAGCATTACAAACGGCAGGACGAGCAGGAGAAAGAGAAAGACGTCGCCAACAAACCCGCCGACCATGCCACCTTCATCCAGTGAGTGTTTCGTCCACTTCATGCGGGTCGTCTTTAGAGCAGGAGTGTGTACGTGGATGATGTAACGTCCTGGTTCTTCTTACAGCACCATGAGGCTGGAGAGCGCCGCCACCTCGTCTGTGGAGGATCGGGTCAAGAGGAACATCCACTCCATCCAGAGGACCTCGGCCTCCCTCGAGAAGAACTTCATGAGGAGATGAAGCCAGCCTCGAGGGACCTCCCCTTGGTTACAGCCATTAGATTTGTACAGCGATTTTGTCTTAAATGTCACGTGTTATGTTTGGTAAGGGCGGTTTGTACAGCAAACGGGGCCGGCTTTTGGACCAGTACACGTTTTATGCTAAATTTTATTCATGTGTAAATGAATTTTTGTAATTTTTTTCTTCTCAAGATGTCAAAATATGAAAATCAGGGGATGATTACCTCCAATAAAACCAGAAAAGTGTGTTTCCTTACGGCAAGTACGTTTTCTGGTTCAGTATCTGTTGGGATTTGTTTTGTTTTGCGGTGTGAAAATTTTTCTCCATTCATGGGAAAAAATCTGTCGCTCCTGAGGGACTTCACTTTGTACTTTAAGAACGGAAGAAAAACGAGGAGAAATTAACAATTTATGCTGAATTTTATTCTTTTTTTAGGGAGTTTTTGTAATTATTATTTTTTTTCTTCTCAAAACGGCGAAATATGAGAATCAGGGGACGATTAGCTAAACTAAACTGGAAAAGTGCTTTCCTTAAGAAATCGGTAGCTGCTTCTATAAATTTGAACCGTTTATGGGGCAAATACTTTTCCTGGTTTGTTATATGTTTGGATTTTTTTTGTTTTGCGGTGTGAAAACTTTCCCCATTCATTCCTATGGAGAAAAAAAATCCATGGTGCTGAGGGACTTCACTATGTACTTTAAGAACGGAAGAAGAATGAGGAGAAATTAACATTTTAGGGTTAATTTGATTCATTTATTAGGAACTTTCTTTTTTTTTTTTTTCCTCTCAAGATTAGCTCCAATAAAATGGGAAAAGTGCGTTTCCTTAAGAGATCGGTACATTTCTGGTTCGGTGTCTGGATTTTTTCTTTTGCGGTGCTTTTTCCCCTGTTCGTTCCTATGGGAAACAATCCGGCAACAAAACAACAAGGCAGTTACTGAGTTTATTAATAAAACCATTGTCAGCAATTATGAGGTCAGAGGCTCTCCCAGACTGTAATTAGGCTGTAATGTCATTAAATAATTGTGTCGTTTATAAAAAATCGTTTCTCTGGCTCAGATCTTTTGCCAGGTATTGGTAAATCCTGCTTTGCAAGTATCCATGCCAGCCATAGAGAACATTTTTATTTAATTCCTCGTTGTGTGTTTTTTTTGAGTGAAAATCACCGGCCTGCTGAACTGGACAACTAAATAACTGTTTCTAACTAAATAACTAGAATTCTGCAAGATATTTTTCTGTAAGCATGGGTTTCAATGTTGTTAAAAAACAAAGAAACCGGTAAGAGGTTTGAAAGTACCTTAGTAGTGAGTAATTCATAAATTCCCATCAGGAAACCGCTATTTTTCTGTAGCTGGTACAAACACAGTGAGGCAGGATCTCATGAGTCGATGCTGTATTCTGTTTATTTGAAGCAGGATAATACTGATGAAACGTAACACATTCATTCTATAACTTCTACAATTACAACAATTACAGAGGCTCAGGTGCGCTCAGAGCCAGAGAAGCACGTCAGCCTGAATCGGAGGTGTGGCCACGCCTAGGAAGGGTGACCGTGACCGGCGGCGTATCGGAGGTGTAACTGGGGGGGTTCTGGCTCCGGACCGTGGGGCCGCGGTGCTCAGCATGCCGTCCTGGACTTCCAGAAGTAGTTCATGCAGTTGAGCGGCTTGGCCGTCACCGTGTTGTCTCTCCTTACGAGTTCCATCCTGCCCCGGGGCGCCTCGTCCACCTCGACGGGTTCGAGCTCGTTGTTCCTGAGCATCCACTGCAGCTCGGGGAGGGACAGTCTCTGTGGTAACTGAAACACAGGCGGCACGCTGTTAAAGGTACCGTATCTGAGAGGGTGTCCTGTGCTAGCGCTAACAGGGAAGAGGAACTTTCAATGAAATGGTTTAACAAGTCCTAAAATTGAACCTGTTCAGGTTTGCCGGCCAGTTTTATTAGCGCCAACAGTAAATCTCACGCATATTTATGAATATCATTTGTGAATCCTCTCAGGTTCCTGTCAGAGTTTTATTATTAACTCAAGGCCCAGAGACCAAAGATTTGTGGCAGTATTCTTTGGTGTATATATCAGATTATATATATATTATCTTATATATATTATACAATATATATATATATATAAATATATATATATCTATTTTGGTATATAAATATATATATAATGTGTATATATATCTTAAAATTATTTAGCAAATCCTGTCAAGTTTCTCCTATTAGGTGATTTGTTAGCGCTAACAGTAAATATCATACGTTTTATTTTTTTTTATGTTGTATTTTTATTCTTTAACACTTTTTTTTACATTACTCCTATATCCTTGCTGCTGTAACCTGTAAATGTCCCCATTGTGGGACAAATAAAGGATGGTCTTATTTTATGTTTTATGAATATTGTTTATAAATCCTGTCAGGTTGTTTTTTTTTATATTAGCTACTTTAGTAGCACTAATTATCACACATTTATGAAGATAATTTAGAAATCTTGTCAGAAATCCTGTTCAGGTTTGTCATATTAGCTAGTTTTGCTATGCCTAACAGTAGTGATTGTGAATATTTAAGAAAATGGCTCAGAAATCCTGTCAGGTTTGCACCTCTTAGCGAGTAGGCTAGTGCTCACGCTAAAGATTGTGGAAGTTTAAGATTGGCTAGAAATCCTGTAAATCACCTCAAAATTATTTCAGGCTAAATCCCTGCACGGTTTTTCAAATATCATCCTTTATGAATATCAATTTCAAATTATCTCAGAAATCCTGAAAGATTTTTCACATTTAGCTAGTTTTTATAGTGCTAACAGTAGTGATTGTGAATATTTAAGAAAATAGCTCAGGAATCCTGTCAGGTTTGCTCCTCTTAGCGAGTGGGCTAATGCTCACACTCTGGACTGTGGAAATGTATTGCGGTAAATAACTTAAAATCCCATCAGAAATCCTGTAAGAGTTTTAAAATTAGCTACTTTGCTGACAGTAGTGATTGTAAAGATTGAAGAAAAATGGCTCAGAAATCCTGTCAGGTTTTATCCTCTTATTTAGCACGCTAATGCTGATGCTAGATTGGGAATATTTATTGCTTAAAATTAGTCAAGAAATCCTTTCAGATTTTAATATACTACACAATTGCCCTAGTGCTAACAGTGAATAATACCAGAAATACGTCATTATAATTTTCATTTATAAAAACTTTTCCTCAGAAATCCGCCAGGCTAGCTCACATTAGCAAATCACAAGCAGTATCTATTACAGTACAACGCTTTCTGGTTATGTTATTATGTCGCTGTTAAGAAATCTAAATATTGTTGTAAATGTATTATCATTATTTAGTAATAATCAGTATATTGGCAGATTCCTGTTGATCCTAGATCCTAGTTTCATAAAAGAAACGTGAACAGTATTAAACAATGTACAGCTGAGTTTTAAAATTAGGATTAGCACTGCTATAAACAAACAACAATAAAACAACCAGATATTGGATGCCTAACGTTATTGTTTAAGCGTTTTATAACGTTTTGAGCAGTCACGGTCATGGGGATCCAGCACCTATCCCTGGATGGGACATTAGTGACCCTGTGCAGTGCCAGGGGATGATCTCCCGTCTTTCCCTCAGAGCTTGAAGGCACCATCGGGACTGGAACCTTGGTCCCTGTAAAACTGTTTTAAGTCCATGTATGGGCAATACTTGACTTTCCTTCTGCCTTTTCATGTCCAAATCTCTGGTATTAGATATTCACAGAAATTCTTACCTCTTCTACAGCCGGACCCGCTTGAGTTCCTTCCAGAGATGGATTAAGGAGCATGTGAGGCCGCCCACAGGATATGACCCCGACGGTCCCGGCCAGGCACATGAAGGTAAGAGCGAGACGCAGAGGTGAGGAGGCCATGTCTTCAGCTTCAGGTAGCAGGTAGTGGTTTAGAGTCGGTCGTGTGCTCGGTTGCTTGTGTGCTCCTGGTTTTGAGGGTCTGTATTTATAGCGATGCCTCGAAGTGAAATTATTTTCACACGAACAGATTTTACAGCTCAGGACTTCAGGGCAAATCATAAAAGGACCGGGACCCCAATTACGTTGACATCATTTTTCCGCTCTTCCAGAGTGAGCAGGATTATAAAGTGCTAATGGACGCACGGCGCATTTTTGTGTCGCCACACCGACCTCCGTCCTGAGCGTAATTTCTCAAACGAGCATAAAGCCGAAATTCCTGGTAACGCAAAGCTGTTACCTCCTGGGTTCTGATCTCTCATCTCTGTAGTCACGACCTTCAGACTTCATTCCGTACTCATTACGGAACACATTTCACCCTTTGCCATTTGGTTTTTGAACTTAAGGAGAACTTAATCCTAATTGTCAGACTCACCCAAAGTCTGGTTCTTTCAGTGTTTCTCAAGAAGCTTTTCCTTGCCACTGCCTCAGATTTACGAGTGTCTGTTAAAATCCCTGCTGTTAAAGCGACTTATCATTGAAATACTCATAGGATTGACAGTCGTACAGTTCATACAGCGTTTGGCGTATGATTTTTGAGCACACTGCGTTTTTAGCGTTAATTTTGATGCAGTTTTTGCTTTGTTACAACCTGAAATCAAAACCCATTAAAAACTTTTTTCCAGCCATTCATGCAATGACAAAAAGGTTTCGTTTTTAAAAATTTGAAAACTAGAATAAGAGCTTCGTAAAGAGACCAGTCTCCTGATTTAATCCTTAATTCACCTTTTGCTTTAATTACAGCATCAGGGCGTTTGGATTCGTCGTGTCAGGTTTTCTCCTAGATGGTTGAATATTTTCATTCTTTTTTTACAGAATTGTTTAAGTTCAAACAGATTTCATGGTAAAAGGTAACGTTCTGCTCTCTGACATCAGATTTAGGTCAGGACTCTGACTTGAGGACATTCACCTTCCTATTTTTATTTTTTTATTATTTTTTTATTATTATTATTTTTTGGCAGTGTGTTTCTGCCATTTTCAGCCGATTGTTACATTTTCCATTAAATCCTGACTGACTGCCCAGTGAAGAAAAACTCCCGCAACGTAATACTGCCACCACCATGCTTCACACTAGCTCTGATTTATTTTGCATTTGGATTTCAGTCTAAAAAGTTCAGTCTTGCTCATCTGACCATAAAACCTTTTACCACATGGCATCAGAAGCATAAACAAAAGTCACTGTGGGAACCTTTTATTTTTTGCCCCCTCCCATACAGACCTTTTTTTATTTCTCTTAACTTTTTGCTTTCCACCAACTTTATCACATAGCCCTTTTTTAAGCAGCTTTATAATCATGCTGAATTCTTTGGGTTACCATGAACTACTACTAGTGGAACCATCAAGGAACAGCCGCTTTTAAGGCCTTTTCACACAGAGTCAGAAAAAAATGCACGTATATTAACCCCGTCCTTCCCAGCGAGAACGTTTAATCGTAGCCTGTTCTAATTCCTGCCTTAAAATCAGGCTGACCAATCAGAGCTCGGTCGTCTGGCAGAACATCTGGTGGAATAGAACTGAAAGGCTGGAGAATGATGGAGATAATGCTCACAGGGACTGGATGGAACCGTCTGATTATTTATCTAAAACACAAACTAGAGCTTCCCTTCACTTGTGGTTATTTTTGTTTTTTTAAGTTGACGATATGAAAATGACACGCGAAATCTCCGACACATTAAGAGAAGAAATTAAAGAAAGAAAAATTGGGGATTTGAAAGTGTGTGTGACAGTAACACTACGTTACAAATCACATTCGTTGGGACTCCATTGAGGGGAGATGCTATTTTTATTATTTAGGAGTTTTATTATGTATTGTCAGGGAGTAATGTGAGCGAAGGTAAATGTAAACACATGACATGTTACTAAATGTTATTCTATGACTTAATCCAGGGTGGAAACCAAAACTTTAATATTTTATTTGTATAACATTATAACTAACGTCTCGTCTAAAGTAATTCTGTGTATTGGACTAACTAATGCCGATATGCATATTTTTATGTTATTTTTTAACTATTACTATAAGACTTATTTGACAAGATAAATTAGTTTCATTCTTACATAAATCATCTTCAAGCAGGTCGGGTTTCTATGAATCTTGGTCCTAACAAGGTTTCTCTCTTATAAGGTTTAGGGATTTTCCTTGCCACTTTCGCCCTAGGTTTACTCAATTTGGAATTGGCCCTAGATATTACAAAATCATCTAAAATTTTACAGCTGCCTTAGGACAATGCTGCGTTGTAAAAAGCGCTATAGAAATAAATCTGACTTGACTCGACTAGTTGCTTTTATTATTATTTAGATCAACCACATATAAAATACTCGTACATATGAAGTAACCTTTACATAAGAACTAACTTCAATAAAACAAAGTTTTGTAAAACCTAATTGAAGAATTGACAGTAGACACTTCACATCAAGTGCGGTAAAAACAGCTGATTGCTTTTATTAGGTAACAATTCGTATGAATATGTTGCGGCTCGTCGGTGGGTGCCTGAGCCGGGCTTTATGCTGTCCGCGGGTGAGTTTTCATGCAGACCCGACAGCGGCTGATCACACTCGTCATTGCTGGACCTTTCACCGTCTGTGACACCGGTGTACTGTAAGGCAAACAAACAGTGATTTTAGAAATCAAAATAAGCCCAGATCCTCCGAGCCCAGAGAAGCCGACGCCCCTTCTGGACATGGTTATAACATAAGGCTTCTTCTTAGCACAGTAACGTTTTAAGTGGTATCTGTGAATGTAACTCTGTATTGTAGAGCTTGATAAAGGTTTGATAAGGAATCCCTTGCCCATGTGGTTCTATCAGCTATTGATGAATGACAGTTCTTGCTGCAGCGCCGTCTGAGGGAGCGGAGATCACCCCTCTCCAGGTTAGGCTTTTTATTCCTCCAGATTCTGAATGGTTTAATGATATTATGCTCTGCAGAGGGAGAAATATATAAATCCCTTCCACTCTTTCTGTGAGGAACATTGTTTTTAACATTTCAATCATTTTGTCACACATTTGTTGATAAACTGGAGATCCTCTGATCATCTTTACTCCTCAAAGCTTTTGTACCAAATCATGATTACAGTCACCTGTTTGCAATCACTTTCATATTTACTTGTTTACCTCATTAGTAGACGTAAATTGCCCTAAACCTTTTTTGGAATGGGTTGTAGGCCTGAAATGCAGGAACTGATGTGTATTAAGGAATGAAATGAAGCTGAGCTAGTTTGGTATTTCGTGGACTCGCCTGAACATCGTTGCTTGGTCGATCGAGGCGAGCCAGTAGCTGTACGAGTCGGGATAGTAGTTGCAGGTGCCCCGGCCGTGGCACTCAATGAAGGGCACCTGTCTGAAGTGTTCTAGGCAGGATCCAGGAGAGACGAGGGGCTGCCCAGACCCTTCAGCGCCCACGCCGGTTTGCTTGAAGAGGAACAAAATATTTAAAAAATCTTTTTTTGACCGGGGTTCTGTTAAACGAGAACGGGACCTACCATGGCGAAGGAGTAGCCGGTCCAGAGAGAGGACCAGTCGCGGGGGCACTCGGGTATCTGCGTGGTCTGGCTGTGGATGGCGATGGCATTGGCCGCGCTCTCGCACACGGAACATCTTAAAACATGAACAAGCCCAGCGTAAGTGTTTACGTAAAGGTATACACACGGAACGTCTCCTGCAAGTTCCCGACCTGCTCATGTATCTGGCCAGAACGTCGCCGCTGATGAGGTTCATGTTGGCCGGCATGGGTTCGTCCGTGGACAGCCAGTAGGAGTAGTCGTTGCGCGAGGCGTAGCGGCAGGTGTGCTGGGTATCGCAGAACAGGAAGGGCATGGTGGAGAAGCGAGGCAGGCAGCTGCCCGACGTGCCTGGGAAACGGACGGTGTGACATAGTGATCAGCCACAGGGGAAAAAGGCCTCACGCAGCATAAGAAAGAAAACCTCTGGGGGTTCTGATCTTTTCATGATACAGCAGCAGGATTGTAATGCACCTAAAAGCTACGCAACACCTACCTGAAGACCAAAAAAGATCAAGCAGTCACGGTCACCTGACCTAAACCCCACTGAGCATTTATGGGGGCACACAGCTCTGGTTCACACCGTCATCACAGCAAAAGGGCGAACATACCAAATAATTATCCTATATCGTATCTGTGTCTGTACCCAGGTCCTGTCCGTGCGCCCGGTCGTTCCCGTGGATGAACAGCAGCGAGTATCCTGTGTATATCAGCGTGGTTCCTTGTGGGCACGCCGGAACGTGGAGGCTCTGGCTGTGCCTGGTCAGCAAGAAGCTATCCGGAACTCCTCCCACTGGTGGACCTGGAGGTCCCCGAGGGCCCTGCCGTCCTTGCGGCCCCGTGAGTCCGTCAGGCCCTTCAGAGAGATGGGTGATTAATTTAATAGTCGGGTGTAGTCTTAGCCATTTGGAGCGTTTAAGGATTTTGAAAGCCCACCTGCTGAACCGGGCACTCCTTTGTCTCCTTTTAATCCGGGGAAGCCCAGGGGTCCTGGAACGGCCGAGCCTGGAGGGCCCCTGACGCCCTGAGGCCCTGTGACAGAGGTAGAGGTAAACAAAGCATGCAGTAGGTAATGTGGTTATAAAGGTTCGTTAGCGTTACTGCACCTTGTGGTCCGGGGCTTCCAGCAGGTCCAGTATGTCCAGTCGAGCCACGATTCCCAGGGATTCCATCTGGCCCCGGATCCCCTTTCACTAATATCGTTAGCTGCTCGGCAGAAGGTCCGTCCGGGCCTGAATGAAGCCATAAACGTGTACAGAGTTCGGTACGAAACGTAAAACAGTAACTAGAGCGCTAAGGTAACTGTAATAGACAAACAATAATCTGGAACATCTCAGTTTTAAGTTTGTGTAAATATCAAAAAGTGTAAAGACCGTTCCAATGAGATAAACAGTAGCCACGTACAACTACCCCCACATTTCTAAGCTCAATCAAAAGCATTAGCTCGTGCCTCTTGAGTCGTCTAAAACGCAAACTAACCAGATTTATACTCGACTTGGCTTTAGATGGGAGATGATGTCAGACTTTAGGATATTCAAACTTTTCTTAATCTCTTTCATTAAGTTAGTAATGAGTTAATGAGTCTTATTGAGTCTTTTTTAAATGAAATCTCTTTGAGACGGGACACTGTATTTCAGCTCCAAAGCCCTGGGGCCGGATTTGCGAAAGTTTCTTAAGAAAGAAGGTCTTCTTGAATGTTAAACTTCACTCTTAAGAAAAACGTTATGAAAGTTTATTATTCTTCAAATAACTTCCTGAATTACCTGATTTTTTTCTTAACTCTCTGAAGAACAATTCTAAGAATTAGGTATTAGGCCTCACACTCGTCTTAGGTTGTAAGAGTTGAAGGTAAGCAACAAAATTTTAAACTTTAAACAATAGTACTGGAAATGAGGCTCACAATTCAATTTAAATGCTTAAAAGCCTTTCGAGTGAAGGTCGTCCTTAAAGTACAAAAGTCTGCATAAGGAATGTTTGTGGCAAAGCCGCTGTTTCTTCCACCATCACCTCTATTTCTTGTTGGCTAAAGTTTTTGAACACCATTTTGTTGCCTCAGAGAGGATTAAACTGATAATGGAAATTCTAAATGTGTCTTTCGCAGTATACTGTACGCTGTCAAATGCAACGCAGTCTACAAAAAACAATGAAGAGTTTCTTAAGAAGATAATTATGATTTTGTTAAGAACATACTGGAGAGCGTCTTAAGTTTTTTTCAAGAATTGCATTTAAGATCATTCTTGTGAACTTCTTAGTGTTTGTCTTAAGAGCCTTTCCTTAAGAAAACTTTCATGAATCCGGACCCGGGTTCTTACAGACTGAATACGGACCCAGATCCCTGAGAACAAAAGTTAGGATAGAGTTTCTAATTCGCTTCTCTTTTGGAGTTGGGTGGAAGCTTTAACATCACTTGTTCGTCTCTGTTATGTGATGCCACAGACTGTCTGCGGCCGCATTTTCGAGATCTGCCACGGTGCTCGTGTTTGTATAAAGCACTAACCTTGTGGTCCTCGGGGTCCTGTGGGTCCAGGTTCACCTTTTCGTCCAGGATAATAGTTTGGATCTCCAGGCTCCCCTTATTAAAATACAAACTGATACTTAGGAAAGAAACCGTCCTTCATTCTTTGTTCATTTCCAGTCTGTTGTATTATTTACTAACCAATTGAAATAAGACATAATCTCAGCCTCCTTAGTGCATGTAGTAGGGTGTGTGAGGTAGCGGCGGTCACTCACCAGGGAGGCCGGGAAGCCCGAATGGCCCGGGGTCTCCTCGTAACCCAGAAGGTCCGGATACTCCTCCGGGTCCCTGTCAGCCATGGTCAGAATAAAGCTCTTAGGTCACTAACCGGGTCACTTAACATAACGAGCACTAATTTGCACAGTGAAGTAAAACAGTTATGATTAGATGTGCAGGTAAGCACTGTTTAACGAGCGTCCAATCAACGTCTGACCACTAACGACCGAGCTCTTAAGAATTACAATAGTACATAAAAATCGGTCCTCTAACTTCAGACGCTGCGGATCCACGAGCAGAGGTGGGAGTTTAAGAGCGGAACCTGTCGTTCGTATCACAGTTGCCAAGTCCACTCATTCTAAGCAAATTTGTGCTTATTTTCTATAAAGTCGCTTACATTTTTTTTTTTAAAGGTTTTTGGGGGTTTGTTTCTAAAGTGTCATTTCTTATTTGCTGTTGCTCTCTGATCCTCTCTCTGCATGTTGTAGTAAATAAACTCTAAAAGGCAAATTTTTTATATTTTTTTTAATTAAGTGATCAAGTGTTGTCTCTCACATTGTAGTAGGTCTCCTGTTTTGGACCTTTTTTTCCTTTTGCACTTCTTTTGGATTTGATTCCATAAATCAGGGGCCGGAGTCACGAAAGCTTTCTTAAGCAGAAACTTGCGAAGCTTCTGAAGACAAACACTAAGAAGTTCATAAGAATATTCTTAAATGTAATTCTTGAATACAAACTTACAAAGTTGGCAAATAACAGATTTATTTAATTAAGATTACATAGGCTACGTTGTATTTTAGAGCTTATGATATGCGGCATGAGACACATTATTCCGTTATTTCCGTTTTTTAGATGAATTATTTAGATTAAAAGATTCGACCAAGAGTTAAAAATTTTTTAGGAGCGAAATAAAAAATAGCCAACAGGAAAAAAAAATCCTTTATCGCAGTACATGTCCCATCGACAAAACTGTTTAAAGTTTTAAATTTCGAAGCTTATCTCGTCGACTCTTACAGCCTAAGACGAGTGTGATTCTATGGTAAGGTTACGAAAACATTTATGAACAGAACACTTTCAAGAATTTTAGAATTGTTCTTAAGAAAAGAGTTAAGAAAAAAATGATCATTCTAAAGAAGTTAGTTGAAGAATAATAACTTTGGAACATTTAAGAAGATTTTTTTTCCTTAAGACAATTTCATGAATCCGGTCCCTGGTTGCTTGTTTCTCTTGTGGGCTCTGGCAACCCTGTCTTATCTGGCAACCCTGTCTTATCTGTTGTACGTATTTGTTACGTATCGTTTGCACTCAGTTTTCTTCGGAAACACCCTTTATATCTAAAAAGACTATGTAACTCTGGTAACGTCCGGTCAACGACTACTTTGGTCAAAGGCCTGTTTCACAGAATGTGCTGCGGGCGTTAAATGGCGCGTAGCTGCATTCTCAGAGTTTTCATTCGTAATCACAGTAGGATGTTTATAGAGGTGATCACCCTAGGTCCTGCGTATCCTTGAGTTCCTGCGTCTCCGGGAACGCCTGGCCATCCCGTAGACCCCCGGTCCCCCTTATCTCCTTTATTAAGAAGGTTCTGACCTGGAGGGCCAGGTGGGCCAGGTAGGCCTGTGAATCAGATCATAGAGATTTTAAAGAAAGAAAAGCAGAAGTTTAAAGACACACCACATGGCCAAAGCCAAACCCCTCCTCTCTGTTCCTGTTATAACCAGTATTAATAATCTACAGTTACACCATGGAATTACCATAGAGCCATAAATATTGGGACACCTCTTCATCCTTAGCCTTATTTATATCCAGACATCTAAATGATCTTTAACCATAAATATCTGGACAGATAAATATCTTTATCTAGACATAAATTACTGGAATGGTAAAAGACATATAGCCATAAACATATGGACAGTTGAATGTCTTTTACAGTTTACTTTCTTACCAACATTTTTGCAACCACTTTTGGAATTACCGTAGAACCATCGGGACAGCTGAATGATCTTTAGCAATAACTGTCTACACAGCTACATGAGCTTTAGTCAAAAGTATTGGCACCCTTATCACAGCTATCAACAGCCTACCAACCACTTGGCAACTATGCATCAATAGCCTAACAACCCCTTAGCAACAGCCTAGCAAACATGTATCAACGGCCTAGGAACCACGTAGTAACCACGTAGCAGAAGCCTAGCAATCATGTAGCAACCATGCAGTAACCACTTATCAAGCATGCAGCAACAGCCTAGCAACGACTTAGTAACTGTGTCAACAACCTAGCAACCACTTAGCAACACCCTTGCAATCGTAGCATCTACGTAGCAACTACATAGCAACAGCCTAGCAACCACTTAGCAGTTATTAGCTGGCTTTGACAAGCCAAATTATTAAAGTTAGTTCATGAACTTCCCCAGTCTAGATGATTCATCATTCCAGATTAAGCATATTCAGTGCACTGGTTGTCTGGTGGTCTGCTGTCCAGTGGGTGTGTGCTTTACACCAGTCCAGGCAGTGCAATGAAACTAAGTAGTAAGTGCTGGAACTAGCATCAAACTATTTTTTCTGTGCACTTCAGCATTCTGTGGCTTTGTGTGTTTTTGCTCCTAGATGTTTCCAGAAATAGCAATGTGTTGAATGCTGTAAATGCCACAGAGATCTTCAGCACTTGATTTTATGCAACAGCACACCAAGATGGGGGTGTCCACGTACATTTGGCCATGCAGTGTATACAGTTCAATATGGGAAGTAATGACAGAATCACGCAGTAAGAGTGAACTCCTCACCAGGGATGCCAGGTCTGCCAGAAACACCCGGCTCTCCTTTCTGGCCATACAAACATTCTCCCACAGTGCCAGGGTAGCCGGGTAACCCACGCACTCCTGCTGCTCCTGGGTTTCCCCTATTTCCAGGAGGACCTGCAGGCCCGTAGGCTGTGAGACCAGGGAGTCCAGGACCACCCTTTGGACCTGATGGGGTGGCAAACGTACGAATAAGTGGATTGATATTCTGTTATTAGCAGTCAGCATTGGAGAGACCGGTAAAAGTTTATTGGTTATCGTATGAATTTAGTTACTAGCCTGGTAGCCCCTGGGCTCCTTTCTGGCCCTGAATACTCTCGGTGGTACCTAAAAGACAGAAAATAGGCAAATAAAGTGATTTGAGAATTCCATACCGTCCCTCTATTACATTAAAGCTCAGGGTACATCACTAATCATTTTTAACTGATAATGTTGGTTTCTACCTTTGTCTCCCCTCTGTCCCGGAGGTCCAGGAATACCGTCCACCCCGGGGTTGCCCTTTTGGCCCACACTTCCAGGAGGGCCAGGAGATCCCAGAGGCCCTGACATAAATGGAACATGACAGAGTTTAATCAGAACAGAGGTAAATACTATGTACCAGTACCTGACACAGTTTGAATTTATTCGTTCTATTCATTTTAAAGGGGTTGTTTGGCCCATGTTCCCAAATCTGCCCTACTGTTAGACATGTTTGTGTTCAGTGTCATTTAAATTAAAATTTTGAAATTACCGACATCTTTACAACCACATAGCAACAGCTTAGCAACCACTCTTGGAATGACCATAGAGCCATAAATATTGGGACATCTAAATAATGTAGCCATAACTATCTAAATGAGCTCAGTATCGGCACCCTTATCACAGCTATCAACAGCCTAGCAACCACTTAGCAACCATGTAGCATCAGGCTAGCAATCATGTAGAAACCATGTAGAAACAACCTGGTAACCACATAGCAACCACTTAGCAACTCTGTAGCAACAGCCTAGCAACCACTTAGCAACCATGTGGCATCAACCTAGCAATAACATAGAAACCACGTAGCAACAGCCTAACAACCATGCATCAATAGCCTAGCAGCCATGTTCTAACTATTAGCTGGCTTTGGCAAGCCCAAATATTAAAGTTCGTTCACCATAGCAACCATATAGCAACCACTTAGCAAACGTACTACTTAGCAGCAGCCTAGCAATCGCATGGCAACCAGGTAGCAACATCCTAGCAGCCACTTAGAAACTACTAGCTGGCAAGACAAAATTTTAAAGTTTGTTCATCATGGCAACCACGTAGCACAGCCTAGCAACCACGTAGCCACAGGGTCCAGAGGCCGTGACGTGTGTGCATGTATGTGTGTATATATATATATATACACCTGAATACAATACACCTGAATGTTATACATATATATATATATATGTGTATAGGACAAACTGTTTGAAAATGTTTCTGTACATTGAATACAAAACTATTAATAGGAAAATAGGGTTAAATGCATTATCGGGTCTTACTTTAGTGTAAAACATTTGAAATGTTGTAAATAAAATTATTTAAGTGTATTTGTATTGTGTTCTCAGTATATTTAACGTCTATTCCTAATGCACTCACTGTACGATGAAGTGAAATATGGATTTAAATACGTGTGCAACAGAATGTTTAAGGTCTGCTTGGTTAAAGTATACTTAAAACGATTCAATTGTAGCACACTTAACATGATTAAAGGTATTTTTTGTACTACTTCTGTATGATTAAAGGTATAATAAGAACAAAAATACAGCAGTTTTTCCATTTTAGCCCACAATTAAAGAAGTCCATATGAGCTGTACTGGGGGATTTGTCTCACTAGTACGTCATGTACCTTGGTTTCCAGGAGGCCCTGCAGGTCCAGGAAGCCCTGGAGAACCTTCTGTGCCCGGAGGGCCAGGTAGTCCTGGACTTCCTGCAAAAGGCACAAAGAAACATGTTCTATTTCTACATGTCTTGCTAAGCACACGGCGCGTTCTAGATCAGTGTTTACCCGGAATTCCACGAAGTCCAGTTTCTCCTGTAGGACCTGCTGGTCCTGGGTAACCTGGCCGACCAGGACGTCCAGTTTCCCCCTTCTGTCCTTTATATGCAGCAGCACCTCCGGGTCCAGGCTCCCCCTGCAGTGACAGAAACATACCAAGTCCCGGGCAGTGCTAGGGTGGGTTATAGGACAGGCATCAGAGGTGATGGTGCTCTACCTTTTGTCCTCTAAGCCCAGATGGTCCCTGTGAGCCTATACCAAGATCACCTTTGGGTCCACTAAATCCGGGTTCTCCAGGTATCCCTGGTGGGCCAGCTGGTCCTGGTACACCCGGCTCTCCTTTCATACCTCGGGGACCTTATCACGTAAATGCAAATACAATATAAATGCGTTATATTGTATTTCAATTAAGTACATGTGTATTTTATGTCTCTGGTAAGCATTTACCAGGAAATCCGATATGTCCAGGATCTCCTCTAGATCCAGTTAGGCCTGGTTCTCCTGGCTCGTAGCTATCGGTGCCTCTATCGCCGACGGGGCCTAGGAAATACGTACTCGAGTGTGATTACTTCATAACAAAAAAAGTGTTCAGTACCCTTCTAGTGCCACCCACCTTGACTTCCTGGGCTTCCAGGTATCCCATTGTGCCCGTCAGTTCCTCTAACACCAGGGGGTCCTGGATCTCCACTTTTCCCAGTTATACCAGGTAGGCCTATTGAATAAGAAACATAATGCCTTAGAAAAAACTTCTCGAATAATGATGCCGCTTCTGGACGTGGTTATAACATAAGGCTTCTTTTTTTAGCACAGTAACGTTTTAAGTGGTATCTATGAATGTAGCTCTGTATTGTAGAGCTTGATAAAGATTTGATAAAGGAATCCCTTGCCCAGGTGGTTCTATCAGCTATTGATGAATGACGGGTCTTGATGAGATCACCCCTCTACAGTTTATGCTTTTTGGAAAATTCCTCCAGATTCCCTGAATTTCGTTTTTTATATCCTCATTACTAACAGTAAATTGCCCTGCCACAGCTTTTTTTGGAATGTGTTGCAGTACTGAAATGCAGGAATGGATGTTGACAAAAAAAAAAAACATGAATATCTCGGGTCTGCAATGAAATAAAAGCAAAGGAAATGTAAGAAACACTTTTTAAAATTTAATTTGCCCTCTCCATACTGTTCTGGTATTTTACGTAATTTTAATAGCGAATATCATCGTACCTAGGGATGGCACATACCAGGTAGTCCAGGTTCACCCGGGGGTCCCAATTCAGCCGTATCTGGACCCGGTGGCCCAGGGTCTCCAGTATCTCCAGGAACACCTTGGGGACCTCTCAGACCTGTTACTCCAGTAGCACCTTGAGATCCTGTCAGCCAAATCAAAGTCACTTCAATTATAGTTTTTTTTTGTTAATCATTATCAAATATGCTTGTATTGCCTGACCTTTTGGTCCATGTGGCCCGACTAGACCAGGGGCACCATCTGGGCCACTAACGGAGGGTCCTGGCAGCCCACACTGTCCACTGGGTCCTGAAAAGTTACCAGTTATAGGATTAGAATGACTGATGTATTCAAATATTTTTTTTTAAATACTGAAGTGATTGTGTTACCTGGTACACCAGGGGGTCCTTCTGACCCTTGCGCGCCTTGTCTTCCTGGAGGCCCAGGTTGTCCTTGCACTGAGGGTCCAGGCGGTCCAGGGATTCCAGCCGGGCCAGGTTGACCATAGCCTGGCACACCGGGGCTCCCCCTAATTCCTTTCTGTCCGCTTGGTCCTATATTTATAAAAGCAGAGTTTATAAGGGCAGACTACTAAACTTGTTATGCTAAAGATAAATTTGGCAAAGGCTAACCTGTAGGGCCTGGTTGACCTGCTCTTCCTGCATCTCCCGGTTCACCATCTGTTGACCTACACTCACCAGCTGCACCCGGTGGACCCGGAATGCCCGCTGTACCTTTATTCCCTGTTTAGAAATCCTATTGTTTGTAAAGCGTACGAATATCTGGGAGTCCTAAATGACTTGATTTGCTTCTGAAGCTCGTACCTTTTGTACCCATCAGCCCCAGCCTTCCTGGGACTCCAAATGATCCAGGTAAACCAGGCACACCTGGGTCTCCTGGTGTACCTTTTATACCTGGTTCGCCTGGAATTCCCAGAGGTCCCTCTGACCCTAATTGGCCTGGTCCGGGTTCGCCCTACAAAGTACGTTTGCAAACAGTGAAGCAAACCTAACGATGGTTAGCAAAATTTGCACTTTGATCTGTTTCAGACCTTTTGCCCTATTTCTCCTCGTAGTCCAATTGATCCAGGCCTCCCAGGCAAGCCTACTCCCGGAAGTCCTTTGGGTCCAGGCAGCCCTTTATCACCTACATCACACACCCATATGACAAATGTACAAATTAGTAAGGGATTTCATTTGTAGAAAAACATCCATTCCTGCATTTCAGGTCTGTAACACATTACAAAAATAGTTCAGACAGGACAAATTAGGGCTAACAAGGTAAAAAAAATGAAATAGTGATGTGATTTCAGACAGGTGATTATAATCATGATTTGGAGCCTTTGAGGAGTAAAGATGATCAGAGGATCTCCAGTTTATCAACAAATATGTGAGAAAATGATTGAAATGTTTAAAAACAATGTTCCTCAGAGAAAGACAGGAAGGGATTTATATATTTCTCCCTCTACAGAGCATAATATCATTAAACGATTCAGAATCTGGACGAATTTCCTAAAAAGCCTAAACTGAAGAGGGGTGATCTCCGCTCCCTCAGACGGCACTGCATCAAGAACCGTCATTCATCAATAGCTGATAGAACCACATGGGCAAGGGATTCCTTTATCAAACCTTTATCAAGCTCTACAATACAGAGTTACATTCACAGATACCACTTAAAACGTTACTGTGCTAAAAAGAAGCCTTATGTTATAACCATGTCCAGAAAGCAGCGTCGGCTTCTCTGGGCTCGGAGTTTTGTACTGTTACACACCTTAAGACGTGTTTGCAGGAGGAATGGAAGAAAATAACACCTGAAACACTAAATCACTTGGTATCCTCAGTGCCAGAATGTCTTAAGTGTTGTGAGAACTTTTTTTGGAATGTGTTGCAGGCCTGAAATGCAGAAATGGATATATATTAACAAATTAAATGAAGCTGATCATTTATTGAAGGTGAGTATATGCACACCCTTGATCCCGGCTGGTCCAATGGTTTCTGCCAAATAGCTGCCTTTGTCCCCTTTAGGACCAGGGTACCCAGAACCTCCTGGAAGGCCTGGTTGTCCACGATTTCCTGTGATCATATGGAGTTTCATAAGAATTTTATAATTGGTACAGCAAACTGATTAAGGTGCCCTTAATGCACCCGCTTGGCTCTTTACGTACCAGGTGATCCATCTTGTCCCGGTTGTCCTTTCTTTCCTTTTGGCCCTGGGGGACCTGTTACATGCTGGCTGCCAGGCTCTCCTTTCTGGCCTACCAAACAGGATCAGAGGTTTTTGCTTTACCTCCATGAAAGTAAGTAAAAACATTAGCAATCAAATACAAGATTACGCTTCTTGCCTGGGAGGCCAGGTGTGCCCCTTACGCCTTGTACTCCATGGTTGCCTTTTGGTCCAGGATTTCCAGGCGGTCCATATTCTGGAGGTCCTGGTGGCCCACTTGGTCCCGGGTTTCCTGAAAGCCCTGGATTTCCAGGGGGACCTGAGTCTCCAGGTATGCCATATGACCCATCCTAAAAACAAAATAATCACATCGGTGTTTGCTCTGATGTTAAAGCAATCCAAAACTTTCATACAGTACTACTTACAGAATCGCCCTTAGCCCCAGGTGGTCCCTTGCGTCCAGGTAGTCCTGGCTGACCTGGAAGGCCTTTTGGACCAAGGGCACCTTGTGGCCCTGTAAATCCCATATCTCCTTTCTCTCCAGTCTGCGAGATTCCCCCTCCAGACCCTTTTGATCCTCGGGCACCCTGACGACCAGGCAGTCCCGGATGCCCCTTAAAGTCAAAAGGTAAGTTCAGTTACGTAAATCTGCAAAATCAGCTCTTTGTTTAAGAGTCATTTACTTCCTGCTGGTGTAGGTCAGAGACAAGTACTGAATGTTTATAGAACATATAATTGTACGTCATCGGGCATCTGTAATACCTGAAAACCTGGTAAACCACGTAATCCTTTATAACCCTTATCTCCCTTTGGGCCAGATGATCCATTTGCACCTGTAAAATACACAAATAAAAAATAAATTTAAAAAAACTTTAAAAAACGCCTAATCTCAGTGTAAACTAATATTTGCATCCTTACTGTGTGACATTAATGTAGTCTTACCTGAAAAACCTGGCTGGCCTGGTGGGCCTCGAGGTCCGGGTGGTCCAAAGCAAGTATAAGAGCAGTCATAGCAGGGTTCTCCCTTCTCACCTAAAATAGTGAGTATCAGACAAAAGAAATTACAATTAACACACTACTGGGGCACACAGAAATAAGGCACCCTGTCAGTTAAAAAAATGTTAAAAACTATCAACACTATAAAAGTCATCAGCACTAAAGTCATTTTCAATAATGACGTTAATAAGATAGCCTTTTATAGTCATCTCACAACTGTACATTTGGATTACAGCAACAAGAGTGGGAACAGAATATACCTATCAAGTTTATGTGCATTTTCCTGAAGAAATAAAAACAGAAACGATCTAAACCTCTGCAGTTTTACCCCAGTTAACCACCAGTTAAACAGCATTTAGTTTTGTTTGCCCTGTTCCATTGTCTCTCTTCCTCTCTGTTCTGATTTCCCTTTCCCTTTTCCTCCATGTTGTTTCATCTCTGTTTCCTTCTCTGAGTCCAAAATCTCTGAGAGAATCGATAAGCCATTCTACCTAATTAGGTTATTAATTTTATCTCTAGTCTGTAGGCTAATAATATTCAGGAAAATGTTTATAATCCAGTCACATATCGAACTAGAATATCACATAATAAAACATCACTGAAACAACAATAACAACATCACACGATGTCTGCCTGAGGTAAACGTTACCGAGTGGGATCACTCTGTTTTCTGCTCTTTAGCAGCTCGGACTTGGTTCACCTCTTACATACTGGTTTATATCAGGCAATCCACTTATTCGTTTATTCCGTTTAATCCATGTATTCGTTATCAGATCTCTCATTCACATTTAAACTTCGGCAGCCGTATTAAGGTCGGAATCGCGTCGGAAGACATTTTGAAAGTCCGCGCCAAAAAGCGAGTCTCTGTAACGAAGGCAACGGGGACTGACCCTCGCCTGTTTTGAGCTTCATGGCTTGTTTCTTGTAAAACGGACTTAATTTTATTCACTACTATGTTTTCACCACAATGACGATGATCTCGCGTTCGTTTGAAACGATGTCTACGAAAATACGGGACCTGTATAATCGCGTCCTGTATGGATTCAATAAGCGTTGTGGATGCCGCATTGTAATGGACGCGCGTGCCTGTGGTGAATCAGGTGTCGCTGTAGTTCTGCTCAGCAATCCAGTATAAAATCGAAAGCTTTAAGGCGTTCTTTGATTCCAGTACTATAGTGATTTTAGTGAGGCATAGCAGCGTTTTACTGGGACCACTCATGGTCAAAAGCCAAACATTCATCTAACTTGGGGAATCCAAGGATGTTACTGTATAGCCTGTACTACAATTATTATGTTTGTATACCCATTGGTCCTTGTAAGCCATCTTCTCCTGGAGAACCCTGAAATCCCTTGATTCCTTTTGCACCTGCAGGATTATAATCTACAAACAGAGACGATTAATGAATATTAGAATAATAAATCACATCACAGAAACTGAGCTACACTGGAAAAAGATAGCTGTTGATCAACAAATGTAGATAACCCTTTTCCTGTCCAAAGGCTAATACAGCTAATGTTGGAAATTAAATTAAAGTGATCTATGAAGATTTTAATACCTGGGGTAAAACCTCCGGGTAGTCCTGGGTCTCCAGGGGGCCCTGGGAGTCCTGGAGGGCCGTCTCCACCTGGAGGTGCAAACTGATCTTGTGCTGCCTCACCCTTTTGCCCTTTGGGCCCGATAAAACCTGGTGGACCTCTCTGCCCCTCAGGTCCAGGGAAATGTGAGCCTTCAGAAAAACAGAACCCCTGCATTATAATGCACAGGGCAGTGCTATAGTGGAAGCACTTTTATGCCCTCTTGTGGTAAGACCCAGCATCTGGTCAGACCACACCTGTAATCATTTACAGTGGGGCAAAAAAGTATTTAGTCAGCCACTGATTATGCAAGTTCTCCTACTTAGAAAGATGAGAGAGGTCTGTAATTTTCATCATAGCTACACTTCAACTATGACAGACAAAATGAGAAAAAAAAATCCAGGAAATCACATTGTAGGATTTTTAAAGAATTTAATTGTAAATTTTGGTGGAAAATAAGTATTTGGGTCAATACATTTGGTTCAACTCAATACTTTGTAACATAACCTTTGCTGGGCAATGACAGAGGTCAAACTTTTCCTGTAAGTCTTCACCAGGTTGGCACACACTGTAGCTGGCATTTTGGTTTTTTTTTTTTTTTTTTTTTTTTTTTTTGCATTCCTTCCCTCCATGCAGATCTCCTCTAGAGCTGTGATGTTTTGGGGCAACATGGACTTTCAACTCCCTCCACACATTTTCTATGGGGCTGAGGTCTGGAGACTACTGGCTAGCCAACTCCAGGACGTTGAAATGCTTTCTACGGAGGCCACTCCTTCGTTGCCGGAAGCGTGTGTGTTGGGGATCATTGTCATGCTGGAAGACCCAGCCACGTTCCATCTTCAATGCTCTCACTGATGGAAGGAGGTCTTGGCTTAAAATCTCACGATACATGGCCCCGTTCATTCTTCCCTTACCACGGATCAGTCCCGTCCTGTCCCCTCTGCAGAAAAACAGCCCCAAAGCATGATGTTCCACCCACATGCTTCACAAGTAGGTATGGTGTTCTTGGGCTGCAACTCCGCATTCTTCTGCCTCCAAAACATGACCAGTTGAGTTTTTTACCAAAAAGTTCTATTTTGGTTTCATCTTCATCTGACCACATGATATTCTCCCAATCCTCTTTGGATCATCCATATGCCTCTCTGGCAAACTTCAGTCAGACGGGCTTGGACATGTACTGACTTAAGCAGGGGGGGGGTCCCTCTCGGCGTAGTGTGTTACTGATGGTAGCTTTGTTACTTTGGTCCCAGCAGCTCTCTGCATGTCATTTCAATCAGGTCCCTCCGTGTAGTTCTGGGAAATTTTGCTCACCGTTCTCATGATCATTTTGAACCCCACGTGCTGAGATCTGGCATGGAGCCCCAGATTAAGGGAGATTATCAATGGTCTTTCATTATCTTACAATTGCTCCCACAGTTAATTTATTCACACCAACCTGCTTGCCTATTGTAGATTCACTCTTCCCAGCCTGGTGCAGGTCTACAATTTTCTTCCTGGTCTCTTTCAACAGCTGTTTGGTCTTGGCCATGGTTGAGTTTGGAGTCTGACTGTTTGAGGCTGTGGACAGGTGTCTTTTATACAGATAACGAGGTCAAACAGGTGCCATTAATACAGGTAACGAGTGGAGGACAGAAGAGCTTCTTAAAGAAGAAGTTGGAGGTCTGTAAGGGCCAGAAATCTTGCTTGTTTGTGGGTGACCAAATACTTATTTTCCACCATGATTTACAATGAAATTCTTTAAAAATCCTACAATGTGATTTCCTGCATTATTTTCTCATTTTGTCTCTCATAGTTGAAGTGTAGCTATGATGAAAATTACAGACCTCTCTCATATTTCTAAGTAGGAGAACTTGCACAATCAGTGGCTGACTAAATACTTTTTTGCCCCACTGTACATATCTGCCTGAGACAGAACTGCATGCTGAGGTTTGCAGCAATCCCACATTTCTACCTGGGTACGTTATTTTTTGGAAATGAGTGTATGAGCCAGATTTTAATTTAATCTTATAACTCTTAAGTCCTTGGACATTAAAGTGAACGGACGTAGATCAGATCAATGTTAAACCTGTATTTGGGAAATAAAATAGGACAAAATTTAATGTAAACACAATTATTAGAAAAATAGAAATACACCACAAACTGAGTGTGTTACCTGGTAATCCGGGCTGTCCTGGAAATCCTGAAATGCCTTT
The DNA here is from genome assembly GCA_025084515.1 of Ancistrus triradiatus. Taxonomy (NCBI): domain Eukaryota; kingdom Metazoa; phylum Chordata; class Actinopteri; order Siluriformes; family Loricariidae; genus Ancistrus; species Ancistrus triradiatus. Next base: position 28,099 of record JAJAGP010001018.1, read on the forward strand.
AAATCATAAAATAAATCTCATTAATAAAACATATTCAATTTGCTGGGATTTAAATATTGGATTGTGTTAATCGCACCGATTTAATTGCATGCGTTTTCTTGCTTGCGTTTAACACTAAATCAAGCTGTGACACGAGTGAACGATCAAACACAAACATCAGAACAACGCATTTAATGAACACAAAACAAAGCAGTGATTCATGGAATGATATTGTTTAGCATTCATTTCCCTGTTTCTTTCTTTCTTTCTTTCTCAGTATTCTCTTTATACTTTTTCTTTCTTCTCTGTTACTTCTTTCCTCCTTCTTTACACTTTAGCATTATTTTTTTGTTTCTGTCATTCATCCTTTTGTTCTTTCTTTTCTTATTTATCAGTCATTGCTTTTTCTTTCTTTTTTTCATCCCTTTTTCTTTTCTCTGTAGTATTCATTTTTCTTTAGTTCTTTCTTTTGTTCTTTCTTTTCTTCTTTAGCATTTATGGCCTTGTTTCTTTCTTTGTTCTATTTTTCTTTTCTTTTCCCTTGTTCTTTCCCTCTTTAGCATTCATTAGCTTGTTTCTTTCATTGCTTTGTTTCTTTTGCAGTATTCTTTCTTTTTTCTTTCCTTCTGTTTTTACTTTTTTCTTTCCTCCTTTCCTTCTTTTCTCATTAGCATTACGTTTTTTTCTGTAATTCTTTTGTTATTTCTTTTGTTCTTTTTGTCCTTCTTTATCATTCATTGCCTTCTTTCTTTCTTTCTTTCTTTCTTCTCCAGGGTCTAGGGTTTCTGTGCTTTACACCACTCCGTATTGCTGATTGGTTAAAACCATGCAGCCTGAAGCCCCTGGTTTTAGTGCTGATGTTAATTTTCCAGAGGGGGTTTGGAACTCTGCACTTATTGGCTGTGTCCCAAATCGTGTACAATCCTGTTCACAGCCTCATATGGTCAGACAATGACAATGCAAGTAATGTCATTAACCTAATTATCAGGATCTCATAAAACGTACAATGGATCCATAGTTGCACTCACCTGGCATCCCAGGAGGCCCCTGATGCCCTGTACACCCAGGATCCCCCTGTCTGCCCTCCGCTGGATCCCCAAAAACCTGCAGATCAGCGAGAACGATACCTCAGAACAACAGCGTGCTCTCAGGTACGCAGCTTCTGTCCCGAAAATCACTGAGCACAGACGCAGTGCTCCCTGGATTGGAAGCCAGTCCATGGCATGACCCATATCCATACCACCTGACCTTCATGCAAGCCCAGGAGGCACAGGGACCTACAGGCGCCTTGCCACTATTGGCGTGATAGTATGTGTCTCATATCGAAGCTATTGTTTTGAATCCTTATGAAATATTCGTTATCCAAACACAACAAATAAAACAGTAAAGAGGCTTCACATACATCTCCGGGTGGACCTGGTGGACCTTGGTCACCTTTCTGTCCCTGGAAGGATGAAAGGAATGACGAGATTACTTACTTTGGAATCCAGCGATTGAGGATCATTTTAATTGCCGCGTAAAAACGAAGCAGGTTTATGCTGACCTCGTTTCCTGCAGGGCCAGTGATGTACCCCGGAGGACCCTGCTGTCCTTCCTCACCCTTCAGATTAATAGAGATGCACTTACTTGTAAACACTTAAAATTTAAGAATTGTGGTGATCTCCACAATATATCTACTATATGGACAAAAGTATTGGGACACCTCCACATTCCATCAACAGGAGCTTTTAAGACATCCCATTTTAAATCCATAGGCTTTAATACAATGGTTATGGACCTCACTTTGTGCACCTGAACAGAAATGGGCCTTCCCCAAGCCCCTCCCACAAAGCTGGAAGCGCAAACTTGTCTGGATTATGCACAGAGCAGTTTCCACTTAGCATTCATATTTCTTTCTTTTTTCTTTCTTTCTCTTTAGCTTAATCGCTTTCTGTCTTTCCTTCTTTAGCATTCATCGCCTTATTTCTTTCTTTATTGATTTCTTTCTCAGTATTCTCTTTAGCCTTTCTTTTTCTTTTTTTTTCCTACTTTCTTTTCAGCATTCATTTTTCTTTCATTCTTTCTTTACTTATTTCTTTTTACTTTTTTTCTCTTTTTCTTTATTCTTTCCTCTTTTCTTTCTGATCTCTTTAGCATTCATGGGTCGTTTGTTAGCATGTTTAGCATTCATTGCCTTGTTTCCTTCTTTCTCAGTATTCTCTTCAGCCTTTCTTTTTCTTTCTTTCTTTCCCAGTATTTTCTTTAGCCTTTCTTTCTTTTTTTATTTCTTTCTTTTTAATTAATTACTTTCTACCTTTTTTCTTTCTTTCCTTCCCACTCTTTTTCTTTCCTCATTTCTTTCTTTTCTCTTTGTAATTTCTTTCTTTCTTTCTTTCTTTCTTTCTTTCCTCCTTTCTTTCTTTCTTCTCCAGAGTCCAGTGCTGCTGTGCTTTACACCACTCCATTGTGCTTGCTGATTGGTTAAACCCATGCAGCACGGAGCTCCTGGTGCCCCAGTTTTAGTGCTGATGTTAATTTTCCTGAGGAGGTTTGGAACTCTGCAGTTATTTTATGCCCCTCCCTCAGCACCGGGTGCCCCCGCTCTATTACTTTGCGTTGTCTAACACTTTGTGGTTCCTAAGCGCTTCCACTTTCAGTAATGTCAGTCACAGTTGATGGTGGAATGACTGCAGGACTGAATGAAGCACCTGAAATCGATCATTAAGAGGTGTCCCAGTATTTTTGTTCATATAGTGTTTGTAATTTAGTGAATTACCGTAAGCCCTCTGAGTCCCATCTCACCGTCCTTGCCTTGTTTACCCTTAAAAAATGTAAATAGGTTATGTGAGTGAATGTTCCTGTAAGCTCGGAGCTTCATTATTTAAGAGCTGTACCTCTGGTCCTTCGGCGCCTTTGTCCCCCTTCACGCCTTTCTGTTGATGAAAGCTGGGCCGGCCCTGCACACAGGAAGCACCAGCACAGTGTCGGCGCCATGCTGTGGGCGGCTTTAACCCAGGACAGAGGGGTTAATGTGATACTCACAGGTTGGCCAGGGCAGCCCCTGTCCCCTTCATCTCCTACATCGCCCTGAGAACAAATAACCAGTGCCATCTCTTACATCTGCTGCCTCTGGATCGGTTTGATACAGTAAAGCCATAAACCAGCCTGAGAGGATTGAGTTACCCTGCTGGAATGGAATGCTGGAAAATCCTTTTTCTCTCTCCCTTCTTTCTGTCTTTCTTTTACTTTTTTCTTTTTCTTTCACATTCGTGGCTTTCTTTATTTTCTTCTTTCTTTCTTTCTTTCTTTCTTCAATTCTTTCACATTCATGGCTTTCGTTTTTTTTTCTTTCTTTCTTTCTTTCTTTCTTACATTTGCTCTTTTTCTTTCTTTCTTTTCTCTTTAGCATTTATTTATTTGTTGACTTTTTCTCTCTTTCCATTGCTTTCTTTCTTTCTTTTTCAGTGTTATCTTTAGCCTCACTTTTTTCCCTTCTTTCTTTCTTTCTCTCTTTCTCTTTCTTTGCTCTTTCTGGTGACGTTCAAAGTCACTTGAATCTCCTCTCTTCCCCATTCTGATTTTGTAGTATCACAGTGTAGAGAATCCTTAATCCTTACCTTTAAATCATGTATAAAAGTTGCATACAGGATTGTTCCACTTTTACCACGGATGCCAGGTAGACCCCGATCCCCCTAAACAGAGTTGTATAGGAAATAAAGAGCTTTGAAATATTTAAAACAAAAAATCATTACGTTATTAAAAATAATCATTATTTGTCGATACTACAACAAACTACTGATGATATATATATAAAATAATAAAAGGCCTTTTTTCCATATTTAGTCGTATATTGAATATTTTGGGGATTCATGACGTTGTGTATTTGACCTTAACACCAGGAGGTCCTGGAACACCCGATCGTCCTCCTTCTCGACCCTAAAAGATAAAAACAAAAGCACATAAATGTTATGGACTGGCACAAATACACAAATCCGTGTGTCCCTCTAAACAATAGTCAGTGATTACCTTTAGCCCTGGAGGTCCGGGAGGCCCAGGAGGTCCCTGTGACGAGAAATTGTAGCTAAAGGAACTTAAATCAATAATCATTTACGTTTGCGTCTCAATTAAGGTCCTTGTGATAAACTATATTAATTTGGAAATATAATGGGGAAATATGAATGACAAACCAAACTCACATCGTCACCCGTGGTACCGGCAGGGCCTGGGCGTCCGTCCACACCCGGTGGACCCTGTGGGAACGGACATGAAGGAACTAGGTGTTTTGCAGTAAGGACATTTAAGACTTTCTTAAAATGCTTTGGGATGTGAAGATAACGGACATACTGGAGGTCCAGGAGGTCCAGGAAGTCCGGGGTATATGTCTGGTCCCGGTATGGAGTCACCCTGATCCAGAACAGACAGGAAAGTGATAGTACAGTACGCTTACAAACGCTTACAGTCTTTGTTTGGTAAAGCTATAAAGTCTTTGGTGGAGGTGTGATTAGGACGTAATTATATGGTGCTTGAAAAGCCCTGAACATGGTTATCGCTCATACTTCTTCTTATCATTATTTGCGATTCTTCTTCTTCTTCCACACATTTCTGGGATTAATGCGGCTGGAACCGGTAACGTACAGACCCGCTTCAAACACCGGTACGTAGATAATCGCTCTGTGGGGGGCGCTGTGTGTTGGGAGTCGATCCCATTTATCGTATATTATAGATATAAGTTTAAAAGTTGAAAATCTCCCATAGAAATGCACTGAGGGAAATTTCAGATTCAAATCCTACCCGACAAAATTCAAACTGTAACTGAAATCGATGATGTCATCACAGAGCACTCAATGAGACTCCGTGACCTGTTACTACATCTACTGATATAGAAACATGCAAAACTATTTGGACACACCCCAGCACGTGAAAATATTGGGACACCAAAGCAACCACCTGGGATACCATAGTAACCTTAAAGCAATCACCGAGCAACCACCTAGCAACACCTTAGCAACTACCTGGAACACCATAGCAACACCTTAGCGACCACCTGGGATACCTTAGCAACCACCTAGCAACTACATAGCAACCACCTGAGACACCATAGCAACCACCTAGCAACCACCTAGCGACACCATTCTTTCTGTTTGCCACTGTTGTAATTCCTTCAGGAAATGCAGATCTAGTACCATACTTTAGTTGTTGTTTTTGGAATGATGTGCTTATGGGGTACCGTGAGGGGTTTAGATAATGATTGTAAGAGCTTGGAGGAGGTTTGGTATTAAGCCATGAATGAGAAATAAAAAAAGATAAGAAAAAAAGCCATGCAAAAGAAAAGAAAGAAAGAAAGAAAGCCAGAATGTGAAAGAATTGAAGAACAAAAGAAAGATAGAAAGAAGGCCATGAATGCAAAAGAAAGAAAGCCATGAGTGCGAAGGTTGCCGGAAAAATAAATAGGTTGATAAAAGTTAAAGTAAAGAGTCTGATTTGAAAATGTAGTTCGTAAAAAGTGCAGACTTCTTTTGAAATGTAGTCAATAAAAGTAACAAGTATTAAGTTACAGTAATAATCAGTTAAAGTACAGATACCTAAACAAATACTAATACTTCTAAACAAGTACAGTACTGAAGCATGGATAAAGGTGATATTGATCTTACCTGTGGTCCTGGTAGCCCAGGAGGTCCCTGAAAAAATATTGTAAATCAGCATGTAAGTTAAAAGTTATGAAATGTTTAAAAGCAGTAATTGGTTAACGTTAAATTACCCACAGCAGATCCATGTAGGCCAGGATGACCCGGTGTGCCAGGTACGCCATAGTCTCCCTGTTACCAGGAACACAAACGTTTATTTATTCGTTTGTTTACTTCTTACTTTGTTTATTTGTTACTCCAGGCACCCTGGAGCCACCATTTGCTCAGTAATATCAAAGCTACCTTTTCACCTTCACATCCCGGAGCTCCAGGAAGTCCAATGGGACCCTGATTTCCTGGCGTGCCCTGAAAAACCCGACACACATCTTTAACGAGATACCACGCCCCAGCACAGGGGTAAAGGGTCAGGGTCGCAACCTTACCGGCAAACCTGGAGCTCCAAGGAATCCTGGAATTCCAACAGCTCCCTAAATCACAGTACAGCTGAGTTATAACACAATCAACACGCACCTTAATCAGGTTTAATAATAGTTAATAAATAGTTAACACCACACCCTGTCTCCCTTTGATCCCAGAGCTCCAACGGGACCAGGATTCCCCTTAAAACAGAAAAACAGGTTATTATTAAGATGATTAAGATCAGCAGATAAAACATCAGATTAAGTATCATTTAGTTTCCGTGTGATACCTTCTCGCCTCGAACACCACGGTGCCCCTCGTTTCCAGGAAAACCCTCCAATCCAGGAGGCCCGGGGGCACCAGAAAATCCTTTTTCACCCTGTGAGTAAATTAAGAAACAGAGAAATCATTAAAATATTAGCAGTGCTTAGTGATAAATAGCTATACTTATATTCGTTCTTAGAAACTGGACTCTGAATTCCTGTCTTAACCCCGCTTGTCTTGGAAAGGGTCATGGGGGGTCCAGAACCTAGGGTCACCCAGTGCCCAGTGCATAAAAGACGCTCTGCTGCTGCACCCGATAACTGCAGAGTTCCATACCTCCTCTGGAAATTGACATCACCACTCCATGCATGGGTTTAACCAATCAGCAAAGAGTTACATCATCAAGAACCAACAGAGTGGGGTAAAGCATAGAAACACTGGACTCTGAAGAAGAAAGAAAACAATAAAGAGAAAGGAGAAGAAAGGATAGGAGACAAAGACTGCGGGACGAAGGAATGCTAAAGAAATAAACCCATGAACATGAAATAAGGGAAGAAAGAAATCAATGAATGGTAAAGAATGAAAAAACGAAAATCATGAATTTGAAAGAGGGAAACAAAGAAAAACATAAATGCGAAAGAATTGAAGAAAGAAATAAAGAAGGCTGTGAATGCAAAACAAGGGAAGAAAGAAAAATTAAGAAAGGAAGAGAATGCCATGAATGTGAAAGAAAGAAAACAAGAAAGCCATGAGGGCTAAAGATAGAAAGAAAAACAAATAAACAAAAAAGACATGAATGTGAAAGAAAGAAAGAGAGAAAGAAAAGAAATCAAGAAAGCCATGCATCCCTCAGTTTGGGGAAGGCCCTTCTCTGTTCCATGGTTGGGCCGTACAGAGTCCTGACCTCAACCCCCCAATTTAGGACACCTTTGGGATGAAACTAGGAATGGAGAATGTGTCCAGGGCCCTTCTCGTATATTAACATCAGGGGTCTGACCTCAGAAAGAGCAGAAGAAAACACTGCACTGGATGTGAATAATTGAAAATTCCCACAGTCACAGTCCAAAATCTTTAGATATAGAAAGTTTTCTTTTGTATTTCCTGCCTATGGCATTTATAAAAATCTGGTAGGGTTGTCGGACCATGGGGGTGTCCCCAAAAGGTGTCCCAATACTTTTGTCCGGCATATTGTATGTAGTTATATATGGGGTGGGTTTATTTAGGGCTCCAATCCTACTTAACCTTTCTTCCCTTTACGTTGCAAGTTTGGCAAAATGGATTTCCCATTTGCACACGCATATTTTGGAAGAGAGAAACAAGAAAGGATTTTTTTTTTAAAGAAGAAAAGGAATAAAAAAAAAAACCTGACCTTGAAAAAAAGCGGGACAGCTCTCTCTCATTTCATGCTCAGCAGAGGAAAAATATATTATTACATTTAAATAAAGGAATCGTTTTAGATCGTTAAAAACCTTTTTTTAGTCTGAAATTGAAAATTGAGTCCTTTTCCTCTCTATACCCCAGGTGTAGAGCATCAGACTCTCCGTAATATCAGGCTGATGGAGCCAACATGCAAAGGGAGGGTACCGATTTACCGCGTTGATTTTGTTTTACGTTACAGAGAGTAATTATTTTAGGATAATAGTTAAAGGATCAAACTCTGATTGCATGCTGCTAAACAAAGGCATCCATCAGTGATGGTGGGGTGTAAACAGAGAGGTCCACCAGCTGATACTCTAAACACATCCAAACAAACATCGATAAAGCATTCAGGATGATGAACAAACACACTCCCCTTGTGCTGGTTATTATAAACTCATGAGACCCCAAATCCTCAGATACAGACCCTGCAGCCACCTCTATCACTATGAACCTGAGATATTTCATGTTTGTTTGTTAATAAACATCCATTCCTGCATTTCAGGCCTACAACACATTCCACAAGGAGATGGGACATGATTCCAAACAGCTGATTATAATCCTGATTTGGTACAAAAGCAGTATCCACAAAAGGTTGAGTCTTTGAGGAGTAAAGATGATCAGAGGATCTCCAGTGTATCACCAAATGTGAGAGAATGATTGAAATGTTTAAAACCAATGTTCCTCAGAGAAAGACAGGAAGGGATTTATATATGTCTCCCTCTACAGAGCATAACATCATTAAACCATTCAAGGAATCTGGAGGAATTTCCTAAAAAGCCTAAACTAAGAGGGGTGATCTCCGCTCCCTCAGACGGCACTGCATCAAGAACCGTCATTCATCAATAGCTGATAGAACCACATGGGCAAGGGATTCCTTTATCAAACCTTTATCAAGCTCTACAATAGAGTTACATTCACAGATACCACTTAAAACGCTACTGTGCTAAAAAGAAGCCTTATGTTATAACCATGTCATAAAGGGTCATTTCCACTTCTGTGATGCAGCATTAGTGCAGAAAAGTACCCTGAGATTTTAGAGCAGTATAAGCTGCAAGATGACATCTTTATCAGGGACGTCCATGCATATTTCAGCAAGAGAAAACACAAAACAAAACCACATGCTGCACACATTACAAAGGCACGGCTGTGGAAGAAGAGGGTACGGCTACTGGACTGGCCCCAATAGAGAATGGGTGCAGAAATTAGAAACAGGAAACGGGACGACGACCCCGTGCTGTTCCACACCTTCAGACGTGTTTAGAGGAAGAGTGGAACAGAATAACTCCTGAAACACTAAATCACTTGGGATCCTCAGTAACAAAACATTATAAAGTGGGAAATGCTTTATCGTCCCGATGCTTTTTGGAATGTGCTGCAGCTCTGAAATGCAGGAATGGATGTTTATTAATAATAAAATGTCTTCGGTTCATACTGTGTGCAATGAAAAATAAAAAAAGTCAAAATTAAAATATAAGGAACACTGCATTATGTTGTGTTTAAACATTTTTTCCATACCATTCCCAACTTTTCTGAAATTTGGGTTGTTATTTTATTTATATTTTTTTTATTCTAACAATTTATTTGTTTATATAAATTTTTGTGTTTTGTTATATTATTAATTATGAGTATTATGGTTTCATTAAATTTAGCCTTGTTTTTTTTACTTTTTAGCCGGTTTTTTGTTTTTATGGTATCTTTCTTTGATTTTTAATTTAAAATTTTTAAAATCTTTTAAAAAATGTGACGTTGGACCTGGTTTATTTAACGGTTGAGTTTTATTTGTGATTTCTCTGAAAATGGAACTCTCTTTTAACCCTTTTTTCTGTTTGGAGAAAAGGGAGCATTTATTGTTGTTTGTTTATTTATTATGTTGCATATTGCCAATGAAGCAATTCACAATATATTGTTATATTTTATTTTATTTGGTTTTTATTCTTGTTTTTTTTCAAGCCTTGATTTATTTTTAGTTTGGCGTTATCCCGTCCCACAAGTGTTTGAAAATATCGTTCCAATTCAGTTTCCATGTAGCTCTGCATTTTTTGTGAATTTTTTTGCCATAGGAATGAATGGGGAGCGAAAGTTTTTGCACTCTTCTTGTATCACAATGATACAAATACACTAATAACACCCCACCAATCACATAGGCTACCACAGCAACCACCTAACTACCACATAGCAACACCATAGCCACCATCTGGGACAGCATAGCAACCACTTAGCAACACCGTAGCAACCACCTGAGAGCCACCATGTGGCAAACCATGTGCCAATGACTTGGCAACAGCATTTGCTACCAAAACTGTTGCACCTTACTGACCATTTAGCAAGAACCTAGCAGCTGGAATCCACTTTAGCTGTGTAACTATACTGTATTTCCTTCAGGAAATGTACTTTTCTCATTTCTATAGGATGTTATTATGTTGAAATTTTATTAAGTGGTTTATTATCTTGCTTTTGTTTTACTTTACTTCCCTTTCCTAATTAAATCTTAATTGCTTGCTAAATTCTTTTATTAATTTATCTTGTATTGTGTTGTTGTTTAGTTTTATTGTCAGTTTGTTTGTTTAGTTTACCCAGAATAAATTTTATTTTATTAATTTATTTATTGTTTCTAAATAAAGCGAACACAGCTGCTGCAGAGGAAACCTGAAATGTGGCTTTTTTTTTTTTTTTTTTTAGAGGCAGCGTAACAGTAAGTTGGAATGTCCATGGAATACTGGCTGGTTTTGTAGATTATTACAAGACAAAACAACCGAAGCCTCCTGTAGCAACACAGCAACATTTAGGAAGAAGTCACAGGATTTCTTGATGCATGATCAATAACCCAGGTAAGAAATCTGTTCATCTGGACATGAGGTTTTGTGGTGAAGAAGACACTTAGGTGAGTGACAAAACATTTATCGCACAAAACCTTATGTCCAGATGAATTGATTCAGTTTCTGGGAAGTCACAGGAGTCCATTACATATTCACAGCGGTAGTTAGTAACTTGTAATGGATTACTTTAGCTACGTCCCACGCTGCTCACAGTGCCAGCTGAAGCTCAGATAGGGCTCAGAAGGTAAATAATGATTTTAAAAAGCACTTGTGTAAGGGTTTGCTCTCTAGAGATCTCAGAATCTGTGTTTTCTGCATCATTTTGTTAACCCAGAGCTCGATGGTCAGCTCAGACCTTCACACTCCTCACCAAGCACGTCCTTGATCTGAGGAAGCGTCGGCTATAAACAAGAACATTCCTAGCCTGTTGCAAAAGCTTCCATTTGAGAGTTACGGACTTACCCCAGGTGCCTTCGCATGGCACAACGCAAGCCAGCTAAGGACAAACAGAACCCACAATGCTCTCATCGTTTACATCCAGCATCTGTCCCTGAGGTACACCGTCTGCCCTCTGCTCTTCAGAATCTCTTCTGGATGCATCACTTCCAAGTCTCCATCGGCTGGTTTCTGACTTTAGGACCAGCCCACCCCTAAAACGCAGGCCCTTGTTATCAAAGTCCAGTGCACAGAGGGATCCGGGGCAGACTCCTGAGCTAAAGTTCAACCCCTGTGTGAATAAGCTGGAGCTCAGATAGGAATACCAGGGCAGGTAAGAGGAAATGTTTTCCTAACGGTAAGCTGCTTACTGGGTTAAATGTTTACGTTGAAATGAAGCTTTGCATTTGCGTTGTTTTACTGGACTAAATTCCTGTTAGTGACCATTTAGAAGTGATTTCATTGTGTTTTGTTGATGATTCATTACAGATCATGCATTCAGCAGATATTTGGGGTTTACTTGCTTGGTCTAAATGGTAAAATAAACTGCAGAATCTCAATTCAAACAGATCAATTAATTCAGTTCAATTTAATTCTGAGCAGAGATAATCAAAACGTTTTGGACTCTCCTTTGTCATCTAAACTATATATTTTAATTCATAAGTTTACAGAAATGACTGAAAAGTATGTGAACCCTTGTATGGCATGAGGTCGCCATGCTACCGCGGACACGAGAATAAATAATGCCAATCCTCGCTCGTATCCTCTACGTTATTGTATTTTATTTTATTAATCATATATGTTGTTGTCTTATCATTTTATATTATCTATTCTATTTTGTTATACTCCTCCTAATATTGTACTCTTTAACTATTTATAGTGTTATAACAGATTACAGTGATTATGACGATTATAGTGTTATGTAGATATTATATTTTATTTCATTATGTTTACCTTCCGTTTATTTAACTATCACTATAACTTAATATTATTCTTAAATATAACATCTAACTGTAAGCAGGTCGGTCCCTTTACATTTAGGGATTTTCCTTGCCACTGTCGCCCCAGGTTTGTTCAGTTGCAGCTTGGATCTGAGACAATGTTCCGTTAGAAAAACAGATATAGAAATAATAATAAGTTGATTTAATAAGTTGTACAATCTCCTTTAGCAGTAGGATGTTTAATTTAGCTGTGGGTGAAATTTTAGCTTAGTCTTAGTTTGTCCAAGACTAAAATGTAATAATAATTAATCATAATTTTAGGCTATATATTATTTAATGTTAGATTAATGTTAGATACAAAATATATGAATATGATATTATTGATGAGTATATATCCTGTATAAAGATTGTAAAGTGAATTAGAATTATTTTTAATCTTGTGTGATGAAAAAAAATCTTAATCAGGTCTCAGTCTTGGTTTTGATTCGGACTTGGCCCTAGCGGTCTTGACTAGGATGCAGTGTTTTATTTTAAATACTTTTTGGCCGCATGGGGGGCGTGTTCCAATACTTTTGGCTGAGTGGGAGAGGTGAGTGGTTGCTTAGGCGTTGCTAGGTGGTTGCTAAGGTATCCCAGGTGGTTGTTATGGTGTTGCTAGGTGGTCCTAATACTTTTGGCTGCATCCTGGGGCATGTCCCAATATTTTTGGCAGTGTGCAGGGGCGTGTCCCAATACTTTTGGCAGTGTGCAGGGGTGTGTCTGTGCTCTGTGATGACATCATCAATTTCAGTTACAGTTTGAATTCCATCAATGCATTTCTATGGGAGATTTTTAATTTAAATCTATTAAAATCGATAAATGGGATCGACTCCAAAAGTCATAGTACCCCACACAGAGCGATCACCTACGTACCGGTGCTTGGATCGCGTCTGTAGGTGAAACGGTTCAGGCTGTGTTAATCCCCAAAATGTGATGTTATAATTGAAACACTATATGAAAACATTCAGTGCAGCACAGTGCTGTTCTTTGGATCTCACAGATAACGAAACCGAAAAAGAAAGTGTAATGCAAGTTTTTTGCCTTCAAGACTGCGATTCTCTTTTCTGTCAGCAGGTGTCTCAAGGGTTGACTCGTACTAGTTTTCTGTTATTTACGCATGACTTAGATATACAAATGAGATTTTGCAGCCCTGGCTGGACGCAGTGTTCAAATGAACTCAAGTTTTCTTTATCCTGTGTTTTTGCTGACTGTGGATCTTCACACCTCTGGCTGAGGAAGTGCATCAGGAGGAGATGAGGCTCATGAGGCGTTCTGGTGCATGGCATCTGCTCATTATCTGGTGAGTAATGTTCTGACTGAGCATGTGTGGTCGGTTATTTCAGTACACTTGCTCTTCTACTGTAAATAGTTCCTGATGTTTATGTTGAGGTCTGCTGATTCTCCAAATCTCTCATTCAGTCTATGGAGAATTGACTTGATTCCACAGCTTGTACCTAATAGTATGCCTGATTCATATTAGGGAGACATGACGTGATTCCCAAGATACTTTGAAGCAGACATTTGTAGAATCGACTCACATCCCTGCTGTCACTCCTAATAGTACACGTGGGAGTCGATTCTCTGAATCCCTCGTTCAAGGTTGAAAGAACTGACCAATTTCTGAAGCTTGCACCTAATATTATGCATGTGAGTTGATTCTCCAAATCTCTGATTTAATGTAGTGAGAATTGACTCATTTCTAAAGCTTGCCCTTTGATACTTTGAAACAGAGATTCGGAGATTCGACTCGCATTCATGCTATTGCCCCTAATAGTTCGCATGAGAGTTGATTTGCTGAATCTCTGATTCAAGGTAGTGTAAATTGACTCCTTTTTGCTGCTACTTTGAACCGGAGATTTGAAGAATCGACTCTCAGGCATGCTACTGCCCCTTATGGGAGTGGATTCTCTAAATCCATGATTCAAGTTTGAACGAACCTTTTTAAGAATTTCCAAAGCTTGTGCCTAATAGTATGCCTGAGATTCGATTCTCCAAATCCCCAATTCATAGTAGGGAGACTTGACCCGATTCCTAAGATACTTTGAACTGGAGATTCTTATATCCGACTCGCAGGCATACCGCTAGGGGGGTTATAAGAATCTCCAGTTCAAAGTATCTTAGGAATCGGGTCAAGTCTCCCTACTATGAATTGGGGATTTGATTCAATGAATCTCTGATTCAATGATTGCGTGCTGACTCAAAGCTACAGTACTCTGAACAGGAGATTCGTAGAATCTACTCAAAGGCATGCTATTGCCGCTAAAAGTATGATTGCGTTTCTGAATCTTGCACTTGATACTACACCTGAGAATCGATGTAGGATTCAGTGTAGTGAAAATTGACTCGATTCCACAGCTTGCACTCGATTCTCCAGCTTCCTGGAGAGCATTGCACTGAATTTCGTTGTACGCAAGTACAGTGAAAATAAAAGGCTTCTGTTCTGTTCCGTTAGTTAGACTATTCTACCTAACAGTATGCTCACGAGTCGATTCTCAGAATCCCTAGTAGGAAGACTGGACTCGATTCCTAAGCTACTGTACTCTGAATCAGAGATTCGGAGAATCGACTCGCAGGCATGCTATTGCCCTTAATAGTACGATTGGGAGTCGATTCTCTGAAATCTCTGAATCCCCGATTCAAGACAAGGAGAACTGAGTCATTTCCGAAGCTACTTTAAACCGGAGATTCAGTGACTCGACTCGCAGGTATGCTACTCGAACAGGTACAGTCTGATGAACGATAGTGAACCTGCGGTCATAAATAGTTAATGAAAAGGATTAGAAACGACCTCTGCAGGGATCGAACCTAAATTAAGACATTTTTAATGCGTCACTGGACGTTTTAATGAATCTCTAACAAGCCAGTGAAGCTGTGAGACGTTTCGGCACGTATTTGCTGAGATGTGCCGTGTTTAGATGAAGTTAACATCTGATTTAGCCAGCGGTGCCATCACCTATGTCTAAGTGTGTATGGTAGAGCTGTGCAGCACCCACATGTGCTGCTGTCTTACAGCTCGTCATGTTGGCTGATGTTTGCATGAAGCTCGGACAGACGTTCTGCTTCTTCCCGTCTTTGCGTGCTCAGCTTTAGGACGTAAACATCTCAGTGAAGTGGACTGACCCGAAAGTGTCAAACAGCAGCTTGGAGATGCAGATGATGGTTTTATTTACTGTTGCAGGTGGATCGTGATGGTTTACCTCTCAGAGCGGCGGGTCCGTGCGGTGAGTGCCAAAGTCTGTGCTTAGATTTACACGGTGATTAAATTCATCCTCAACGGTCACTTTGTTTTGGCGCCACTTCCTGGAACATTCCTGGTCAGCGTCATGGACGTTCCTCAGATTCTCATAAAAGGCCTAAAATTAGATTAGGAGAAGCCAAATAAACAAATGAGATATGAATAATATACTTGATGCTTTATTTATTGAGGGGAAACAATCCAATATTGCATCTCTGTGAATGGTAAAAGTATGTGAACCTCTAACTAAACGTTTGTGGTAGCTTTTTGGAGGAATTTGATCCCTTAACTCTGGGATGTTGGTTTGTTTCCTCACATGAACTACTCGTCTGCTTAGGGTCTACTTAATCTTCCCTTGAGATTCAGTTCATGAATTCATTGTTCCATCAATGACAGGAAGCCACCCTGGACTAGATGCAGCAAAACAGGCCCAAACCATGATACTACCACCACCACCATGTTTCACAGATGGGATAAGGTTCTTATGCTGGAATGTAGTGTTTTTTCTCCAGGCGTGACGCTTCTCGTTTAAACCAAAAAATCTGTTTTGGTCTCATCCACCCATAAAATGTTTCACAATAACATTCTGGAGTGTTCTGCTGATGTTGGACTCATGAACATTAACATTAGATATTGTGAGGGAGACCTTTAGTGCTTAAAAATTTACCCCGGGTTCCTTTGTGAACTTACTCTTGGAGAGATCTTTGTTTCTCAACCACTGCTGGGTTTCTTCGTTCGTACGCAATCATCTGACTGTGGATTTTGGAGGTCCAAACTCTTCAGAGATGGATTCATAACCTTCCCCCTCTCTTTCTGTGAGCTAGCTCCTCAGAAATCTTTGTTCATACCAAGATGCACTTCCACCAACGTGAGTTGTGAGAAAATCTGATGATGTTTGAACTCAGATTTATACAGAAATAAAGAACGTTCTAAAGGGTTCCGAAACTTTTAAGCACCCCTGTATGGTATAACTAAATCCCAAGATAATCTAGTAATATTTAAAAAAAACATAACTGCTTTACATGGTGCTCTTGAACTTTTCCGTATCCGTGAACTTAAGTGAGTACGTGTGTGTTTTTCTGCTCTAAACTGTGAGCGCGCTCTTAGTAAAAATGAAAACATGTTGCTTTTATCAGCAGCTGTGCACGCCGAGCCTCCACTCCAGAATGCGAACGTTAGACAAATATTTTTGTAAACGCTCCTCTGTTTATAAGGGGAGGCGCTGATAGTCCGGCTCTCCGTGTTCTCACTCGGACTTTCCCATCGCAGGTATGAAGTCTGTCGCGTTTTCTCACCGGCTTCTAAAATCTCAGTTTAGGCTGGGGCTCCGTACAGCGACAGTTTTAGAGTTTGTCCCGGTTTGCACTGCTTCCAAAACAGACCTGAGTTCAGGACCCCGTTTCCCACACCTGCCCCTATGAACGTGGATCTGAATTCAAATCTCAGTTCATGCTTACAATGTCCTTACTTTATGATTTTAGTATAGAATAATAATTAGGAGAAGAAAATGTAAACAACATCCATTCCTACATTTCAGGCCTGCAACACGTTAAAAAAATGTGAGACGGGGAAGTTTCGGGCTAGCAATGAGGTAAAAGACTGAATAATGATGTGATTTCAAACTAAAGCAGCATCCACAAAAGGTTGTGTGTTTAACAAGCAAAGGTGGGCAGAGCATCTCCAGTTTCCTTTTTAGCACAGTAACGTTTTAAGTGGCATTTGTGAACGTTTCTTTTATTTCCATTTGCATTTTCCATACCGTCCTTTTTCTTTTTCCTGATTTGTGTTTGTAAGTGTGTGTCTATAATCTTTCTCCTAGGGTGATGAGCTCGAGCCGTGTAATGGCAGGGACTGTTCCACGTGTCGGTGCCACCCTGCCAAGGGAGCTCGGGTAAGACCGACACGCTCAACATCTTCTGATATGCATATTTGTCAACGAATTTGAACGACTTGAGGCTTGTGTAATAAGTGCTGATTATTTTCTCTCTCCACAGGGGGCGCCAGGGGCACTGGGCAAACCAGGCAATCAGGGGGAGTCGGGTCGACGAGGTCCACTCGGACCCCGAGGCGAGAAGGGCAGACGGGGAGTAGAGGGGGAAGCTGGACCAGAAGGACCTGCAGGAGACAGGGTGAGTCAAACAGCAGTAATAAAGGAAAAGTCAGTGGGTCTTTGAAAGCTGTAGTGATATGTAGCGCCCTCTCCTGTATGTGGAAGGTATTGTTTTGGCTGATCGTTGTTGCCTATGAAAACCTGATAATGATGTAGCTGTTGGTGGATTTTATTCCTTTTAAAGGGAAACACCGGTCCTCCGGGTTATTTTGGAGCAAATGGTGTTGATGTGAGTAGGGTCGATTATTTATAGGATATACTCTATTTTCTGTGTTAGGTCTGGTGTTTAGAGTTTTATGTATAACGTCCTTCCTTCAGGGTCATGTCGGTGCAGGGGGACTTCCCGGACCACCGGGATTGGATCGATGTAAAGCGGCTCAGGGGGAACCCGGACTGAATGGGTCACCTGGAGATGATGGAATACCTGGATCTCGTGTAAATATATCTCCTTTCTGTTGCAAATTAACAACGTTTTCTTAAATAATAACAGAATTGTGTGCGGTTTGCTTTGCGTTTCTTTGCTCAGGGGCTGCCAGGGATGAAAGGCACAAAGGGAGAGCCGACCTACACGTACACAGGGGCAATTCAGGTGGGTTAGGGTCAAGCTTTTTATTGAGTTGCTGTGTTTTTAATGTTGTGCTATGTAAGTGTACTGTATTGAAAGCTGTGAAAAAGATCTATTTCCAGATCTATTTACATGGTGGATTGCAGTTGAAATCTTGTTACAGATTTTTATATCTGTTAATAATACACGTGTAACAGGTTTGATTTGGATAAAATGCACTCAAGACAAGAAGTGTTTTGTTTTGTTTTGTATTTCTTCAGAGGTTGAGAAATTTATAAAGGTTTTTACAGATTCTATATATGCTATGTCAATACAAAGTTGCATCCTTTTTTATTTAACCAAGACCTAGGAGTAATAAAAATGTGTGAGATGCACTAGTTTATAAAAAGTTTTATTTCCACTTTAAGGGATCTTTTGGTGTTTGGGCGAGTTTTTTTTTTTATTTGGTATGTTTTACCCTGATTAAAGCATGCACAGTCTGAAATGAAGGGGTGATGCATTTATCCAAATAAAATAATAAAATACCTATTCAGTTCCCACACTATGGAACCTTTTGTCAAAAAACGCCTTTCTTCTCCTTGAATGAGATTTTCACCACCTCTGGTGTCTGGTTTTGTAATTGCAATTCAAAGTTTTAAAATTAATTTAAGACTTAATTTGAAAACAAAAATTAATCATAATAGTTTGCGTAAAATTACAAAAATATAAATTATACCCTTTCAGCTACAATGATTAGAGGAGAAATGAAACATAGAAATGATAAATAATATGAAAATACATGTATAGGGGTGTTTGTAATCAATTTTAATTATTGCAGTTTTGGCGCCCTCTGATGTCTGAGGGATGAATTGCACTCTCTTTTTCCTTTCTCTTCCTTTCCTTGTTTGATTATTTATATATTTTATTTTTTGTATTTTTTTACATTTTAAACCCACTTTAAAAGCATCTTAGCATATTACACAGCTGCACCATGGGTTATAATGTTGTTAATTAACAATGAATTAATTATTTAGTGTTCAGTCGGACGTGATGCGTTCTATGGATAACATTTATCGTGTTTTTTTCATCAGGGATCTCCAGGTCCATCAGGTCCTCCTGTAAGTTCCCTTTATTTTTTTTTGTCAATGTAAACATAAAAATGATATATATTAGAATATATGTGAAGGATTTTCAGTGGTATTGTACAAAGTACTAAACTCTGAACTAGACGTTATTAATAAATAGA
The DNA here is from genome assembly GCA_025084515.1 of Ancistrus triradiatus. NCBI lineage: Eukaryota > Metazoa > Chordata > Actinopteri > Siluriformes > Loricariidae > Ancistrus > Ancistrus triradiatus. Next base: position 47,150 of record JAJAGP010001018.1, read on the forward strand.
ACGCATTTCTTATTGCAGTACGTTTTTAACCATATAGTATGCGCCGAAGTTTGGGCCGCATGGGTCCTTCTGCTGGTGTTTTTTGTGATGTAAAATATTTAACATAAATGTAAAGGGTATTTTTTACAAGGAAACTGTGCAAATGATCCACAAATGCTTCAGAGATACCTGAATGATAGATGAGCGATTTAAACGATCGATATTTTAGTTTGATGGAAGCCAAAAACGCAAACGCAAAGTTCAAACGTGAGCGAACGAGCAAGTGATCTCACAGGAGACAAAGAAACCAGGTCTGTGGAAATGAATAGCGAATTAGCTCAGAAAAAAAAAAAAAAACCCACCACAGTGTGAGAGATGTCTATTTTTCTTTTAATTTTAGAGTTTAAAAAACAACTTGCAGGAATATTAGAGAGAGACAGATAACAAATAAGAGAACACAAATAAGAAAACAGACTTTAGAAACAAACCCCAAAATATTTGATAGCAACTTTATAGAACAATAAGAGTCATTTAGAATTAGAGGGCCTGGCAACCGTGCTTCTGCTTGTAAACCCACAGCGTCCGGAGTTAAAGACGGATTTTTACTTCTGACTATAATTTATTTAATTGTTAAGACCTCGGTCATTAAGCATTAAAAATTTGCAATGTGACTACAGGAGAGAGACGTTCTATCTGTCATCCTCAAAAACTTATTTTACACTCTTAACATCTGAGGTAAAATTAGAATTTACGTCGTGGCAAGCTAGAGTGGATACCAAGCGACCGGTTTGCCGGTTTGGAAGAAACCTTTTGTTTTTTTTGTTGTGATTTTCTAATCAATGAGGTGGCAAAAACATGAACTAAGTGAAGAGAAGCATCCATCTGTAATTACTTTAATGCCTGTGGATTTAGAATGGTATGTGGAGGTGTCCCAATACTTTTGTCCATATAGAGTATAAGTAATTTGCTTCAAGGTGCTTATTTGTGGGGAATAAAATGTGCGTTAAAGCTGTATGTCCTTCTAATTCTTGGTTTTTAGGGATTACCCGGACATGATGGTCCACCCGGAGCTAATGGCCCCCTCGGTCCTCCAGGCTTTGTTGTAAGACACGTTTTAATCAGATTTCTTCCATCATGTACAGTTTGTGGTGTTTAAGGGAAAAGCTCCAGCATTTGGAACCTCTTCGTGTCCCATATGCAGTAACTTAGAGCCCTATAATTATTTATAAGACAATGTTTAATAAAGCACTGTGCAAAATAGTATTATTATCATTGTTATAAACAGCCTTTTATGTCTTTTAGGGTCCTGCTGGTCAACCAGGACCTCCGGTATGTACACACACACACACACACACACACACACACACACACACACATGTGTGTATTACTAGATTTGTAAGATCCATAGGTAAAAAGTTTTAAATGCAGTTTTGTCTCAGGCAGATATGGAAATGATTACAGGTGTGCTCTCATTAGTTACCACAAGAGGGCAGAAAAGTGCTTCCCCTATAGCGCTGCCCTATAAAAAGGCTCTCAGAGGCATTTGGGTAGTGTACCTCTTGGTGACAGACTCTGAGAGGGGGAGCATCATGGGACTGAGGGAAGCAGGATGGTCGTTGGGTCTGGGCCGTTCTGACCCAGCTGTTAGGGGGTGTTGGAGCAGTGGTTTTATGGGGGCACACACACACACATGTGTATTACTCCGGACGGCCCAGATGTGGGACGAGCAGCTCCTACAGTTTGGTTATCCACCATCCAGAGACAGGGGGCGCCTTCAGTACACACCCCTGTCTCTGCCCGGGACATTTACAGGAGCTTAGCAGAAGGACATTTGTTGTCACGGTGCTCATTACGTGTCCTGCCTGCGTTTGCAGTGGAAAGAAAGAAAGAAACAAACAAGAAAAAAGAAAGAAGCAAACAACAAAGGAAAGGATGAAAGAAGGAAACAAACAATGGAAGAAAGGACAGAAGGAAAAAAGAAAGATAAGCAAACAACATGGAAGGAAGGAAATGAAAGAAAGACAAAAAGAAAGAACCAAGGAGCAAACAAACGGTGGGAAGAAGGAAATAAAGAAGGTAAGAAAGAATCAAAGAAGCAAACAAATGAAGGAAACAAAAGAAACAAAGAAAGAAGCAAGCAAACAAAGCAAGGAAAGTAAGAAGGAAAAAAGAAAGTAAACAAACAATGACAGGAAGGAAATAAAGAAAAAAGAAAGAAAGAGAAGCAAACAAACTGTGGAAAGAAGGAAACAGAGAAGTTTGGGATCAGATGACGGTTGGGTTTGAGTATGGAGGCCTCGCTGTGACGCTTCACTCACAGTCGGTCACCCCTAGTAGTGATACGAAGAATATCCCAGGATTATCTCTGCCAGATTACAAAACTTCCCTGACCTGCCCGGTGGCCACATTTGTCACCAGTTTATGGGACCAGCTGTGAGTGTGCAGGATCTACAGACCTAGCTGTAACATCTGTGGGTAAATGTGGCACAGGATACCGTACAGAACCTGTAAGCCTCCATGACCATCCACATCTGATCTTGTATCCAGGCTAGAGGAAGCCCAACAGGGTAACTAGAGCCTCCTTTTAATTTAATTGCACAGTTTTCCCCAATAAACTTATCCTTTCTCTCTAATATTGTAATCACTTACATATATCATCATTACATTCATACGTATAAAGATTCATTCGATTCCAACAGCAACATTTTGTCTGATGACTTTTCTGAGAATCTCTCCTGGAATGAGTTTTTGGATCGTATCGTATCTAAGGTTCACGGGCCTGGTAAAAATACATCATGTTTTGCAGGGGGATGGCGGCAGGTCACTTCCAGGTCTAAAGGGAGATGAAGTAAGTGCAACTGAAAACTTGAAAACATTTATTATTTTATATGTTCTACTCAAGTAGAAGTATAACAGTACATGCTACTACATGTACTTAAATTAGAAAAGTTCAGTATTGCTGTGAAAAGCCTTTCTGAGTCAGTTTTTTAAGCATGACGTCTTTTATTGAGGGTAATAGGTGTGTTTTGTACTACAGCTACAGAATCAAAAGAGTTTCAGACACGAAGAACCAAAATATACAAAATACTTGGCTTTTTTAATATAATAACTGATCTGTAAATACTCTGTGCTTGTACTGGCGTGCTGTGGCCACTAGTCGGCACTGCAGCACAGAAGAAACAAGAACCGCAGGGTTTGAAACGTCCGATTTGCTTTCAATGAAACTCCCGTGTAAATAAAAGCATTACAATCAGGAACGTCAGGACATTTAAAATCATAAAACACATTGTAAAACCGAAACGCGTGTGTAAAGGACGTTTTGTGTGATGTTTTATAGAGGGGCTCGGTACTTCACGGCTCGTTAGGGATTTGGGGTTGCCGTTTGGGATTTAATCCTCGCTATGTGTGCGTAGCTCAATCCCAAAAATGCACAGTCTGTATAATAGAACCAATATTAGGAAAGTGGAAATGTTAATTACATAAAAAATGATGAGCAACTCTTCACGACTTGAGCTTGGTTACAGTCATAGCATTCACACTGAGGCAATTTAGAGACACCAATTAACCTAACCCGTGTTGGAATGTGGGACTAAACTCAAACAGACACAGGGAGAACATGCAAACTCCACACAGGTCAGCTCAGGATCGAAGCAGTCAGCATTGTGTGAGTGAGTTTCTCATTAATCCAAAAGGCGTCTGCACCACTCTTCTCTGCTCCTGGGATCTTCAATAGGATCCTAAAATTCGATTTGGAGCGCAGCCAGTCAGGCTTTCAGAGAGGTGTGAAGCTTGTGAAGCCTTTAAGAGCTTTAAAAGCAATTAAAAAAAAACTGTTTGAAATCAATCCTAATTGAAACAGACAGTGAGTGCAGTCATGCTAAAGCAGGTTTATAATATTCTGCCCTCCTAAGCTGTTCATCACCAGTCATTCTGCAGCAGCGTTTAGTTCAGCTACAGTCTGTCTGAAAGGTTCCTGGAACACAGCATTAGATTAACCTTAAGTAATGAAAAGATGAAATTAGGATTCTCATTCTGCTCAGCTCGGTGACCGGGGGCAGGACCAGGAACTTAACTCGTAATGTTTAAGTGAAAAGGGCAACGATTTTTTTCTAATAAAAAAAGATTTTCTTTCTTTATCATGCCAGTTAAAGATTCATAGGAACAACCAGTGTTCATGGAATAATAATAATAAAAATAACAATGACAATTATAATAATAATAATGATGAAAATAATAATAGTTGTTATTATTATTATTATTATTAACATTTTGTATTACTGCCATATTATTGTTGTTCTTTTTTGTTGTTGTTGTTTTTTATTATTTTATTAATACTATTTATAAACATTTATTATATTTAGTCACTTACTTAAAGAATAATGGTTATATAATTGTTATTATGATCATTTTATGTTATTGTTATTATATTATTCTTGTTCTTTGTTGTTTTTATTATTTTTACCATTATTATTATTATTAGTTTAATGCTATTTTTATGCATTTATTGTATTAGTTCACTTATTTATCTATGCAGTATTATTTATTATTTATTGTTGTCATTAGTGGTAGTATTTATTAGTCTTGTTGCCATTATTATTGTTGTTATTATTAATAGTAATTTTATTAGTTTTAGTATTGTTATTATAAAATTAATTAGTGTTGAAATAATTATTGTTGTTTCTGCTGTTATTGTTGTTGTCTAAATGTGTGGTATTATTGTTATTATTATTATTATTATTATCATTATTAAAATGTGTGTTATTCTTTTTAATTATTGCTTTATTATTATTATTATTATTATTATTATTTAAATTGAAAATTATTAGTATTTATTTTGTTATTAGTGGAGTTTAAATGTGTATTATTATTATTTTTTATTATTATTTTAAATGTGTATTCTAATTTTTAGTCTTATTTGAGTTATTTTTATTATTAGTTTGAATGTTTTTTATTGTTTTTGTATTATTATTGTTATTATTATTGTTGTTGTTATTATTATTATTATTATTATTTGTATACATATTTTTTTAATATGCCATGCTCAGGTGGCACAATACGCTGCCCACCAGCACTATAATCTGGGTTTGAGTCCTGGGGGTCCCTCCCAGTCAGGTCGCGCATTACACAGGAACGATCTGAGGGAGTGTAGACTAGGCAGGGGATCATCCCCATCACTGCAACAGTGATAAGGATTGGCATCAGATTTAGGGCACGTTTATGCCAGTTTACTTTTACCGCTGTCGGGTAACGGAGGTTCTGTTGGGGTCTGTTGTGTCCTTTAGGGCGAGCCGGGAGAGCAGGGCGCACCAGGACAAGATGAGGTGGTGGATGAGGTGGTTTCGCCAGATGTGGCAAATCTGCTTAAAGGAGAGAAGGTACGAGGGTGCTGACATCATCAGCCCAACAGAAAAGTCTTTAATTATATCACAAGTGATGACTGAGTTTTTTTAACTGCAGGGAGAAAAGGGTTATAAAGGAGTGTGTGGGCCGGACGGACCGGACGTGAGTAGAGCTTACCTGTGTGTAGGTGTGCAGTAGGTTTGTGTGTTGGAAGGGTACGAATGAAGGTTCCTGTGCTGCATTTAGGGAGATTCATTTGGATCTGGTGAGAAAGGGGAAATGGGCATTTCTGGATTTCCTGGAGTGAGGGTAAGAGCTGATTTTGCAGTTCTTTTGCTAATAAACCAACCTGCTGTGGGATCTGTGTATGTGTGTCTATTAGCTGTTACGCCCCTTTACCGCTGTCATTTCTCCATTTCCTCAGGGTCCTCAGGGTCAGAAAGGCTTCCCAGGAGCCCCAGGTTCACGGGTTAGAGTTTAATCTTACTTTATGTTGCATTCAGTTGCTTGCTAGCTGCATTATCTGATACTGAGGTGCTAATACTTTATTATATCACAGTTCTGACCCCGCAATCTGATTGGCTGAGATTACTCCATCACATGCACACTTAACCATAGCAACGACCCCCCCCCGACCCATCTTACTTCCATCACATGCACACCTTAACCATAGCAACGACCCCCCCCCCCTCCCCCCCCCTCTCCCCCCGGCCCTAAAAAGCAGCAGCAAAAAAAAAAGAGGGGTTTTTTTTTCTGATGACACAAGTAAACACCACTGCTGCAATGAAATGCCTATAAACCGGTTTAATAAAAATCTCATCTTTTGGTTCTGAAAAACGGTTTAAATTTGTGAAGACTGAAGCTATTAATGACCCAACCTGAGCCCAACCCAGGTTTAAAAAAATTAGTCAGTACAGAAACCAACCAAAGTCCCATCAGGCAGAAATGCTGGAGCCGCTTCTAGCTGGGTTGGTTTTGATGGATCAGCATAAATGTTAGGTCTGGAGGAGATTACTACAGCATCAGCACTCCGCCGGTTACCAGCAGCTCCTTCTTTCTTTGATTTCCTTCACACTGCGTTTTTGCTTTGTGTTTCAAACTCGGCGTCTCTCATTAACACCATCCACCGGCCCCTGATCGAGCTTCAGTCATGGATCTGTTAAGCCCAGCTCTGATTAACCCGATCGAGCTGCTGATGATCTAGAACTTCGACTCTAACGTTTCTGACTCAGAACATTCACATTAAGAGCTCCAGATAAAAGAAATTATACAGTCAGGCGGGTATTGACTGCTTTCTTTCCTTCTTTCTTTTTTTCTCTAGCTTCATATAACTAATTTAGAATCACTGATTGAGGAATTTAAATGACAATGTTGATGCTGTACTTTGGTTCTAACACCGGGATCTCACTCTGTTTGCTTCTGTTGGTAGAATAGCGGATCTTAGTAACAGCCTGCCTTATAAATCGATATATTTGTGTTTATTTTCCATATAATAAACAGTTATTGATTAATTCTATTCCTGGACTGTTAGGACTGAAGGGCTTATGATAGAATGGAACAATTTTAACTTGCAGAAGGGCGATAAACAAATAGTTTTTTGTTGTAACAATAATTGTAACAATAAATGTCGATAACGGGACTGTGCTATAATTATAATAATGCACTCGATGTCGTGCTTTAGCGTGAGATATAGTGCCAACAGCTAACGTTAAAACACACCCGCTCATGCATTATTGCTTAATTAAAGCACATGTTTAGTCAATAAGCAAATTTGCTCTTTTTTTTTTTTTTGCTCAGGACCCCTTTTGGCGGAGACCCAGGTCACCAGGTCCTCGTCCCCCGGTCACCCTGGTCCTTAAGGTAAGGTCAGCCACCAGCAGTAACCAAAACTTCATAATTCAGACACGTTATAACATCAGTAGTGGACTTTATGTTATGTTATGTTACATTGCTCGTTCCTGCAGGGAGAAATGGGGGATCTGGGTCTTAAAGGTCTTCCAGAGTTTTTTCACACGATTCCAGGTGAGGAAACTTCCTGAACTAGTCTCGTACCTCTAAGCTTATCTGGAAAAGTGGGCTTTTAAGGGATGTACTTCAATGATCTTACAAAAGTCTGCCGATCCAGGACCGCCAGGAGATCCAGGGCCATGCGGCCCACCTGGCCCACCTGGGGTTTATGGATTAATGGGAAAGCCGGGATTACCTGGACCTCCAGGACAGACGTTTCCAGGTAATTTCTCTTCCTGTCCCTTTCTAGACCGTCCTCAGTGCCTCTTGGCTTCGGGTCGTGTACTGTTGCTTTGTTTGCGCTTATGCTGCAGGACAACCTGGCTCTCTCGGACCACGAGGTCCTGACGGGCCCAAAGGGTTTAAGGGAGATTCCGGTCTGATTTTGGAGCTGGAACCAGGACGTCCTGGCCCCCCTGGGTTTCCTGGGATCAAAGGAGTCAGAGGTCCACCCGGTCGATCAGGTAACGGCGTTCTAGTTTTTGTTGGGGTGAATCTCCAGAATTTCATGTTCTTGATATTTTTGGTTCTATTTAAAATGATTCTGGGCTTGTGCACTACATCTGTTATAGGCTGCATCCCGATTCATTTCCTGTTCCCCATGCAGGGCACTATTTAGAGCGTCGTCCATTTTGACGTCAAGATACCCTGGTGTGCTACGTTACCCACAATTCCACAAATCAGCCATAACATGAACACCACCTCCTTGTTTTTACACCGACAATGTAGACACATGTTTAAAAACTCCAGAACTCCAGCAGCACTGCTATGTCTGAGCCACTCGTACCAGCACAACACAAGTTCTCAAGTAGACGTAACATTCTCATGCCCGGTCTCCTCCTTATAGAACGTCTCTGATAACAGACAGGGGCTGGCCATCATCCGGAGTTTACAAGATCAAAGCAGGATTAAAGCACCACCTACTGACGGTCTGAAACACTAGAAAGACTAGAAATTAGAACTAGAAAGACTACAAATGCTTAAATAAAAAAGAAAAATAAATAGATAGAGAAAATAAATAGGTCCATGAAATATAAAGTAATGGGCCTGTTTTGAAAATGTAGTGAGTAGAAAGTGCAGATTTTTCTTTTGGAAATATTGAGTTGCAGAAATAATTGAGTAAAGTATTGATACCTAATAAAAATACTTAAGTACAGTAACAAAGTAGTAGTAGAGTTCTATATGGAGCGAGTAAGGTTAGGAATTGGGACATAGCTGTATTTTATTTTCACGCATTGATTTTGTATGGGTTTTTTTTTTTGTCGAAACTGCTTGTTTTTGTTTTGATTTATTTCTTCAGCTGTCATCTGTTTGCCCGGTTCTCCGGGACCACCTGGCGAGCATGGAGATCAGGGATTTCCTGGAGTCAAAGGGGCTAAAGGGAAAAAAGGTCAGCGCTTATGAGTGCCATCTTCTTTTTTCTTCACCAATGATAAGTTTTGTAGCACCTACTTATGGTAAAAATATGATATAACGGTATTTAAAGACATTTTAACGATACACGATAATTATCGCGATTCATGCGTTTCTCTGCAAAATGCGTCAGTAGTGACAGATTCTTAAAAACTGCTATCCAAATATCATACCATACTTAATAAAGTAATTTATATTCAAAATTTCTTCTAATTAATGGAATCATTATCAGGAATAATTGCACTACTACATACATAATGACATAATGATAATCTTTATGTACCGACAATATCCTCGACACACTCAGAAAAATATCGTCTATCACAATACCAAAATATATCATGATACTATAAAATATCGTCAAACTCCCCACCCCTACATCGACTCTCTTATTTCCTCAGGATATCCCGGTGATGATAACTGCATTGAGGTCGACAGAGGGCCGCCCGGTCCCCCGGGCTTCCCAGGACCTCCGGGGTACGATGGGATTCCCGGCCATGAGGGAGAGAAGGGTGATCCGGGCCCTCCGGGAGACCCTGGACTCACTGGGGCTGTTGTAAGAGATACCGACCCATCGTTATGTTCTTTGCCAAGGATCCAGAATTTGAAGGGGCTAATCGTGTAATCAATTCTCAGGGATTCCCAGGAACATCGGGCCCGGACGGGTCCAAAGGTGAAAAGGGAGAGCCTTATTTTTCAACTGTAAAAGGCGTGAAAGGGGATTTGGGATACCCTGGACCAACCGGTGCACCAGGAGATATTGGAGAACCAGGCTTTCCAGGTCTGCCAGGTTTGGTTGGAGATCCAGGACCCCCGGTGAGTGACCTGTCGCAACGTCCTAAATGCAGATTGCTTGTATTCTTTGTTTTATTTTGACCCTTTGACTTTTTGTTTACGTGTTTTTAGGGAGAAGGTTATCAAGGTCGCAAAGGATACAAAGGAGCCCCTGGACCTGTAGGGTGTAAAGGTGGTCCAGGGCCTCCAGGACCTGCAGGCATCGGTGTTCCAGGGGAAAAGGGGCTGCAGGGACCACCAGGAGACCCAGGCCCTGATGGTCCACCTGGATTTCCTGGAACCCCAGGTGTTCCAGGTATGATTATAACCAATTCTGTCTGATGGTCACATCTGGTAACCGCAAGATCTGCTTACAACACCTGAGGTTCTTCCTTCCTGGAGAATTTGAGTTCTTGAGGTTCTCCTTGTTGGACTTTTGAGTTCTTGAGGTTCTCCATGCCACAGGACATGGTCTGTGGTAGACCGTGTAGGTGTAGGTGGATCTGTGGTGCCCCCTAGTGACACTGACTCAACTTTTTCTGATCAATACTGAATTTTTTCCAAATCTTTGAATTTTCGCCTTTAGGTGACATGCTGCCGTGTGTGTCTGGGCCACCAGGACCACCGGGTGACTTTGGCAACCCAGGTAGGTCACCTCCAAAAAAATAAAAGAACAAAGTTTGCAATCGCCTGCATTACATGTTCTGCTGTATTGTTCAGGATTCCCTGGGCTACCAGGACCACCCGGGCCTACTGGAGCTCTTGGGATACCAGGGCCAAAGGGAGAACAAGGGGATGATGGAGATGTTGAGGGGTATGGATCTCCAGGTAAGCAGTCAGTCACGGTTTCAGGTAAGCGTTGTCTCCTTGATCTGAATGGAAAGGTCTTTCTTTTCAGGTCCACGGGGATTACCTGGTGACCCAGGCGATCCCGGTCCCACTGGAAGCAGCTTTGCTGGTCCACCAGGCGTACCTGGGCTATCAGGGCCACCAGGAATTGAGGGGCCACCTGGGGATACAGACTCAAATACCGTTGGACCTCCTGGACCGCAAGGATTAGTTGGACTGACTGGTCCAAAAGGTAGTCGTGGCCCGCCAGGTCTTACCGGGTTGACAGGTACGTGTCCCGTGTCCGTCACGTTTGCATGGTTACTTGAAGTGCATGACCTTTGGAATTTTCCGTAGGTGGAATTGGGCCACGTGGACTTCCTGGGTGTAAAGGGCAGGACGGGGACACTGGGGAGCAAGGTCCACCCGGAATAGTGGGGCCCAGCCCTGAATTTTGCACTGGCTTCCCAGGCCCGTCTGGCCCTCCAGGACCTCTGGGACTACCAGGACTGCCAGGCGTGAGTGGTACGAAAGGAGACAGGGGACTGATGGGAGGTCCTGGACATGGACCAAATGGCGTCCCAGGACAGCGTGGCCTACCTGGTCCACCTGGACCTCATGGGTTAATAGGAGCACCAGGCGAACCGGGCATTTCTGGGCTCCCTGGACTCCCTGGCATTAAAGGTGGTTTGTTAATTCTGTAAAACTACGTCTTTAAACGCAAATGTTTACTCAATCGCGTGGACTAATCGCTTTCAGGAATCCGAGGGTGCCCTGGACTAGACGGACCACGCGGGGTTCCAGGGAGGCCAGGTCCACAGGGACCTCCCGGTAGACGAGGAGCGAGGGGTGACGAAGGGCGGATCGGTGTGCCCGGGGACGCGGGATACAAGGGATCCAAAGGTACCGATGTTTACGTTAATAACCTGGTCGATTGAGGTGTTCTCTTTGATCCGTGGTCCTGACAGCTGCTGGACCTTCTCAGGTGACAGGGGTTATCCAGGACCTCCAGGCAACGTGGTCAGTGTGAAAGGCCAGAGGGGTTTACCTGGACTCAACGGACGACTGGGATTCCCAGGCTCTAGAGGTAAAGAGCTATCAGGAAGGTCCAAAGTGTGGCTCGGAGTGAGTATTATTTGCCCTGGGCACATTTACGACCTACTAAATTTTGGACTCCGTTCCTATCCCTCAGGTCCCAAAGGCTATCCCGGGTTGCCTGGGAACCCAGGACTGGACGCCTCCGATGGTGCTCCCGGCTTTCAGAAAGGCTTCCCTGGTTTACCGGGAAGAAGCGGACCCGTGGGTGCGCCAGGCCCACGAGGGCCCAAAGGATACCCAGGAGGTTGTGGGATTTCCAGGGACGTTAGGATTGATTGAGGTGAATGACTGTTTCTTCATTTCTCTGTTTTATACAGACCACATAAACACCAAATATATCAGTTGATTCAGCTTTAATTTTTTATAAAAACAAAGGTCATATTTACATTCTAGAGATTTGAAATTCAGGCTGTTATAATTTAATTGTGTAGCTGAAGCTGTTAATGTTAATCTTAATCAGTCCAGGTCAGAAATATGGCCAAAAAAGTTATTGGGACACAAACCCACAATGTGGTCTAAACGTATTAGGACACAACAACCCCACATGTGGTTCAAAAGTATTGGGATGCAAACTCACGTGGGGCAAAATGTACTGGGACACAAACCACACATGTAGGGCCAAAAGTATTGGGACACAAGCCCAACATGTGGCCAAAAGTATTGGGACACAAACACACATGTAGCCAAAAGTATTGGGACACCAACCCACGTATGTAGGCAAAAGTATTGGGACACAAAGCCCACATGTGGCCAAAAGTATTGGGACAACAAACCCACATGTAGCCAAAAGTATTGGGGACAACAAAACCCATGTAGCCAAAAAGTATGGGACACAAACCAAACATGTAGCCAAAAAATGTATTGGGACACACAAACCAACATGTAGCCAAAAGTATTGGGACACAGTGAACCACACGTGGCCAAAGGTATTGGGACACAAACCCACATGTAGCCAAAAGTATTGGACACAAACCCATGTAGTCAAAAGTATTGGACACAAACCAACATGTAGACAAAAGTATTGGGACACAAACCAACATGTAGCCAAAGTATTGGGACACAAACCCACATGTGATCAAAGGTATTGGGACACACACCAACGTTGCAAAATATATTGGCACACAAACCAACATCTGGCCAAAAAGTATTGGGACACAAACCAACTATGTGGCCAAATGTATTGGACACAAAACCCACATGTGGCCCAAAGTATTGGGACACACACCCATTGTGGCCAGAAAAGTGATTGGGACGCAAACATGTAGCCAAAAAGTATGGGGACACAAACCCATGTAGTCAAAAAGTATTTGGGGCACAAACCAACATGTGGCCAAAGTATTGGGGCACAAACCAACATGTAGGGCAAAAAAGTATTGGGACACAAACCAACATGTAGCCAAAAGTATTGGGACACAAGCCCACATGTGGCCAAAAGTATTGGGGACACCAACCAAAATGTGGCCAAATGTATTGGGACCACCCAAACCAACATGTAGGCAAAAAAGTATTGGGACACAAACCAACATGTGGCCAAATGTATTTGGACACAAACCCACATGTGGCCAAATGTATTGGGACACAAGACCAACATGTAGTAACAACGAACTGGGGACACAAAACCAACATGTACCCCAAAAGTATGGGGACACAAAAAACCCATGTGGCCAAAAGTATTGGGACACAGACCAACATGTGGCCAAAAGTATTGGGACACAAACCAACATGTGGTCAAAAGTATTGGGACACAAACCAACATGTGGCCAAATGTATTTGGACACAAACCCACATGTGGCCAAATGTATTGGGGCTCAAACCAACATGTAGCCAAAAGTATTTGGACACAAACCAACATGTGGCCAAAAGTATTGGGACACAGACCAACATGTGGCCAAAAGTATTGGCACACAAACCAACATGTGGTCAAAAGTATTGGCACACAAACCAACATGTGGTCAAATGTATTTGGACACAAACCCACATGTGGCCAAATGTATTGGGGCACAAACCAACATGTAGCCAAAATTATTTGGACACAAACCAACATGTGGCCAAATGTATTTGGACACAAACCCACATGTGGCCGAACGTATTGGGACACAAACCAACATGTGGCCAAAAGTATTGGGACATAAACCCATGTGGGCAAAAGTATTTGGACGCAAACCCATGTGGTCAAAAGTATTGGGACACAAACCAACGTGGCCAAAAGTATTGGGACACAAACCAACATGTGGCCAAAAGTATTGGGACACAAACCAACATGTGGCCAAAAGTATTGGGACACAAACCAACATGTGGCCAAAAGTATTTGGACACAAACCCACATGTGGTCAAAAGTATTGGGACACAAACCAACATGTGGCCAAAAGTATTGAGACACAAACCAACATGTGGCCAAATGTATTTGGACACAAACCCACATGTGGCCAGATGTATTGGGACACAAACCAACATGTAGTAAAAAAGAATTGGGACACAAACCAACATGTGGCCAAAAGTATTGGGACACAAACCCATGTAACCAAAAGTATTGGGACACAGACCAACATGTGGCCAAAAGTATTGTGACACAAACCCATGTGGCCAAAAGTATTGTGACACAAACCCATGTGGCCAAAAGTATTTGGACGCAAACCCATGTGGCCAAAAGTATTTGTACGCAAACCTATGTGGCCAAAGTATTGGGACACAAACCAACATGTAGCCAAATGTATTTGGACACAAACCCATGTGGTCAAAAGTATTGGGACACAAACCCATGGTATTATTACTTAAAGCCTGATATTTGTTTTCCTTACAGGGTGATCCAGGTTATCATGGACCAGCAGGTGCCCCAGGCATACGTGGGTTACCAGGTACCAAAGGTAAGGATTCAAATTCACAACATGAAATTGCATCGTATTTTGATAAGTTTTGTCAGTGTAGCTTTGGATTAAAAAGGGGCTTTCTTTCAGGTGATAAAGGAGACTCCACTGGGTTTCCAGGTTTATCTGGACCAAAGGGCGTTAAGGGTGAAAGTGGAACCAGAGGTCAGTAATCGTCTTTGGGAACCTCTGTTGTGACTGTGGTGGTTAATGAGATTGTTTTGAATTAATTTACTGTAAATATTGATTATGGCTCTTGTTCTCCTTTCACAGTTGGGCAGGGAGATCCAGGAGACCCAGGGGACCAAGGATTTCCAGGTCCAGATGGACAACTTGGTGCTCCTGGTCCCACTGGCTCTCGTGGTCCACCGGGTCCTCCTGGTCCTCAAGGTTAATCTTGTGTTTTAAGACTCGGTGCCTTTGTGTTATCAATCTACTCAATCTAAAATTGTATAAATGGAATATTCTTGTCTTTATAGGACATTCTCCAGATCAAAAAATTGGTCAGCGTGGTCCTCCGGGTCGTCTAGGACTACCAGGACCTGACGGTTATTCAGGTCCACCAGGTCCCAAAGGTAAGAACCAAAAGCAGAACTAAAAATGTATTATTTGGCTGTTTAATCAAATATAAACCCTGCTTGTGTTATTCAAGGATTTCAAGGTCTGTCTGGGGTTGAGGGTTTGAATGGCCTCCGTGGTCCTAAAGGCGAGCAAGGGTTTAGAGGTGAGAAGAATTTAGACATAACCGTGACCCTAAGTATTATCGTTTCATATTGCAGCTGTGCATTTCTATATGTGATGCTACAATCACAGGCTCCGATGTCATTGGTCATCCTGGGGTACGAGGTGATCCGGGACCTCAGGGTCCACCTGGTAACACAGGAATTAAAGGAACTTCTGAGCGTGGACCTAAGGGCCAGACAGGACGTGTAGGCGATCAAGGTATCACAAAATGTTTACTGACTGCAGGTTATTCCGCATATCATTTTACGATATGTATAAAGTAATGGGTGTGGATGTTTCTTCAGGTCCTCCAGGCATCCAGGGTTCACATGGCTCCCCAGGCAGACCCTGTGCTACATTAATTCCAGGACCAAACGGAGACCCAGGCCCACCTGGACCTCAGGGATTTTCAGGTTTGTTCATTTTTATGGCTTGCTGTGTTATTAAGAATGTTAGTTACACCTTGTTTTTGTTCTTAATAGTATTAATTCAGCTTATTTGCCTTCTAAACTTTAGGTTCTGTTTTTCAAAGATGTTTCTACTACATGCATTATAAGTGCATTTCTAGAAGGAAACACATAATGGTTGAATAGCTATAGTGGATTCCAGTTGCATAGCTACTGCTACAGAAGATGCAACCCTTTGGCAGAGGACTATAATGTTGCTATGGTGGTGCTAGGTGATTGCTACGGTATCCCAGGTGGTTGCTATGGTGTTGTTAGGTGGTTGCTGTGGTGTTGCTAGATGGTTGCTATGGTGTCTCAGGTTGTTGCTATGGTGGTTGCTATGTGGTTTCTGTGGTGTTGCTAGGTGGTTGCTAAGGTATCCCAGGTGGTTGCTATGGTGTTACTATGTGTTTGCTATGGTTTCCCAGGTGGTTGCTATGGTGTTGCTTTTTGGTTGCTATGGTGTCCCAGGTGGTTGCTATGGTGTTGCTAGGTGGTTGCGTTGATATTCCATGTGGTTGATATGTGGTTGCTGTTTAGTTGCTATGGTGTTGCTATGTGGTTGCTGTGGTGTTCTAGGTGGCTGAGTGGGACACACAGTCACATGGACTCAAAATTATTGGCCACAAACCTATGTGGCCACATTTCTAGCACTGTTGTAGTTCCTTCAAGAAATGCCGATCTAGTTATTATTTATTACGCATGACAACATGTGAGTTTTTACAGAAACATCAGCAGAAAACAAACATTTAAAATATAGTACACAAAAAGAAACTAAATCCAAGTTGGCGTGTGTAAAATCACTGATCCTTGAAAAATTGAGTGCCCTGTCCCAGAACTAAAGTAACGGTTCATGTAGGTCCTCAAGGTGAGCCGGGACCAAGTATAGGTTTTCCTGGAGATCTAGGGGATCGGGGAATCCCAGGACCACCAGGGTTAAAAGGTGCGAGAGGTCCAAAAGGATCCACTGGCTTTCCTGGCTACGATGGGCCACCAGGACCCAAAGGTAAGAGTGTATTACAGTGTGTTTGTAAATCGAATGGTCATTCAGATATTTAACAGGTGTTTAATTCTTATTAGGGCAGAGAGGACCCCCTGGGCCAACGGGTCGCCCAGGATTAGAGGGAATTAGGGGTAGAACCGGACCAGCAGGGTTCAAAGGAGACAAAGGAAAGACGGGGAGTGCTGGTATGTGTTATTTCTTGGGGTAAGCCAGTTTAAAGAAAATTTGAGCTTCTTCTGCTGAACACGTCCTGAATCGTGCCCCCTCCTGTAACTTTAGGTCCCCAAGGTAACCCTGGTAGGCTTATACCACCCAATATAACCAATATACCTGAAGGGCCCAAAGGACAGCCTGGGCTACCTGGACCTGCAGGATTTCCAGGAGCAGCTGGACCGCCGGGAAGTCCAGGACCCTTGGGTAAGGCCTGCACCCGTTCTCCCCCTCAGCCTGCAAAGTGTCTGGGTATGATTTAGAGCTGTGTCCGAATCACCTGACCTCTTTAGGCCCGAAGGGTCCGCTGGGCGCTCGTGGGCCTGTTGGACAGCCAGGACTTCCAGGACCTCTAGGGCTTCCTGGAGATGTGGGAGAGCCGGGACCACAAGGCTACGTGGGGCAACAAGGTACGGAACCAGCATAGAGTACATCTAAAAGCTGCTGTATGTACCAAGTGTGCTACTGTGCTCATTACTGCCCCCTCTGGTACACAGTAGTCGCCTCGTACGTAAATATTAGCAAAACTAAGTTGATCTAGACAGAGTTTGATTTTTTTTTTTCTCCCTCTCTCTATTCTAGGCCACCCAGGACCCCAGGGTGAACCTGGTTTCACAAGTCCCGGGGGACGGGTGAGCTCTGGTTTTCTCCTGGTGATCCACAGTCAGTCGGTGGACGTGCCCAAGTGCCCCGTGAACACGCAGGTCCTGTGGAGTGGGTACAGCCTTCTGTATCTGGAGGGTCAGGAGAAAGCGTACACACAGGATCTGGGTACAATAGCTCTTCTAATAATAATAAGAAGAAGCATTATATATAACAATGATGATAATAATACCAGTAATAATGATGTTTGTGATGATAATATTAATAATAATAATATTTTCTATCAGATTTCGGTCAGGGCTCAGACTTGCCCCCTCAACTACATTCACCTTCCTGTCAAAAGGTCATTATTTTTCATGTAGGGTCAAAATTCCCTCTGTTTCTGTGTTTAGGCCGGGCAGGCTCTTGTCTGCGGGTTTTCAGCACGATGCCGTTCTCCTACTGTAACTCTGCCACCTGTCACTATGCCAGCCGCAATGACAAGTCCTATTGGCTGAGCACCAGTAGCCCGGTGCCCATGATGGCCGTGTCGGGGACAGAGATACGGCAGTACATCAGCCGCTGCGTGGTATGTGAGGCGCCCGCTCCGGCCGTGGCAATGCACAGTCAGGATGCCAGCATACCCAGTTGCCCCACAGGCTGGAGCAGTTTATGGATGGGCTACTCCTTCCTAATGGTGAGTGTGCCCTGCTGTTATTATATCAAACTTTGTGTGTATGTATGTGTGTGTGTTTGTGTGTTTGAGTGTGAGTTGACCCTCATCCGCTCTTCCAGCACACTGGCTCTGGTGACGAAGGTGGCGGTCAGTCCCTGACCTCATCTGGGAGCTGTCTGAGGGACTTCAGGACCCAGCCGTTCATCGAGTGCCAGGGTCCGCGTGGCACGTGCCATTTCTTCACCAACATCTACAGTTTCTGGCTGACCCAAGTGAGCCGTGAGCAGGAGCTCGGCTTGGCAGCCAACAGCCAAACGTTGAAAACCGACGAGGAGCAGCGGGCACGCACCAGTCGATGCCACGTCTGCATGAAGCAGTGACGAGCTGTGGCGCTGAGGAGGCCTGATGGGACGGGCGCTCCTTCAGAGGTCCATTACTGTTAGCTTTTTGTGTTTAATCTCACGCCTAACAAAGCTTAAGGGCTTTTGGGGAAAAATCAGTCCAATAAAGGAACAGATTCCCTGCCGTACCCTGTAAGGTGAAAATGAATTCATTATGATATGCATTTCTTCTTCTGTATCAGGTGGCAATAAGACGGAGACTTTTATCAATAGGCATATATACCTAGGCAGGCGACACGTCAGCGCATCCGCCATATTGGTCCAGGCAAGACCAGCTTGTAAACAAATCCAGTGAATGAAGGAGCTGCGTTCTTTTGTGGTTCTGATGCGCAGTAACCAAATAATTTCTCGTTTTTATGTTCAAGGCTTTTGATCTACATGGAGTACGAACACGTTTTGACCCCAGCTACTTCGAATCTCGGTAGAGAGGAGTGTGGATCAGCGTTAGGCAAGTTAACGTGGTGGAAAATAATTCCTTGAAAATTGTAAAAACTCAGTAGGTGTTTAAACGTCCCTTTATACTTCAATGTATGAAATGTGTAGAATTTTTTTATGTTCTTGAAATGCCTTCTTATCTCCCATGATTTGAGCTTTTCTTTTGCCTCAGGTCAGAACTCGTTTGAATTACTGAAAAATAATCTAAAGTATGCATCTTTAAGTTCTTATAATTGACCATCGTTGACAAAAGTATAGCAAAGTAAGCAAATAAAAATGAAATAATGACAGTCAGTCTGCATTCTGTTTGTTATAACAGCGAAATGATTCAGATAAACTCAAAGGTAACATGCAGCACAGGCTATTATTAACCTATAAATATATAATCTAATAATAATATAATTCATGAAGTAATACAATAACAGCAGTATATAGTATAAATAGTAATATAATACAGTATTTAAAATAGTGAATACTATATTATACAATTATTATATTACTATTTATACTACATATATTATTGTCAAGTCATTTATTTGTTTATTATTTTGTTTAATTTTATTATTTTACCTTTTATATTATTTTGTTTATTTTTTCTTTTATCTTTGCCTTCTTTATTCTTTATTTTCCTTATTTTTTCCTTTTTCTATTTTCATTACTTTTTCATTATTCTTCTTTTTTCATTATTCTGCCATTATTCATCTTTTTTTCTTATTTTACTTTTTGTTCTGTCTTTTTCTATATTTTTTTCTTTTATTTCCTTTCCATTTTTCAATTAATTGTTTGTTTTTAGTTTTTTTCTTTTCCTTTCTTTATTTTCTTAACTTTTTTCCTGCCTTCTGTTGTTTTGTCTTTTTATCCTGTATTTATTTACATTCTTTCTTTACTTATGTTCTTTTTTCTTTTATATGTTTCTTATTATTAATATTGTCTCTGTTATAATTCCTTTTGTCTTTCTTTTTTAAATGTTCTTTATTTTTCTATATTTTTCCTTTCAAAGTTTTTTACTCATTTGAATTCATTTTCTTTTTCTCTTCTTTGTTTTCTTTTTGCATATGTTCTTTTATATTATTTTTATTTTGTTTTTACTTTTTTATTTTTACTTTCTCTCTAGTTTATATTCCTCGTTATTTTTTTCTTTTGATTTGATATGCTCTCATTCATTTCCTTTTGTTTTTCATTCTTTTAATTTTTTTCTTACCTTTTTCATGCTTTGTCTTTTTGGTTGATGTTTCTCTGTAGTTATATTTGCCTTCTTTTTAATTATTTATCTCTTTATTTTTCTGCTTTTTTTCTTTATTCATTACTTTTCTGTTTTGCTCTTCTTTCATCTTTTTTAATATTTTACTTTTTGTTTGTATCTTTTTTTATTTTTAATATTTCTGTTATTTCTTTATTAAAAAAGATATTAAATAGAATCCTATAGATAAAATAATGAAATGTTTCTCCATTTGATCCTAAGATCCCATTACAGGACATAAGAAGCCTCTTTGATTATGTTACAGCCTGTGTGTATTATACAGACGATGCTGATTATTATTTACTGAGTGATTATTTTTAGGTGTTTTTATAAAGATTTGATAATAATAATCTCTAAAGGAATGGAGTTTGTTTAGTAAATAGTGACCCTGTAAGATCTGCAGCCTTTAGAGAATCAGTCTGGAGCTAAAAACTCTGGGATTGGCTTTAGATGTCAGAGGATGTCGGACTTTAGGATATAAAAACATTTTAGAGTCTTTATTTGGGACGGGACGCTGTATGTTGGCTCCAAAGCCCCGGTTCTTAACGACTGAACATGGAAACAAATCCCTGAGAATAAAGGTTCGCTCTTTCAGAAAGCAGAGGGACCCGTTGCGTATTTAAGTTTTATTTATTCCTCTTTAAAGACCCTCGTGACGGTCGGCGTACGTCGTTTAGTTTCCTCAGGCGTTACTGTACAATAAGAGAACACTCAGTGCAATAAGACAAAAAGGACGTTAGTCTTTCTACCTGTCACAGTGAACATGTTACATACAGAGATTGTACATCGTTACATTTCCTTAACCCGCCCCACCTCCGGGGGGCGGTAAAGAGTGGACGTCAAACAATCATTTAACAGGTGACCTGCTTATAATACAAACAGACGGAGGTTACAGACCTCCAGGACTTCCGTGGTGATCCAGTTCTGACTCGTAGTCTGTTCTTGACCTGCTATACCTGATTCCACCTGATTGTTCTTCCTATGAAAGGCAACACATGAGCAGAGCTAATACTTTATCCTAAATGAATCTGATGCGATGATTAATGGGGTGGGTGTCGTGGAAATATTTGCAGCTTGACCTAATCTGAATGTCTGAGGTAGAGGGAGGGTGGCAGGTACGATGCAGATGATTCCCCTTCGACCACGGTCCTTATGAGTAACAGGTCATTGTTCATTGGTTTCAGACGCCCAAACAGGGCTGATTGTGTCCGTCACAAATCACTCGAGTCACGCAGAGATGTCCGGCGATGCTACAGCGATAATTTACCCTCCCCCACCCCCCCCCCCCCCCCCAAAAAAACAAGCATGAAGACCTTAAATAGTGCTAAGACCTAAAAATACTTCCCGATTGTCAAGAATCTCTGGGCAACCCTCCTCCTAGAGCAGCTGCTGCCACAGAAAGAACGACTTACAATTACAACAGGCCTCGTTCACTGTGCCATTTGCATGTTTAAACCGAAACCTTTTCTTACATTTGCATACTGAAGCCGAAGCCGAAGCTCACGCGGTGAAACGTAAAACGGATCTTTACTGAGCGTCCGCTGTCACCTCTGTTTGGGTAAATTACACATTCGAGCAAATCAGTGGAAAGCAGTGGCAAGGCAGCAAAACGAGAGCTAGCCCTAATCCGGGTTTCACATCCGGTGTGAATATACACGTCGTCTAACATGGCGAAAACATCGCAGACTCAAAGCCGTTACACACCGAACGCGGCGCGAAATATCCGCCTCAAAACCTTTAAAATAAAATGAACATTGGAATTTTGCTGCCTGGTTCAAATTTTCTGAACTAGTGCTACAGTCGCATGTTAAATACCGGCCAGTACAAACTCCAGCAGAACGCAGTTATTCACTTTAAATCCTACAAACACAAAAAACACAACAGCGATTACCAGAACGATCCGTTTGTAATCCAGAGTAATTTCTTTAGGCACTTTTAATAACATCGTAACCTCGCTCCTGTCACAAATAACCGCTGATGCTGATGTGACGTTAAATAAATAAATAAACAAAAGCGTTGGGTACTTTTATTAGAAACAGCTTGTGCAAGCATGCCCAACTTCAAACTGCACGGCTACGCTCATGTTGGCTCTTGCTATGCCAACACCAGAAGCGATGGTGATTGGGCAGTGAGTTTTAAATGGTGTTGCGCTTCTGCCGTCTGAAAAATCACGTTTGGTGTGTAACGGCCCTTAAAGGAATACTTCAGATTTGTTAACCTAATCTCCACCCTGGACAGAAGGGCGATCTCTGTGGATGGCGGTTTCAGCACATTCTGAGAAGAGAACAAATTTAAATTAGTGCATTTTCCAAAGGAAATGGGGAAGAGTTGCACAGCTAAAGCGGATTTCTGTTGCTTGGCTATTGCTACATGGTCAATAATGTGCAACAGATTTGGTAGGTGAGGGCTTTGGTGTTGCTAGGTGGTTGCTATGGTGTTGCTAGCTGGTTGCTAATTGGTTACTGTGGTATCTCATGTGGTTGCTATAGTGTTGCTAGGTGGTTGCTATAGTGTTGCTAGGTGGTTGCTAATTGGTTACTGGTTTATCGCATGTGGTTGCTATGGTGTTGCTAGGTGGTTGCTATAGTGTTGCTAGGTGGTTGCTAATTGGTTACTGGTTTATCGCATGTGGTTGCTATGGTGTTGCTAGGTGGTTGCTATGGTGGGGGTAAGTGGTTGCTATGGTGTTCCAGATGGTTTCTATTGTTTTGCCAAGTGGTTGCTATGGTTTCCCATGTAGTTGCTATGATGTTGCTAAGTGGTTGCTAGGTGGTTGCTATGGCGTTATTAGGTGGTAGCTGTGATTTCCTAGGTTGTTGCTATAGTGTTGCTGAGTGGTTGCTAAGTGGTTTTTAAGGTGTTACAAGTTGGTTGCCATGGTATCCCAGGTCATTGCTATGGTGTTGCTAAGTGGTTGCTTTGTGGTTGCAAGGGTATCCCAGGTGGGTTTTACAGTGTTGCAAGGTGATTGCAGTGTTATGTCAGGCAGCTGCTAGGGTGTTGCTTAGTGGTCGGAAGGCAGTTGTGAGTTTTTTTTTTTAATTAGAACACGTTTTCTGTTCTAGTCAGGAACATGCTGAAAGCATCCGAGACAGAGATTAGGTTCGAAAGGTGCCGGAATATTCCTTTAATCTTGCGAGGTCTGAGGGATAAAGGCTTACAAAAAGTCGACGATGTGAGTTTGTACTTGTATTGCTGTAAAAAAAAAAAGAGAGAGAGAGAGAACCGTACAAAAGAACAGACTTTTCTTTGTGCTGACTGGACGTGTCCCTTTGCAAAGATATTCCATTTCAAATATCGTAGAAAATATCTGATAACGCTAGATCATTTACAAGAACTCACGATACAAAAATATCAGATAAACATTGATGTACAAAAACCTGACGATCGGCATCCCAAGAAGTATTGCTGTGGTAATCCTGCGGTAATCCTGACTTTACGTTTTAAAGCAGGAGCGCTGCTAGAGACGACGGCGAGGTTAAACCCTGAAAGCGCTCGCTCATCAGATCGCCGTGTCCCAGAAGACTGAGCTTTGACTGGGATATGGGGGCGGACCGTACTTCTTCGGCCCGCCGGCTTTCTTGCAATCCGTTTTGGTGGGGCTCCGATCGGGGAGCCACTGACGTGACCTGATCTCACGGCACAGGCGCTGCTTCCGCTCGATCGTCTCCAGCATGGTGCTGTCACCGTACGCCCAGGGGATGAACGGCATCTGCGTTAAAGAGAAATCAGAGGGTTATCGTATGGCAGGAATCCCTGCTAAGACGGGAACGTTTCTTTGGGTACCTCTTGAGTGTTGGAAGGCTTCCTCTGAGGTGTCCCAAAAGGAGACGGTGCGGACTGGCCTGCGTTTGGAAAACAAAACACAAATAAAAACACACGTAAAGAACACGTTTGAGAGAAAGAGCACCTCGAGTTGACTACTCACCAGAGTTAGGACTAACCGGGGAACGTCTGGACCTGCTGGACATTTTGGACAGAGGTCCAGACCTTGCATCCCATTCCTGCGCTTTGGGGTTGTGCTGGGATTCCGACGCAGTCACCCCCTTGTCCTTGACGTGTCTCCTAGTCACGACGTCCATCCCGTTGCAGTCTGCGGCATTGCTGATACCTTGATAAGAGTCCAAACTTTTTTTCCTTCCTTCTTTGCTGTTGCGTCGGGACTCCAGGCCGGTCTTGCCCAGGTCTTTCCCGCCGTGCCGGGGTAAGAGGTCTGGTCCGTGGCCGCTCCGGTCTCGGCTGTTACGTCGTTCCATGTCTTTGCAGAAATCGGAGCCGTTGCAGATTCTGTCCTTGCTGTCACACTTGGGTAGGGATTCGACCCCGTTACAAACCCAGTCCTTGCTGTCATGTCTCAGCATGGACTCGTTGACGCTGCAGCTCCTGTCCTTGCTGCCCTGCCTGGGTAGGAGCTCTGGACCAGGGCAGATCCTTTCCTTGCTGTCTCGCTTTGGTAGAGGTTCCACACCATTGCAGATCCAGTCTTTGCTGTCAGGCCTGGGTAGGGGTTCCCAGTCTGTGCTGTCGTATCTCACCATGGGCTCAGTAACGCTGGACAGCCGGTCCCTGCTTCCTCGTCTGGGCACGAGCTCTGGGCCGGTGCAGATCCTGTGCTTACTGTCCAGCCTGGGTAGACCTTCCGTGCCATCGCACACCCTGTGCCTGCTGTCGTGTCTTACTAGGGGTTCGGTGGTGCTGCATCCTCGATCTCTGCTGCCATGTCCTTGTTTAGGGAGCAGCTCTGGACCGCTACAGCTCTGGTCCCTGCTGTTGCGCCTCGCCAGCGGTTCCGTGCCGTTGTGGCCCCTGTCCTTGCTGTTGCGTCTTGCCAAGGGTTCCCCATTGCTGTAGCTCCTGTCCTTGCTATCACGTCTCACTAACGGCTCCATGGCACCGGAGCCCCTGTCCTTGCCGTCACGACTTGTTAACGACTCCACACTGTTGATACTCCTATCCTTGCTGTTGCATCTCGGTATGGCCTCCGTCCCGGGAAACTCCCGGTCTTTGCTCTCGCGTCGATGCTTCCCGCTGCGCTCCTTGTCCCGTTTGGACTCCTTGCTGTGATGGGTCCTCTCCTTGTGCTCCTTTTTGGACTCCTTTCCCTTGGCTTCGCCTTTTGAAAGACAGAAATCAGTTAGGGATCGAACACTCCTTGTTAGAGACCTGCTTTTTCTTACTAATTAGGCTCCACCCATTCTCTATTGGGGACAGGTCAGGACTGCAGGCGGGCCAGTTCAGTACCCGTACCCTCTTCTTCCACAGCCGTGCTTTTGTAATGTGTGCAGCATGTGGTTTTGTTTTGTGTTTTGTCTTGTTTTATAAAATGCATGGACGTCTTTTTTTAAAAAGATGTTTGTCTTGGAGGGCAGTTATGTTGCCCTAAAATCTCAGGGTACTTTTCTGCATTAATGCTGCATCACAGAGGTGGAAATGACCCTTCTGGACATGGTTATAACATAAGGCTTCTTTTTAGCACAGTAACGTTTTAAGTGGTATCTGTGAATGTAGCTCTATATTGTAGAGCTTGATAAAGGTTTGATAAAGGAATCCCTTGCCCATGTGGTTCTGTCAGCTATTGATGAATGACGGTTCTTGATGCAGTGCCATCTGAGGGAGTGGAGATCACCCCTCTTCAGGTTAGGCTTGTGCTCTTGCCCTTTACACTGAAATGCTTCCAGATTCTGAATGGTTTAAT
Source organism: Ancistrus triradiatus (assembly GCA_025084515.1). NCBI lineage: Eukaryota > Metazoa > Chordata > Actinopteri > Siluriformes > Loricariidae > Ancistrus > Ancistrus triradiatus. The sequence continues at coordinate 72,864 of JAJAGP010001018.1, forward strand.
GATATTATGCTCTGTAGAGGGAGACCTATATAAATCCCTTCCGGTCTTTCTTTGAGGAACATTGTTTTTAAACATTTCAATCATTTTCTCACACATTTGTTGATAAACTGTAGACTCAGCCTTTCGTGGATACTGCTTTTGTACCAAATCATGATCATTGAAATCACATTATTATTTAGTTATTTTACCTCATTACTAGCCCTAAATCGTCCCTGTCCCATTTTTTTTTGGAATGTCATAATGACATGGTTAGCTCATCCAACAGAGTTTTTGGAAAGGGAAAAAAATGCTGAGACGCATAAAGAGAAACATCCTGCTCCATCCTCCTTTGAGTGTTAATTAGTCATTTGTAATGAATAATTAATTGCTCTCTCTGCTGATGTCCACAGGTTCTATCCACATACCACTACAGGTTAATATACGCCGCGTTTATTAGTTTATTATAGTTTTTGCATGAGGAAAATCGAACGTCCACCACGAACCTTGTGCAACATTAAATATATCCTTCACAGATGGATGGAGTCCCACAGTCCCAAACAGTCGGAAAACAGGCCACAGCCCTAATTACCACCGCACTGATTGCTTAAGGCTTATAGTGACAAATGCAGGGCGCTTTTTTGTCGGAGCCGGGGCGCATGTCTGTACAGGTAGTGCGCCGCTTTTGTTTCTCTCTCTGAGAACTTCCCAGCGCTGAGTGTCTGTCGAGCAGCGCCGGCCATGACTTGGCTCGTGATTGGTCCGCTGCTCTTCAGAGGGTGAATCTGCAGGAGATCCTTTTAACCCTGTTACCATGAGAGCCAAAGCTTGCCGACAACAGCTCGTATCACTTTTATCTAGGCGCTTCTCTCCGCTCACACATCTTCAGCGGTGTGTACGTGTTTGTGTGTACAAAGCTCAACGAGGGGGAAAGGGCCGATTTTAAAAAAGGACAGCGCTGACTTGACCTCTCAAGTACAGCAGCAACCACTGAGGTCACTGCTCAAGAAGTGAAGCCAATAAGAACTGACAGTTTGAAGTCTGAGCTTTCTTCAATAATGCTTTTGACACAAGTGTGGCCACAAAGTGCCTTCTGGATACAGGATAGTATGTAGAGTTGAGGATTCCATCACCAAAAGCCTGAGGCATGCTGACATAGCTTAGAGAAAGGAAGGGATTTTCCATATTTCTCCCTCTACAGTGCATAGTATAATTTAACGATTCAAGGAATCTGGAGGCATTTCAGTGCGTAAAAGGGCAAGGGCACAAGCCTAAACTGAAGAGGCGTGATCTCCGATCCCTCAGACGGTCACTCATAGGAGAACCGTCATTCACAATATCTGATAGAACAAGGAATGGATTACTTCATCAAATCTTTATCAAGCTCTACAATACAGAGTTAATTCACAGATACCACTTAAAACTTACTGTGCTGAAAAAAGAAGCCTTATGTTATAAACCATGTCCAGAAGCGGCTCGCATGCCGTGGCTGTGGAAGAAGAGGGTACGGGTACTGGACTGGCCCTCCTGCAGTCCTGAAGTGTCCCCAATAAAGAATGGGTGGAGAATTTAGAAATGGAAAATGGGACGATGACCCCCCTACTGTTACACACATTAAGACGGGTTTGCAGGAAGTATGGAACAAAGTAACGCCTGAAACACTTTAAACAAATGAATTAAATCTGATTTTGACAAAACTCACCTTCAGTAGGTTCCTTGCTCTTTCGGCCGCTGGCCTTCGTCTTTAGCATGTTCCTGCCGCTGGTGAACAGGTTGGTGAGCTCGTCCAGGGGACTGGTCGGTGTCCGAGAGCGACCTGCCGCCACGTTCTGCGCTGAGCTGTGATGTCGTGGCAAGGGTGCATCAAAGGGTGTCCTCATGAGGCTAAGGGGCGTGAGACAGCGGCCCATGCTGACCGGGGATGGGCATGCCGAGTGACTCCGCTGCGAACCTGCAGAGCCCGTGGAGCTTCTGTAACGGGCACAGGGTAACGGTGGTGCCGAAGAGCGCCCAGAGATAGTGATGGTGGGCGTCGCCGTCAGCTCTCTCTCGGCACGCCTCAGGTGAGATGAGGACGCAGAACTAAGGGGCTCCATCGAAGTCGAGGAGGATGATAGAGCGACTTGGGGTGGGAGCCATTCTCTAATGGCGGGCCAGTTTTTGGAGGCGTCGAGGCGGCGTGAGCGGGGATTCGTCGGAAATGGGCGAACACTGCGCGGGTAACGGTGGGAAGACCAGCAACGGTGGCCGGTGGGACAGCAGGTTGGGGAAAGGTGCGGGGATATCGCAAAGCTGCGCGCTGCGGGAATGGGCATGGATGTCCGTGTCCGACGGACAGGGCGTTATACATTGGGAGCGATAACCTAAAATGTCCCAGCGGGTATCAAAGTCATCAAGAGCGGGATACTTCATCTCCTCGTAGACGGCCTCGCCCGGCTCCTCAGCCTCAGGTTCCCGCGTGACGTTCCCTGACATCTCAATATAAACAGGTTCCTCAGGGTCCGAGCCCTGCTGTGGACTCTGAGGCTGAGGAGGGGAAACGGGGGAAATAGGAGATGGGGCTTTGACCTCTTTGGAGTGGCTCATGGAAGGCGAGTCCTTTGAGGAACTATTCAAGATGTAGGACTCGTCAAAAGACGTGCTTAACTGCGTGTTTGGGTTCCTCTTGGGCTTCGGGGGTGGAACCCTCCTGCATTCCTCGCTGCAGCCCTGAGTTGCTGGGGAAGCAGAGGGGAAAAGAGAAGCAGACGTTAGTAATTGCGATTGTATTAGGTGCTGTGAATTTTGTTTTGCGTTTCTTTGCCCACATGCTTTAGGTCAGTTGGTGTCTCTAAACTGTCCTGGTGTGAGTGAGGTGTGTGCGCCAGTGTGCCCTAGCACCCTATCCAGTTTTGGTTACCAACCTGTACGACATTAAAATACAGTAAGGCATTAAAATGATGAAATAACGTATAATTACAGTTACTGATTAATAAATAAATCCTAACTTGCGTTATTTGTTTTTGGGTGTTACCAAAGCATCTACAACAAACCTCCGCTTCCACCTATTGATGGGAGAAAAAGCTTTTTGAAGCTTTGACTCATTTCAACCAATTGGTTTTGACATCTGCTGGCCAAATTTGTGCAACTGCCTTGGGAAAAAATCTGAAAAACTTCACCTACTGTTCTGGGAAAAATCAAATTCAGTAAAGCATTACGTCAAATTAAGAGCACTGCAACTACAAATCAGCCCCAGACAAGGTCTAAGTAGGTAAAGTTTATATTTCATGGCAGGTCCCAGCTACAGTTGGCAAAAGCTCCCTAAAAACAGCAAATGTGTGAATAATAGTGTAGTATGCTAAACTGCATTATGCAAAAATGATGGATCTGTCCTCCAAACCATTTTTTTTTGGCACACTCTGGGTTCTTTAATACCAACTGAGCATTGTTTAAACCCTATAACCTACCTGAGTATTGTTTCTGACCATGTGCACCCCTTTATGAGCACAGTGTACCAACTTCTGATGGCTACTACCAGCAGGATAACGCTCCATGTCCCAAAATCATCTCAAACTGGTTCCACAGTCACCAGATCTCAATCCACTAGAACACTTTTGGGACGTGGTGGAACCGGAGATTGGCATCGTAGATGTGCAGCCGACAATTGGTGATGATATCATGTCAGTTCGGACTGAAATCTCCGAGGAATGTTTCCAGCACAGAGAGGGGTATAACTAATAAAATGAACCGTAAGGATTTTTTGGATCACTAAAGCTTGTCACAGAGCTTCATTAACTTGTGTAAAAAGGTGTCGTGTCGCCTTCAACTAAAAACAATGGACTCGGTAAGAAAGGAAATGTTCAAGTTACTTTATCGATCCTTATATTTATTGCTCTATAGGCCAAATCATAGATCAGTTGAGTTTTCTCTAAAGCTCCTTCTCCAGCCTGAAGGTTTCTGCAGAAAAAGCCCGCGTTAGATCAGGAAAAGCGCAGCAGCACCGCATTGATCTTATCTGAAACGAAGCGAAACATTAAAGAAAGAGAGGGAGCGGAGCGAAGCTGCACTGCGCCCAGATTAAAGTCATTTTTCAACTGCTGTGCATGCCTGAGCTTTAATAATAAAAAAAATCAGTGTATGGATGTGTAAATTATGTGTCAGGGTGGAGATGGAGTTCTTCACATCCATCCCCGGATGGGTTTACCCACGCCCCGTTGTACCAGGGCTCTAAATCTAGGTCAGTCGCTCCTCCTGAATGAATTCTGCCTGACCTGGTCACTCCTCCCCTCTCCAACCCTCCAAACCTTCCTGCCTCCTCTCAATGAGTTACATCCCCCACCCTGACGCTCCTATTGGAGGAGAGCTGCTTTGGGATCGACGCCGATTGGTTGAGGGTGGTGTCTGATGCCAGGATTGGAGAAGCAGCCGGGTGGGGGGTTTCTGTTTCCGTGGGTCGGTTGCTGTGGCATTGAGGAAGATCAGCGTGAAAGCTGCGATCCCATCAAACCGAGCGGTGACGCGGCGCTGGCTTCATGCCTTCGTGTCGTAAACCAACACTTAGCAGAAGGAAATTATGCAAAGTAGTGCCGTTATTAGGACTTTAATTGCATTGAAAACCCTAAAGCTGAAGATATTGCACGTTATAGCTAACGGTTTTCCCCGCTTTTCCTCGTCTTCTGGAATCCAATAACTGGTGCAACCGTGTAACTTGATTAACATGTCCCACACATGCCTGGCACAGAAATAACACGCAAAAAAGTATTAAAAACAGACTTGTGGAGCACCCAAGCACACTGAACAATTAAAATGAGATAAACTGGATCCTCCATTCATAGCTGAGGCTCTTTATCCAGCATTAATGCACTTTATGGGCAAAAGTATTGGGACACACATCTTCACTGGATGAATAAAATCCAGCCCCTAGCTATGCAGCCTGCCTTTCCAAACATTAGTGAAAGAACAGGTCGTTCTGACTGAATTCAAGTATTGTGTTGTAATAGGATGGCACTGTTACAACAAGTGCGTTGGTGATATTTTCCCTCCTAGATATTCCACCATCGACTGTGAGAGCTATTATTGAAAAGTGGAAGCGTTTAAGAGCCACAAAAATGTCAGATCACATAAAGTCATAGAGCCGGGTCACCTAGTGCCGAGGGGCATAGTGCATAAAAGATACCAGTGCTCTGCTGCGAACCCAATAACCCCCTCTGTGGATTAAGCACTACAACTGGGCACCGGGGCAGTCTGATGGACGAGTCTGGGTTTGGTGATGCCAGGAGAATGTTACCTGGATGACTGTAAGGTTTGGTGGAGGTGGGATGATGCTATGGGGCTGGTTTCCCCTTAGTTCCAGAGAAGGGAAATCTTAATGCTTCAGCATAACCAACACATTTTGGACAATCTTACGATTCCAACGTTGTGAGAACAGTTTAAGGAAGGCCCTTTTCCGTTTCAGTGCACAAAGCAAGGTACATAAAGTTGGGGTTGACCATAATGGCAGAGCCCTGACTTCAACAAACTAGAATGGAGATTGTGAGCCAGGCCCTCTCCTACCAACATTAGTGTCTGACCTCACAAGGGGAACTCTTCTGGATGAATTCCCACAGCCACAGTCTGAAATCTTGTATATCGCAGAAGAGTGGAAGCTGTTATAGGGGGACCAAGTCCATATTAAAGCTCCTGTAGGTGGAATTTAGTGTATGTAGTGTATGTTTCACTCATTGGATGTCATTCCTTGTCTTAATATGTAAGACAAGGTTAACTGATGTCTCTAAATTGGCCCAGTGTGAGTGTGTTTAACTAGTACCTTGTAACCTTGCCCCTGCTGGGAATAAACACCGAGGCTGATGCGATGTTCAATGATGTTAAATGAATAAATATACAAACAAAAACCAATAACTAAGAAACTGTGGGAGTTTAATACCTGGCTTCGATGCGTCCCAGAGCTCCTCCTGAAGAGCAGTCAGATTAAAAGCATCTTGGGTGCATTTACACACCGGTTTTTACGTGGCTTAGCTCTACAGGTACAATCCTGATTCTCCAAATGGGGTCTAAATATTTTGCTCATAACCAATATTACTGTCTTCTGAACATCCGGCTTTGTAGCTATTTCGATTCCGAACTTACCGTCCCACTTGTGGGAGTGTCCCCCCTTGCAGGAGGAGGCGCTGTGGTCGACGGTCTCCGATGAGGCGCTGAGCTTGGTGTTGGGGTCGCGGCGTGGTTTGGGCGGGGGCTGTTTGCGGGAGTTCGGGCTGCCCTCGTCCTCCTCTCCTCCCACGGAGTGAAGGGACTGAGAGCGGACGGAGAAGTGCTGCGGCTGCTCCTCCATGCTTCCAGAACCCATACGCAGATGTTTACCCTCCACCGCCACCTCCTCGCTCGTCCTGAGGAACGAAAAAGTCTGGGTTAAAAGAGCGTAAAGGTGACATTTGGTGCATTATTTATTGTTTTGTGTAGTGTTCAGAGCAGCCTCACAAATATCTAGATACACATTCCCTAAAGATCTCCAGTTCGATTCCTGGTCCTGCTGTGTGGTACATTCCAGGGTTCACCTGAAAATCCTATTCAGTCTTGACCTGGTAATCTGCTGTGTTCATATATTAACGGACACTATGTGGACAAAAGTATTGTGACACTTCGACATCCCATTTTAAACCTACAGGTGTTAATATCCCTCTTTGCAGCTCTTTACTGCTTCCAATCTTCTGGGAAGGCTTTCTGCAAGTTTTTGGACTGTGTCAGTGGGGATTCATCCAGGAGAGCATTTATGACCTGCTTTGTGCACTGGAACAGATAAGGGCCTTCCCCAAACTGTTCCCACAAAGCTGGAAAGTTAGATTTTGTTCCAAAATCTCTTGGTTATGTTGAAGCATTAAGATTTCCCTTCACTGGAACTAAGGGGCCCAAAAAGAGCCCAATAGCATTAGCTGTTTATGCTCTATGCCCCTCATCACTGGTCTGACACTTCGTTGCTGAGTAGCTGTGGTTCCTTACGAGGTGTGTCCCAATACTTTTGTCCATATAGTGTAATCTAGTAAACGTTAGGAAAAGGGGGTGTTATGTTTACACACCCTTGTTTCCGTGCTCATTTATTCCGTGTTGTATTTATTCACGTGAGTAATTGGCTGTGTCAGAGGCATCGATTTTGATTTAGCAGTCAGAGACACAAAGGCCCCCGGGGAAACAGCGGGCATCGATTTTGCACACGGTCGACTGGGCTGAAACGGATCGGGAAATGCCACGCGGCCATGCTGATGCACGAGATATCAAAGCAAAATAGATTACCACGATCTGCTCTGTGCCAGCATGGCCCTCGGTTGCCAGTTTTTCAGCAGAACCTACCTTCTATCTCTGCTTGGCACCACTTTTCGTTGGGTTCACCTACCATATGATGCCGTTTGCTGATGTACAGTAATTGTAGGAGTTACTGCACTGGAGTCCATCTGTTGCTCTGAACAGTGTATCATCGCCCAAACACACATATACACACACACACACACACACACACACACACACACACACACACACACACATACACATTGTCCTATCTATGGAAATGACAAGAATATACAAAGTAGAAGATGGTACAATTTTGTAAAAGGAAAATAAATTGACGCGATGTTTTGCAAACCTTCTCAGTTCAAGTCTTGCTCATATTAGCACAAGAAACACCTGGCAGGCTTTCTTTTATTACCTGAGCATGTGTGTGTACACACACACACACACACACACACACACACACACACACAAGCAGATGAACCCACAGCTGGTGAACAGCAGGAGCTGGGAGGGAAGAGTTCATTGGTCAGGGGTTTAACTTTGCCTGGCAACAGAATCCTCATGTAAAGAAGATGCCAGATCTGCTACTGCTGCACCGTACAACCAGAGCACACACAGACACACACACACACACACACACACACACACACTGAGAGATCAGGAATTAAGCTCTCATTAGAAGGAGGAGTGATGCTGGAGCAGCTGTGTGAACCACAATGTTCCCGCTCACGATTGGAAGTTTTTATCTCTCTTGCTAAAACTGCACCAGCTCTAAAACATCCACTTTCAGTAACCAACATGATTGATTACCATAGGTGGGTTTAATTATGTTCTCCTTTACCGAAAGCTCTGTTATTAAAAACACGAGCGGAAATAACAGCATGCCTGTCAAAAGTGGATTAGTCATATAGTACACTATGTGGACAGAAGTACTGGGACGCATTCATTCGGTCCCGTTGCCACGGCTCCATCTATCAGTCTGATGGACGAGTCTGGGTTTGGTGATGCCAGGACAATGTTACCTGCCTGACTGTAAAGTTTGGGTTAGGAGAGATGAGGCTATGGGGCTGTCTGTGAGCCCCTTAGTTCCAGTGAAATCCTAATGCTTCAGAATAACCAAGATATTTTGGAACAATCGTACACTTCCAACTTTGTGAGAACAGTTTGAGGAAGATCCTTTCCTGAACCAGTGCTATTTCATTAGCTATTTTGAGATACTAAGTATATTTGAGATAGTGTCTCACTATCTAGAGATTCAACGTCATTATTCTGAGATACTCATTATTTCTCATTGTTTTGAGATGCTTTTCTTTTTTTCCTTAAGGTCCCTTTTCCCTAATTAAATACAAAATTGTTTGTACGTATGATATGGTTTCATGATTTTTTTCTGCAGTTGTGGCAGTAACGCAGAATCACTAACGAGCCATGAGACACAGGATGATGCTTTAAGCACAGGTGTGTGTGTGTGAGAGAGAGAGAGACAGGCTGTACGTGTGTGTTTTATTTATAACATGTCAGCCTGGCAAAGCAGGTGGAAAATGGGGCCTCGTTATAGCTTGTTCTACAGCCTGGGGTCAGCAGATGTGGATAAACAATAATAATAGGTAAGGTAAACATGGGCGCTGCGTTTGGGTAACGAGCTCTTCTCGTCAGCGGAATAGCGCATTTCTAACCCGCAGTGTTTTGACACACAGCTGTTGGAGATGTTGAGCTCAGAGACACAGCAGAACATCCAACGGAGAGGCAGAACGTGCGGCGAGACCCTTCCCCTCGAAACGAACGGCGCGATCCGATTGGCCGTCGGCGCTTCAGCTGTCGCCAGGCAGAACACGCTTCGAACGCTTAAGCTCTCACTGACAGGCTTTCTCGTTTCTGTTTGGTCCTCTCTCAGCATCCCGCCCTCCATCTTTCTCCCCTCTTACCCCCACCAGCAGCAGCTCTCTCGCAGCTCTCTCGCAGCACTCTCGCTCACGTGTCCCTCTATCAGTTCTCACAAAATCTGGGTCGTCTCACTGACCCACTTATGCGCCTCATGAAAAATCCAGGTTTTTTGTTTTTCCTTCAGGCCACTCTTGAGTATTTACACTGAGGACAGTAAGAGGAGAGTGAGATAGGCACTTTATTAGGAACGCTATACGGGGTAGAGGCTGAGAAGCTCCCTTTAGCTTTGGGACGCTGGAGGCAGTCATTAGAAGGTCAGTGGTCACCATGCCGGGGTGCACACGGTCAGCACTGATACTCACCCTGGCTGTGGCATTCAAACCATGATCGACTGGTATTAATAGACACAATATGAGCCAAGAAACAGTCCTCACCCCGTTATGCCACCTCCACCAGCCTGGACTGCTGACACAGGGTGGCGCCTGTCCATGAATTCATGCTGTTGGTACCAAATTCTGACCCAGACCACATTTCTTTTCCATTTTTCCACTTTTGGTGAGCTCAGCTTTCTGTTCTCGGCTGACGGATCTATAACCTGGTGGGGTTCTCTGCTGTGGTGGCCCAAATGAAGATATTGTTTTGAGATACAAAGTCGTTATTTGGAGATGGCATCTCATTATTTTTAGAGATGATTTTTATTTTCTAGATGCCAATTCAAAATTTTTAAGATAATATCTGACTATTTAGAGATATTAAGTCTTTATTCTGAGACAGTAATTATGGTTATCTGAGTTACCGCAGCCTCTCAGCCAAAAACAGACAAGACAAACAAAACGTTCTTCACTTACACCTCCGGTTTAAGATTTTACTCCAATATAATTTCTTATTAATGATTAATACACTTGCTGCTATTTTATTAACTTTGTCCCATACTGGAACATTTTATCATCGAGTAAAACGACTCTGGTTCCGAGGAGGAGAGGGAACAACCGAAGACAAATATTGTGCTTTTACTCTTGTGAAAAATCTGCCAGCACGGAGACAAACTGCCTGATTATTTTGAGATACAGGAGCTGCTTCATGAGGCGCAGAAGCGACACTGATTGGTCAGTGATGTTTTTGTCGCTGATGGAAGTTCGCAAAAATGGAATGGAGGGCAAATAAAATAGCGTTACATTTGTGCCGCCCGAAAAATCGCCTTTGGTGTGGAAGAAACCGTCATTAAGCACAAGCCCCCTTCTCTCTGTTCCTGCTATAACCAGCATTGATAATTACACTATGTTACAGTTACACCATGGAGTTACCATAGAGCCATAAATATTGGGACACCTCATCACCCTTAGTCAACCCTTAAACATAAACTTCTGGAACGCTACAAGTTTTTGTTGCTGGTGGAAGTTTGCAAAAATTGAACAGAGAGAACTGAGTTATAAGAAGCTATAATAGGAAATAAAACTCTGTCTGCTAGCTCTGGACATTGCAGCAAAAAACGTTTGGCATGTGTATTTTAAATTCCATAAATATTATTTGTCATACTTTTTGTTTATATTATATTTATGAATATGATTTACGCTGCATTAACTCGTAAGTAGGAACTTCGTTATGTTACGTGTTTTTAGTGTAATTCGCTATTAGTTAGACCCCCACCTTGATTTTCTCCTACAAGGACAAAACAAGTCACAGACGGGAACGAGACCCAAATGCGTCCCTCTGAAAAATGACCTGAGCTTAAGGGGGGGAGCGTTTAACCAGTCAGCATCCACATGCCTAAGTGCTCACAGACTTACAAAAAACCTTCCAACATTCACCACAGTATCTCTCCAAGCCAGAAAAATGCTAACAGACCAATAGCCATAAATATATGGACAGCTGAATGACTTTGAAATTTCAATATTTTGAACAACTTAGCATCTCAGTAGAAGCAGCCTAGCAACCACTCTTGGAATTACCATAGATGCAAAAATATTGGGACAACTAAATGACCATTTACCATAAATATCTGGACAGTTAATGATCCTTAGTCATAACTATATAAACGTCTATATGCACGTTAGTAAAAAGTATTGGCGCCCCATCAAAGATATCACCAGCATAGCAACCAGATAACAACAGCCTAAGACCCACTCTTCGAATTACCATAAAGTCATAAATATTGGGACAGCCAATGATCCTTAACCATAAACCTTTAGAAAACATAAGTATCTGGACAATTTATGAAACTTAGCTATCGATATCTAGACATCTAAATAACCCTTAAAAATACATTTATGGAAATCTAAACGACAAATAGCCATAAATATAGGGACAACTGAATGTTTAAATTTTCTAAAATTAACATTTTAATTTCTTACCAGTGCCTGAGGAACCACATAGCAACAGCCTAGCAACCACTTTTTGAATTACCATAGAGACAGAAATATCTGGACAGCTAAATGATCATTTAGCATAGATATCTTGAAAGTTAATGATCCTTAGCCAAAGATGTCTAAATGAGCTTTAGTCAAAGGTATTTGTGAGACTGTGTGTGGGACATGTGGTGGCCTAGCGGGTAAGGTACTGGACTCTGGACCATAAGGTCCAGGGTTCAAATCCCACCTCTGCCAAGCTGCCTTAACCCACAATTGCTTGGATTGTAAGACTGTATCAAATATAAGGGCGTCTGCTAACTGCCGTTATAAATGTAAATGTAAAGTATTGGCACCCCATCACAGCTATCACCAGCCTAGCAACCACATAGCAACAGCACTTAGCCAGTATTAACCGGTTTTGACGTCAACTTTCCCCCCCAGTTCTAGTTCAAATTGTTGCTCAACATTTTTGGTCATTGAACAACGGCTTATTTATTCCAGGTTCCTTCCTAGTTGGTGTCGGGGAGTTTTTCCTCACCACTGTCCGCTTTTGTGAAGCTGCTTTACAATAGTGAGTGTAAGAGTAGTTTAAGTGGGAGTGCTTTCATTTGGGAGAGCATTTCGTATCTGGTGGAGCGTCTCTGGTCGGATGTGAGAGTGCTTGGTGTATAAATACGAGAGCAAGGTTGAATATCGAGCTAAATGTCACATCATTCCCTCGAGCTTCTGACGTTTTTTTCCACGAGCCTCGCACCAACCTTTTGGTGACCTCCTCCTGCTTTCTCTTCTTCTCGTTCTTCTCCTGAACGTTCCTGCTCTTCTCATTCCACACCACGTCGCCGGTCACTACGCCGCTGTACGCCTTCAGGCCCGCGTCCTCAACGTACTGGAAAAACCGAAATGTTTCCTCCTGCTTGGAGCTCATCGTGGTCATGGGCATGCTAACTGCACCTTCTGGAAGAGATTGTGAGTGCATTATGGGTCACACAACATCATGGTAAACCACAGTCTTAACAGCAGCCAACGCCAACGCCAATGCCAACGAATGAAAGGCAGAGTGTTGATGCCCCAGAGACTTGTGTTCTTTCTTCGTCCTAGAAGTGACTCGTTCTAACCCAGTTCTGCTAATCTCTGTACGGTCGCGAGCTATTTTAGCTCAGCCCTCAGCGCATCTGTCACGTGAGCGCACACGGATTCTGGGTCGATAAGATTCCCACGCTGTCAGCAAACGCTGGTTCTCACGGCGGATTGGTTAAACAAAGTTGTTTCTTAAGTGCGATCATAGGCACAGGTGTGAAATTGTTCTTAATTTTGCATAGATTTTGGTGCCCGCAAAGTCTCCTCTACCTGTGGCACCTTGGCTGTGATGTCAGGGTTATGTTTTGCATGCCTGACCAGTCTAACGGTCATTCTATATATATAGATATTTCTCTTTTATGCCATGAGGTCCTTCTAAGCCCTGGAATTGTTTGCACTTGCCTTGGCATAACAAGTCGTTAAATACATTTCAGAGACCTCAATCTGTCTCCGGATCTGCACATTTGCTTACAAAATGAGGTCGTCCTTTTCCACGCTGCCCGCGTTCCGCGATGCGGTGATGACTGGGGTACGGGCACATGGCCCTGCAGCAGCGAGGAACGTGTGGGCGCGGAAAGCGATAACATCTGCAGAGTAGTGAGAAGTAAAGCTCTCGCGTGTATGTAGGTCAGTGCTAGCAGAGGGACTGTCAGAGTCAGAGCTTGTTTACGTCAATGTGAGAGGATGGGGGGAGTTTCTGGCAGGGGGAGGGCAGATCAGAGGGGATGAGGGGGCATTGAGGGCAGCCAGATGGGAATTGCACTGCCAGCTATGCCACACAGTTGCAAAGCCTTTTCTGAACGCTTATCTCTTAATATTGTAGTTTTATTAGTAAGAGATTTTTATCAACGATTTTTAACAAGATTGTTGACCAAGTGCTGACTGAGAGGCCTAGGCAACCTTAAAAGATACCAGACTTAAATGAGGAACCTCCTCTGGGTAAGCCTGCATGGCAGAATTAAATCCTATTCCTTGTATAATAACATAAAGACAGAGCAGTTGTGAATATGTAAGGACTGTGCATGGCATCGCTGCCACCAGTAGAGGGCAACAGATGCAGACGCTGGTGTCTTAGTTCTCCAGCAGAACTACATTGCCCAGAAGTCAACGCAGCAATGGGGGCTAACTTTTAAGATGGCTGCATCTTTTAAGTGTCTTTTCCAGCAACGGTACAACATAACAGAGCATTGCATTTAAAGCTGAGACAGAAAACTTGTCAAATCAAAGAGCTGAAGGTGAAGAAAGCAGACAGAAGCTAATATTTGAGAGTGGAAGACCTTGTACAGTCTCAGCTTCGGTTTGTTGGTTTATTTCCTTCAGCTCCTTTTTTGAAGCAGGGATGCCATTTTAGTCTATGGAGAAACCAGAAACGTACACTTTATATTATGAACGTGATATGAGTGAGTGCTGCTGAGCAGGGCAGAACTCTATAATTAGAACCGGTGTCCACAAACTTTTGTCTTCTGTATATATATATAGTGGTGCCTACAAACAATCAAATAAGTAAAATGGTGATAATGAAATAGGAGATCATGGAAATAAACCAAGAAACTGGGATCACCCAGCATCCCCCAAACTCACAGAAATATTAGTTTTTCTCTGGTTTTGTCTTCGTATAAAACAATGAGATAAGCAACATGGTTACTTCAAAAATGTAGTTGAAATAAATGTAGGTAGTTGAAATTAACCAACAAACCAAGGCTGAGATCATCCAGTAGCTCCATAGTAAACAATATTAGTTTCTTCAACTGGTATATATTATACATCTCTTTATATATACATTTATAAAACTTCTCCAACAAACTGCGTACCCCTCCATCCCAGTGCCCAGTAACCGCTATCACCCTGCCTGTGGATCCTAAAGCCCCAGCTGGTACCATGAAAGAGTTCTTATTTGAAATGAAAAGAAGTTTCACAAACGTCTTTAAAATGATCACATTTGTTTGTTTGTTTGTTTGTGCACCATTAAGACATTAGTTGAGGCTTTGTGATAATCTGATATGATTCCTGATTGAACTTTGATTCTTCAACTTTGGCAGATTGTGTTTAATTTTAGATTTACATAATAATTAACACAGGTTCCACATATTAAAGATGTGCTCTAAAAATCATTTTTAGAGTCTTAAGTGTGACCGGATTAACAACTAACATGGATCAAAAGAGTGAGATGGTGCAGGGCTATGAATCAGACCTGAAGCATGTTTGTTGTTGTTGCCGTGTGTGTGTGTGTGTGTGTGTGTGTGTGTGTGTGTGTGTGTGTGTGTGTTATTGATAATGCTTTGACTTTAAGCCCTGCAGAGCTTCGTTTTCATTAATCCTGAAACCGGAGGATGTGACGAGCGGCTCACGTAGCTAAGCAACAGGGAGCTGAGGGAGGAGGATGATGAAGGTGACGGGGAAGCTCGGGAGCCTGAATTAAGCGTGACTTTCATGTTGGAATAAGTGTGTAAAGATAACTGATAGTTCCTGATACACAGCATCGACAAAACTGCCACGAGAGCTGCCACTATGCAGGTGAGTCCTAACAGTCTAGAATTTTAGTCAAAAGTTTTCACACCCCTTCTCAAACCAAAAGAAGTTACAAAACATCTGGACAGAACTTAAATCGAACCCATTTGAGCCATACTTTCCTGATGGAAGGTGACTGGGCACAGTTGCCAGGAAACTCCAGCTTCTGGGAAACAACATCTGGTGCCAACTACTGCACGTCATGGTTGAAAAAAAGCTTTTGTTATTCTGGCATCCGAATCGGGCTTGTGCCATTTGAAATACTGAACTGTTTATGTCTGTGTAGGAGACCTGAGTGTTGAGTAGAAGGGAACTGGAGTTCCTCTTGATTCACCACTTATCCAAAATGCTTCTTTAGTTCTAGAAGCTGATGGGAAATCCCAGGTATTTAACCGTAACATACTAAGCTCAAGGATTTCTGATTCAGCTGATCGTCAAAGCCAACCTGTTACTAGTGAAGTTAGATCAACAGCCTCATCCTCTACATAATAAATAAATAAATAAAAAGGTGTAGCTGTGCATTAAATAAAACCACAAGCTTTTTGAGGGTTCATTGTAATCCTGGATTATTAACCTTCATATTCTGACCCTCTTTAAGAGCTCGGGGTTGCGGTTTAACATTATTAACTTCTCCTAATTTATACAAGAACGACTAGAGCTTTCAGAAATAAAGTGAAAATGAACACTGGGTTCAGACTGAGAGCTGGGCATTTGTTTGTTTATATACTGTATAACATTAATATTAATAGGTAGGGGTGGTTTGGACAATGGAATTAAAATACGTAGTGTTTCTTAAATTCATTTTGACTTCATTGCAGACAGTATGAACCCGATATATTTCATGTTTGTTTCTGATATAAACATCCATTCCTGCATTTCAAGCCTGCAGCACATGCCAAAAAAATTTGGGACGGGGGAAATTTAGAGGTGATAATGAAGTAAAAGACTAAATAACGATGTGAGTCTTTGGGTCTTTGAGGAGAAAAGATGATCAGAGGATCTCCAGTTTATCGCCAAATGTTTAAAAACAATGTTCCTCAAAGAAAGATTAGAAGGGATTTATATATTTCTCCCTCCACAGAGCATAATATCATTAAATGATTCAAGGAATCTGGAGGAATTTCCTTAAAGCCTAAACTGAAGAGGGATGATCTCTGCTCCCTCAGACGGCACTGCATCAAGAACCGTCATTCATCAATAGCTGATAGAACCACATGGGCAAGGGGTTCCTTTATCAAACCTTTATCAAGCTCTACAATACAGAGTTACATTCACAGATACCACTTAAAACGTTACTGTGCTAACAAGAAGTTATAACCATGTCCAGAAGCGGCGTCGGCTTCTGTAGGCTTGGAAGTTCTGCTTAATTTGTGAACTAACCATACAGACAAAAAATGACTCCAGTTCAGAGCTTATTTTTTACTTATCAGGTCCCAAATAGTTGACTGTAAATTAGTTAAGGTATAAATCATGGAATAATCAGCAATGTGCTGTATTCGAGGCGCTTTGGGATCTGTGGAACCTCTGCAATCATGGGAAATGAAATGCCATTAATTTAACTTTAGGGTCGTTTAAGGATTGCATCGACTTTTTATTGGTTTAATAAGCTCAGACTGAAGGGAATAAAACCGATTAATTAATTAATTAATTAATGGCTGATTTGTGGTAGATGGGGTCTCTGGAGCCCCAAACAAAGGTTAAACCTTTAAAGTTTAAATAAGAAGAACGTGAGAACTTACAGAGCAGCTGCATCCCTGCAGCTTGAGGTGCACACCTGTCCAGGTGAATCCGGTGCAGCCGTGCAAGCTGGGACGAAACCTGGCCGAAATCCTGAGACTCCAAACGAAGCAACCAAGCCATGGTACGAGTCACCACGGACTCCAGAGCGAAGACCTGAGAAGGTCCGAAAAATCCTGCCCGCTTCATCTGAAGCTGGGCATCAAAGCAGCGAGTCCCGACAACATCTTCCAGCCTGGTCCTTCTTCTTCCTCGTCTTATTCAGTACTCTTCAAAACTCAGAACAGAACATCCCCACCCGGGCATCGCGTCGTCTCCGAGGCGTCACACGGGCATCCTGCACTGGCGCTGCTTTGCTCCTGGATGCCACAGCAGATCAAGTCAGGCACCAAAACACAAAAAAACACGCCTCCCTCCCTCCTTCCTCCTCTTTCCTCCTCCTCCTCCTCTCCACTCGCTCAGCGTTTCTGCTCTCAGCACCTCGGAGAGCAACGCAGCCGCTCTGTTATTGTGTAGTAAAGGGGAGGAGTCCCGGCCGCGTCAATCAACATGGAGTGGGTGGTCCCGTTTGACAGCGGCTGCCAGGGTGTGACCTCATTACCCCTGGCAACCGGGCGAACCACTCCCTGTGATCTCTGTTGTAAACAAGACTGGCATCACACACACACACACACACACACACACACTCACCTCTCTCCAAAATCTTTTGTTTGCTTAGTAATGCAATAATGTAAAGCATAACGCATCTAATTCTGCAGATCTTTTTTACAGCTTCACCAGGTAACAAATATTTTTATTTAGCTAAAATCAGCAAAAGTTAATAATAAAAGTAAGTCCTTTATATAACTAGTGATGTGGCAGTAACATAGTTAATGGCTGCACCAATAAAACAGGCTTTTATTTAATTAATTAAAAGATATCTCAAATATTTTTTCTTTCCCCTTCTCCCAATTGGTGTAACGCGACCATGAGTTTGAGAAAGGTGCTATATAAATGTATTTTATTGTTATTATTATTATTATTATTATTATTATTATTATTATTAATAATAATATTATAATGTTATATAATATATCATTATAATATAAATGTATTGTATCTAATAATAATAATAATAATAATAATAATAATAATAATAAAAGCGAAAAGTTAAAAATAAAAGTAAATCCTTTATATATCTAGTCATGTGGCAATAATATCACAATATTTTATAGCTTCACCAATATATAAACTTGTATAATTGAAAAATATCTAAAGCTAGCAAAAAAGGTAAAAAATAAAAGTAAATCCTTTAAATTGCCACTAGTCATGAGCCAATAATGTTACAATATTTTATAGCTTCACCAATAAATAAATGTTTTTATTTCATTAGTTAAAATATCTAAGACCAGCAGAAGTTAAATATAAAAGTAAATATCACATTATGATTTTGTTTTTCCTAATCAGGGTTTATGGGGGCACCGATGCCAAACCTCAGAAATGACAGGGCGCAGCCGGCATAAGGGTGCCCTGGTTGAACACCAGTCCATGGCAGGGCTGGGTCGGGATCACTGTCGAAACATGAAGCCAGCTGTGTCTCTGGGACTCGAACCTGCACCACCTGAGGGCCTCACAACATACATGTCGAAAGCAGAATGGTACCAAGATCCATGACACTGGACGACAGGTCATGGAGCGCCATCAAAGTTCCAGTTAATCTCAAGCGCGTCAGTAGGGCTTTGGATCTGAGCTCTATGTAGCTGCATTGCAGGACGCTGTGAAAATTTTGGAAGCTCATAATGATGTAGAACGTCGCTGTCTGCTCCCTCACCTGACTGATTACAAACATTACCAGAAACTTGCTGCAGAAACTTGTTGACTCAGAACGGTGGCATGCCCTGAAATCTCTACCCTCAGAACTAATGTTAGTGTGCATGAGGTGATGGAGGCCAAAGTAAGGGCGTCTCCATACTTGTGTTCACAGGCTGTAAATGTGTGTGATTTGTTTTGGTGACGGATGAGGCCAGCTGAGGCGAGAGCGGACAGGGTCGTGTTGTGATGGATTAACTCTGTGGACACAAAGGGATAAAGGGTAAAAGAAGGGTGGGGTGTTTTAGGCGGGTTTGACGATCTGTTGTTTTGCCCCTGCTCCCCCCCTCCGTCGTCTCTGGGTCTGTTCCTGATCGAGCTTCCAGCAGAGAGACGTGTGTCGGCGGCACGGGCGGCCCAAGCAATCTGTTTACCCAAAACACACGCTACAGGGGTCGGAGATGAACCCTCTCACTCCTCTTTTATATAACAGCAAAACTGTGAAACCTGTTTTATTGTAGTTTAAACACTGACGCCGTGTCCAGAAGCCAGGCTGTGGCATGGTACGGGGTCGGGTCAGGGCCCTTGGTACAGGTCAGTTACACTTCTGTGATGCAGCATTAGTGCAGAAAAGTACACTGAGATTGTAGAGCAATCAATTAAATATGAATATCTAAAATATTTTTTTAAATATATTTTTATAAATAAACCAATAAATAAATTATTTTATTTAATTAATTAAAAAATCTAAAATATTTTTAAATAACATAATTTCTTTTTCATCCCTTTCTCCCATTTCTATAATTGCTGTAAAGTGACCTTGAGTTTGAGAAAGGAGCTATATAAATTAAACTTCTTCTTATTATTATTATTATTAATATTATTATTATTATTATTATTATTAAAATCAGTAAAAGTTAAAAATAAAAGTAAATCCTTTAAATAACTAGCCATGTGGCAATAATTATATGTTATATATTTTACCAATAAATAAATGCTTTTACTTATATGATTAAAAATTTTCAAAAACTAGCTAAAGATGAAAATAAAAATAAATCTTTTATGTAACAATATAAATGCTCTATTTAATTAATTAAAAAAATATCTAAAATGTTTTTTTTTTATATTTTTATAAATAAACCAATAAATAAATGATTTTATTTCATTAATTAAAAAAATATAAAATGCTTTTAAATAAAATAATATGTTTGTCCTCGCCTTCTCCTGCTTCAAAAATTGTTGTTAAGCAACCTTGGGTTTGGGAAATGGGCTTATTAGTATTAATAACCTTATTATCATTAAAATCAGCTCAAAGTTCAAATTAAAAGTAAATCCTTTAACTAGTCATGTGGCAATAATATCAAAATATTGTTTTATTGTGTTCCATTCTTTTTAGCAAGAACAGCTGAAGCACCAAATCACTTGGTATCCTCGGTGCCAAAACGTCTCTTAACTGTTACTCAGTCGGAATGGATTTGTATATTAAAACAAAAAAAACAAAAACATGAACTATCTCGGGTTCCGACGATCTGCAGTGAAACGGAACCCAAAGCTTTTCTGCAGCATGAAATCTGTTTAACGCTTTGAAGCTGCTTAGCTCGATTACGGAGTCGCTTATCACATAAAGGGCAAAAATGCAATAAATGTGCGACACCAGAGCCGCTAGAGCCGTTCGGTAATGGTGTAACACAGAGAAGTGCATCTGAAGGCTTTTAGAGTGAGCATAACCAGATTTGATGGAGCTGGGTGAAGCTCTGAAGCGTGTTAGTCACTCTCTAACCGATGATGTCATAGGCTGAAGATCGAGCTTTCTGCAGGGAGGAAGTGAGGAGGAGCCTTCTAAAGATGCCAGACTGTCATTAAACTTTCACACTGTCTTATTTCCAGACCAGTGACTCGCTGACCAAAGTGGGGCACCAGCTCCGTGCCACACCCAACCGCCCAAACACCCAAACATCCAACCATCTAACTTCTCAACTGCCCGACCGCCCGAACATCCAACCATCTAACCTCCCAACCGCCCGACCATCCAACCATCCAAGCATCTAACCATCTAACCACCCATCCACCCAACCATCTAACCATTTAACCACCTAACCACCCAACTGCCCAAACACCCAAACATCCAACCATCTAACCTCTCAACTGCCCGACCGCCCGAACATCCAACCATCTAACCTCCCAACCGCCCGACCATCCAACCATCTAACCATCTAACCACCCAACTATCTAACCATTTAACCACCCAACCACCCAACCACCTAACCACCCAACCATCTAACCACCCAACCACCCAACCATCTAACCACCCAACCATCCAACCACCTAACCACCCAACCATCTAACCACCCAACCACCCAACCACCTAACCACCCAACCATCTAACCACCCAACCATCTAACCACTCAACCACCCAACCATCTAACCATCTAACCACCAAACCACCTAACCACCTAACCACCCAACCATCCAACCATCTAACCACCCAACCATCCAACCTCCCAACCGCCCAACCACCCAAACATCCATCCATCTAACCACCCAACCACCTACATCCGAATCCAGGACGAAACGCTCTGAGGAACCATCACCTTAACGAGGTCATGACATGTTCCAGATCCTGAAAACAAGAGCTGACACAAGCGCACTAACGAGAGGTCCACAGGGCGCCGTGCCCCGGAGCTACCGGTGTGGGCGTGAGCTCCTTAATCCAGTAAAACAGGGAGCTGACTGGAACTGGAACCAGGCCTTAAGCCTTTAAATCCAGTTGTCAGATGATGGATTGATGCTTTATGCCCTATAAGCAAACCAGCGTCAAACCAGCAAAAACAAAATGTGTAAGTACTTGCTGATGTTGCTGCCAGAGCTTTGGACGATTAATATATTGTTATCCAATTTATATTATTTTTATTTTGTTTTATTTTTTATTTTTCTGCGTAATTTTGGCCGCCTAACTCATCCCGCAGTTTTTGAGATATCAACAGATTGTTCGGTCCGATTGTGCGATCCAGGCGTGTATGCAGCTTTCTGATCGGACACGGTTTTCGCGTAGCTACTCATTTTTGCCGAATTGTCCCATAGAAATGAATGCTTGGTATCACAATGCTACAAATACACTAGTAACACCCCACCAATCACATTGGCTACCACAGCAACCACTTAACAACCACCTGAAGTACCATAGCAACCACCTAGCAACACCACAGCAACTACCTGGGATTCCTTAGCAACCACCAGACAACCCCCTAGCAACCACATGGTATAAACTACCAACACCAAAGCAAGCACCTCTGATACCATAGCAACACCACAGCAATCACATAGTCATGACTTAACAACAACATAGCCCTGACTTATGAAAATTGTTGCACTTTTTTGACCATGTAGCAAGAGTCTAGCACCTTTAATCCACTTTATCTGTGCAACCATACTGTGTTTCCTTCAGGAAATACACTTTTCTAGTTATAATGTATTATTCATACCATACGAACGCTCCATTTTCCTTAGCGTTACTTGGTGTTTGTTGGAGCTGAACAAAGCAAATCATCTCTGCTTGTATCATAAGTCATGTAGTATCATGCTTTGAATTCATTTGTGGCTCAAAAATGGCCAAAATGTGAGAGAAGAGCAAACCTGATCTAGGCAGGATGGAAAAAGAAGCTGAAGGCGTAGATGCACAACTGCACAAGAAGAGACATAGATAAGGGACTAGTTTGAAATCGAAGCAGCTCCTCATTAGTATGTATTTACTATTTATATAGCTCAAAACCAATCAAAGTTTGATCTGCATCCAAAAAGATGATCTAGTGATCCCGAGTGTCAAATAAAACTAATAAATAAATAAATGCGTGCAAATTGGGTAAAAGAGCACAGATGTTAGACAGTGGGTGAGTGGAAAATGGTTCCATAGCTGAACTGGATTAAGCAGGTACAGATATAGAGTGTATATGTGAAAAAGCACCAAAGTTAGCACCAAACAAAGCACAAAAAGCACAAAAGTACAGTTGAGTTTGTAACTGTGTTTTACAGCGTTATATGATATGCTTCATGGTTATTTAGTAGCGAAAGTGCGCCACCTGCTGGCTAACACAGATATGATCCTTAAAGTTGTAAAACATGACAGTATGACTACAAACATTGTGTCGTAGTTAATGTTGGGACATTATTTTTCAACTTTCAGTTCAGACTTTTTTCATCTGCAGCTTCTCCTGACATGTAAGACCGTTACAAAAACTCAGGGTGTTTTCTAAGTACAAATATAAATGCTGATATCAAGCTTACCGTCCATCAAAACAATGACGTAGAACTCCAATTATATTGATTAGATCGAATTAAATTTCGACATTTGAGTTTGCTTTCAGTTTACTTTTTATTTACTTATTAGAGATATAGGAAAATAAAGTATAAAGAAAGTCTATTTGGAATATACTTGGACTTAATATTTTATTGTGTTTTGTGTTGAATTGGAATGTCATTTTATGTTCCCATATTTGTGCATGCAATGCAGTATTTCTTTGACAATTTTAATTTATGAACAAAACAACTGTGTTCTGAAATTGTATATGTGTAGCTAAAATACAATGAAAAGTATATTTCATATATACAAATTCATACCTAAATAGAAACCTAGTACACTCTGAAGCTAAAAAATAAGATGGAAGTACAGGTACACACGGTTTATGACCATATGATCAATGCTCGTTCGCTTTGATGACTGAGGTCTTAAGAATTATAACTAATTATTAAATAAAAGGCTGTCTTTTAACTCCGGATGTTGCAGCTGTAAACAGCTGGTCAAATAAAATAAAAAAGGTTTAGTATGTTTATTTTTACTGTCATAAATGTAAAGTCATACTTTTGGTTTTGTTTACACATATCTTACATATTTATTTTCATGAATATTACTTAATAACTACTAATAATGCATTACCTGTTCTGGAAATTAGCGTTTCTATAACTGGACTCATTCCCTCTTGGTTGTGTGCAGCCAGCAAGGTATGATCATTTATGTTTATAATCTATCACAAGCATTTATATTTTGGTTCTACAGTGTGTGCAATTGTTAATGTGTAGTTGTGTGTTGTGTATTTCTGGCGCATTTACATATCATTTCACGTGAAAATATTCTTTATATTTACAATACAGTAGAATAAAAAGAATATATGACTATGGTAACATCCGGTCGACTCCCATTTCGTTCAACGGCCTGTTTCACAGAACGTAATGAGGACGTTAAAAGTATACTTATATTAATTAAAACTTGGGCCATTTTAGTCCCAAGAAGTTTTGACATAAGGTATACTTAGTAAATGTATTCACTAAATAAAATGAACTTTACGTATACATTTTGGTAAGGGTCAGCTTGAGTGACAGGTATATACTGTAGATAAAGTGGGGCATTCCTTTCATAAGTAATATATCAAATTTTTTTTTTACCACAATGCTTATGCCACAGCAATCAAAATCATGTTTTTAAATATCGCACACATACAACTATGTCTTAATATATTTTTTATATAAATCACTCTGGCTAACTTAACTTCTGAAACGTGGTTTTACTGCAGTACATGAGGTTTTATGAACTATTGCGGGAAATGCGGGCTGCTGAGAAATTCTCATGCCTATTTAAAACTTTTGTTGTAGTTTATGCGTAAATATATTTTAGGTAAATAAAATGCTTGTTCCCGCCCGGTTTCGAACCGAGGACCTTTCGCGTGTTAGGCGAACGTGATAACCACTACACTACGGGAACTGAGCTGCCACTGCTTGCACTTCAGGCCGTAAATGAGGTAAAATCATTGAAAAACGTGAAGTTTTTATGCACAGCATGAAGTCGAGTTCCTTCCATGTTCTCCCCAAACACCAGATTTAAGCATACTTGAACCTCTGTGTGAAATTTCGTAGAGCATTCTGTGAAGAAGAAACTCCGTTCGCGCTCTTTCGAAGGTTTACGCGAATATACATATACATATACATACGTTTACATATTTTTGAGTCTAAATCTAATTACTAATACACATAAGATCTCCAGTTAAAAAAAAAATTAATTACTTTACAGAACCTGTAAAGTATTTATTAAAAGACTGAACCATTTTACTCTATTATTGCGTAGACGGATCTTTTTACTGATTTATAATGTGTAGCTTGGTGTAAATAATTTGTATGTGTAGTATAATCATTTAGAATGGGAACAGGAGACAATTTATGAACCATTAAACACATGTAAGCCAAAATATTGATAGGTTACCATACTACCATGCAGCATGTAATAGTCGCGCATACGCAACATAGGAGCAAATAGCGTGGGCTTTCGTCTCAGAGAGCTGGAGTATTTTGAAAAAATGGTCATAACTGCAATGACCAAAGAAGATCGGTGTTATAGAGTGGGATAAACAGACACTTTACATGACTTACATCAGCACATGTATGAGCTTTTACCATTCAGAAGATCTTTTATATCATAGAAGATGAAGCCAGTTTTTGTTCATCACCTCACAATCACGTCCTAATTAGTGTCCTTAAATATTAATTTATAAGAACCATGAGCAGAATGTGAAGCAGATTTGCACCTTCATCCCTCTAAGAATGGTGGAGGATCCATAATGATGCAGGCCACATCTCAAGGAAATAATTACTGCCTGCAATGATTGTAGTCTAGGGTAGCGCAGCATAGCAATGATGCCTCACACCTCCAGTGATTCCCAGTTCAATTCCTGGTCCATACTCTCTCTGTATGGAGTTTGCATGTTCTCCTTGTGTCCATAAGGGTTTTCTCAGGGTGGGGAGTCCGCCCAGATTCAAAGATGCATCAGGTCAACTAATCTCTCTAAAGTGTCTTGGAGTGTGTGCACGACCTTTGTGATGGATTGGCACCCTGTCTGTCCTTGTGCCCTGTGCTGCTGGATAGATTAGATTGCAGTCTAAGATTAAAGATGCATTGGTGGCCACAAAAATGAAAAGTTCTCTAAAAATGACTTCGAGTATCCCTGGAACATGTGCACTACCTAGACTCCTTTCTTAGTAAACATATCCTGAGATTGGAGCACAGCCATAGCAGGCATGGAGAATTGCCTTCATTCATTCCTTTTTTCACCTCATTTAAAGCTCCAGAGTTTATGAAAAGAGTGGCTTGGTTTTGATCTTAATGTTAGTCCATCATGTGTAACCAGATGATCGGGTTTTAACAGTTAAACAGGAATGGGTTTAACCGATGTGTGAAATCGAAAGCACAGACACACCAGCAGTAACAGAGTACAGAACTCGGTAATATTTCTCCTGATGTTTAATATTGTGTTTGTATTAATGCTACTGATCTGCTAAAAGGTGCCGTTATTTATATTAAAGTCTGTTATTGGCACAGAGTCCGAGTATATTTTAATTTCGGCGTTTATTTTAGGTTATATTCTGTATAGGCTGTATTCGGTGCAATTAGCTTGGAGGCTAACGCTTAGCAACTGTAGGGCAAACAGGTTGTCTGTGATATGGCACGTTAGCCACTGTTTCTTATTTTTGCCTAAACTGGGAAGAATTTGGAATGGAAAGGCACTTTAATTTACGGGTGTCGATTTATTTATTTGCCATGTAAACACAGTTTGACATAAGGCTAAATCAGCAAACACCTGCAGTTTCTGGTTGACAGCACAGCTTGGTTGTAACCACCAAACCAGCATCTCACACCTATCGTACTGGTGTCCAGTGGTGCATACACATTTAGTAGACTGTAGATATCACACAGCTTTGATAAAATCACCTAAGTCTGATTAGCCCTCAATGTATTTAAGTACTGACACTACCACTTCAGATTCCTTCACGTATTAGCATGCTGTTTTGTGAGGAAGGGTCATGACGGTTTATCTCACAGCTTTAGGTGAAATGGCCGAGGCTGAGGTGAACCGTATGCAGTACGACCTAGAGTACACAGAGGGCATCAGCCAGCAGATGAGGATCCCTGACAGGCTCAAAATTGTGCCCTATGAGGACGACCATGCACTGATCTCGGAGGAACCAGAGAGCACCATGATGCTGGTCCCAGATAGGATCATAGTAGCAGGTATTTCACTGCCTGTCTCTGCTTTTGACAGCTGTTCTTCTACCCATCTCTGTCTGCCAGTCTAACTGCACTGTGTTTTCACCTCATTCCCCCAGGAGACGCCAACGATGTTCGCTTCAGCATACCCCGAGAGCTGGATCTGATCCAGTCCACCTCAGTGGAGCTTGTGGCACTGAAAGCTCCTCCACAGGTCCTCACTCTTCAAGACCAGCCTCTGGACTTTTTGGAGCCGGATCCTCAGACTGCATCTGTTCAGCTGAAAGAGGAGGTACAGGTTATGTGCTTATAGAAAATTAAAATCTTTCAAAATTAATTTGGCAGGTAAATTGCCAGCCTTGTGACAAACTGAATATGTAAATGTATTATAACCAAAGATACGTAAGCAGTTACAAACATGTCTCTTGTGGTCAGTGTGACTTGACTTTTGCACCCACCTTTATCAGCTCCTAAATAAGCATACAAAGTCGCTTTTGGAGCATGGTGAGAGTTTTGTCTACTTTTTATATAATAGGATTAGTCCATGTCACTTTTGCACTCTGCCCACTCAGGTCCGTTCCCACAGAAGGTCCAGACGGGACCGCAGTGTCAGTGAGAACTCCGGAGTTCGTCATAATGGGCAGGTGATCAAATATGAGGCGTAAGTATGACGTATGAGGCGTAAGGTGGTTACGTTCTCGGATCGTTGTCATGTTTCGTCGCTACTTGGCTTAGCTTTTTTGTGAGATGATATTAATCCTTCCCGATCCTCTGTTCCCCAGAGCAAGCCCTTCTCCCAGCGCTCCGGTGCGAGCTTGCCCCCCTCTGGTGTCCCCTGAGGACTGGCCGAGCGTGTCCAGTGCTGGCGGCTTCCTCCCCTACATCCGACTGGCCACGCGCCGAGCCTACCATCAAGTCCTGACGATTCTGGACGATTCTCCAAGCAGGTGGGCTCATGCTGGATCCTCTTCCCTGTGATTAAACCTACTGTGTTTAAATATTTATACTTAGTGTTTCAGCGTAAAGAGATGGTACACATTCTGCAATCTCTCAGACTATTTACAATTGAATAATAGTTTATCAAAAAGATAGCTAAAGTTCTAAAACCTGCATTGGCTGAGCCACGCTTGCAGCTGATATATTCCCAAACGCACTCGCCTCAGGACGCCATATTAACGTGCCATATGTTTAAACCCATAAGTGTTAGAGGGGGCCCAAAAATGGGTGGGAAAAATGTGCCTAACGACCTTATAAGAGAATGTTTTCAGTAGGGGTGTAACAACACAAAGACAAAAATGTGACACTGTGCGTCATGGAGCTGGACGATCTGCGTTCTGTTTATTATGCCGTCTAAAGCAATTGCATTTTTTCAACACCAGAGGTGGCGATCTTACCCAGAGTTGTATCTTCCATCCTTGTTGGTTTACTTGGTTGGTTATTTAGATTTGGTGAAAGTGTTAGCACATTTTGTCGCAGTAGCCTTATTAATTAATTAATCTTAATTTCTTAAAGATTTGTTTGTTTACAATTTTATACAGCAAAAGTTTACATTATTTTGAGTTGTTATTCTTCAAAAAAATAAACACATTTTTACTTGGTTATTTAACATACAGTGAAAAAAGTTCTTGTTTTTTTGGTTCCAGAGCTGCTCTTGTGATTTCGGACGCCAGCTTGGAAGGCACACCTGAAGATGCGGCGTTAGTCGATGCCTCAGCTCTGAGACGTCAGGTAGTTCATTTGTATTGACTAGTGGTGCGTCTATTTTGGGAACCGGTTTATGAGCCGAACCATAATTGAATCCTATTTTGGGGACTGTATGGTAGCACAGCAGTTCAAGTCCCACCACTGCCACCGTTTGGCTTTTGTGCAAAGCCCTAAAGCCCCAGTTCCTTCAGATGTTCCTGTTGTATCAGTTCCAAAAGAACCACCACGTTAATTAAGTTCCATTAGATGTTTCATTATCCCACGGTATTTCTTTTTTGTTTATTTTTTCTGCTTTCTTTGCCTTCTTTCTGTTTCTTTCCTTTTTCCTTTTTTCCATTACTTTTCCTTTTTCCTCCTGTTATCCGTTTTTTCTTCTTTTACTTTTTGTTTCTATCTTTTTCTATATTTTTATTTCCTTTCTTTAGTTTTCCATTCTTTGTTATATTTTTTGTCTTTATTCAATTATTTATTTTCCTTTTATCCTTTCTTTCTTTTACTTTTTTCATTCCTTCTCCTTTTTTCATTCCGTTTTGCCTTTTATTTTGTATCTAGTTACATTCTTTGTTTACTTCTTCTCTTTTTTCTTTATAAAATGTTCTTTATTTTTCTATCTTTTTCCTTTACATTTTTTTCTGGTTTTGTTTTTTTTCTCATATGTTTCATTTTTTGTCTAATCTTTTTTGTCTTTCTACATATTTTATTGTATAATATGTTTATTTAGTTTTTACTCTCACCTTTCATTCTCATTTATATTCCCCTTTATTTTTTTCTCTTTAGATTTGATTTCCTCTCATTCATTTCCTTTTTGTTGCTTTTCTTACCTTTTCATGCTTTGGGTTTTTTTTTTTGGTTGATGTTTTTCTGTTGTTATATTTGCCTTGTATCTCTTTCTTATTCCCTTTATCTATTTTTCTCTATGTTTCTGCTTTTCTTTCCTTATTCATGCCTTTGCTGGTTCTCGCTGTATCTCGGCTCCACAGCCCCTTGTTGAGTCGGCTGGAAGCTTTGGCCGCCTGCCTGTCCCTGTGGTGGGGTTCGCTGCTGTACCTGTGCCTGGTTTGATGTTTTGTCCGGTCTCTGTCTAACTCTGGTTCTTGGGTTTTCTGACTGAACAGATTGTGAAGTTGAATCGGCGGCTTCAGCTGCTGGAGCACGAGAACAGGGAGCGAAGCCGACGGGAGGTGGTCCTGTACTCGCTCAGCGCCGCGCTCTGGCTGCTGAACGCCTGGATGTGGGTTCGGCGCTGACCTGAGGGACGGACGCCTCGAGTCACTCGTCCTCTCACAGCATTACAGTTGGAAACGATTCAAAGACTTTGAACGCACCACTAAAATCACAGTAAATTACTTTAACGGGTACTTTTATAAGAATGTAAGAGTTCATGATAATCCTGTGTGATTTTATAGAGAAATGTGTATATATTATAATTATAATTTAGCACTTTTCATAAATCACTGACAATGTTGAGCTGTTGGAGTAGAGCCAGTTTACGTCCCGGATCAGGGGCCGGACTCACCGGAGCTATCTTAAGGAAAAAGGTGCAAACGCTCTTATTGTTATAATTAATCAAACATCAAACTAGGGGAAAAAAGAAAGAGGCAAATTAAGATACAGTTTTACATTTCGATGCTTACATTGTCGACTTACAGCCTAAGAGTGTGATTCTATCGTAAGGTTACGAAACATTTAAGAACCGAATGTTTTTAAGAATACCACTTGTTCTTAGAATTGTTCTTAAAAAAGAGTTAAGAAAAAAATAAGATAATTCCTAAGAAGTTATTTGAAGAAGAATCGTTTATGTGACTTAAGACTTATTGTTCTTACGAATGAAGTTAAGATAAAAAGCACATTTCGTAAGGCACTTTTGTGAATCTGCTCCCTGGGTGTTTCAGTGCTGTGTGAAGTCTGGTGTTTTTATCGCTTATTCCAGCTTCCTGTAATGAAGGTGTAAATGCTGTAACATGAGAACAAACGTGGTGTTTGTGCACCGCTGTCTCTGTGTGTTTGGTATTGATGTAAGATGTGAAGCAGCAGTACCGTCCCGTGGCCTGATCCCTCGTTTCTCCTTAGATGTACTAAATGAATGCCGGTGTGCTCGTGGGATGTTTCTGTACCGGCGGCTAGGCCGGAGTCTGAATGGAGTGTCACTGGAATGTAGATCCGTGTTCCTGCATTAAAGATGGAAATGACCAAATCATGGAAACCCTTCATTTTACTGTCCAACATTTATTAGATACATGTACTGTGTTATAGATTCTTCAGAGCTCCATATAAATGACTGCGCTCCAAAGGGTAAGATCGAAGAGATCTAATTCAATCACTGAAATAACAAAGAAATGAAAGGTTTTTCCTTCTTTGTTTTTTCTTGCTTTTTTAGATTTTGTCTTTCTTTTTTTGTTTAACTTTTCTTTGCCTTCTTTCTCTGTCTTTCCTCTTAATTTTCTGATTTTTCTCTTTATTTTCTGATTTTCTTTTTTATTACTTTTCCCTGTTTTCTCTTGTCATCCAGTTTTCTTCTTTTTCTTTCTTTTGTTTTTCTTCCTTTTTTTATTTGTTTAGCTCTTTTCTTACCTTCTGGTATATCCTGCCTTTTATCCTGCATTCAGTCACATTCTTTACTTCTGTTCTTTTTTTCTTTTATATATTTCTTCTTCTTATTATTCCCTCGATTATATTTTCTGTCCTTTTTTTCTTTTTAAATTGTTCATTTCCTTTTCCATAACTTTTTTCTGTTTTTGATTTTTTTTTTGTCATTTGTATAATTTCTTTTTCTTTTGTATCTCTTCTTTTTTCTCTTTTTGCATATTTTCTATTATGTTTTTTTTTTGTTATTACTTTATTATTATTTTTTTTCAGTCTAGTTTATATTCCCCTTTATTTCGTTTTGGTTTTATTTTGAATTTGATTTGCTCCCATTCATTTTCTTTTGTTTTTCTTTTTTTTTTATTTTTCCTACTTTTTCATGCTTTTAATTTTTTTATGTTTTTCTGTTGTTATATTTGCCGCCTTTTTCTTTATTTTTCCCTTTAATTATTTGTCTTTATTTTTCTGCTTTTCTTTTTTTTCATTCATTTTCTGTTTTTTTTTCTTCTTCTTTTTTGTTTCTGTCTTTTTGTTTCTATCTTTTTTGTTTCTTTTTCTATATGTGTTCTTTTCTTTTTCCATTCTGACTTTATGAAATAAGATATTAAATATAATCCTGTAGATAATGAAGTGTTTCTATTTGATCCTAAGATCCCATTACAGGACATAAGAAGCCTCTTTGATTATGTTACAGCCTGATTTTTATTTACTGAGTGATTATTTTTAGTGTGTTTTTTTTTAAATAAAGATTTAATAATAATAATCCCTAAAGGAACGGAGTTTGTTTAGTAAATAGTAACCCTGTAAGATCTGCAGCCTTTAGAAAATCAGAGTCTGGAGCTAAAAACTCTGGGATTGGCTTTAGATGTCAGAGGATGTCGGACTTTAGGATATAAAAACTTTTTTAGTCTTTTCAGAATCTTCTAGCACATGATTAGCATGAAATACTTTGAATCTTAGATTGGGAGAATCGACTTCTTTTGGAACTGAATCCCTTACTTGTAAAGCTTGCATTCAGAGAATCGGGTCTTTTAAGAGTCGACTCCCACACATATCTATAGAGTGGTTGTATTCGGGGAGTTGATTCTTTAAGGATTCACTCTCCAGCGGTAGTGTTTTCGTTAGACTTGACCAGGAAGCAGATCCGTGTGCTAGTCGGACCGCAGACGTGGAAGCTCAGCGCTGGGGCTCGACACCGCCACTCGTTATTTATTCCTCTGCGGTTTAACATCGTTTACTGGCGGATTCAATCATGTTATGAAGCCGTGTTCAGGGAGCATTGGATCTGCAGCGCTTTGGCAGTGCTAAAGCTAATCTGTGCTATCTGTAGGTAAATAACGTCCTGATAAATACTAAAAGGTAGTGGTCTGTGAGCTTCAATATGCATTATACTAACATGAGCAGTGATTAATTACAGCTAATTAGTCTGATCTGGCTGTGTCTTTACTGGTCCGGTTTAATATAAACAGCTTCATTCTAATCACCATTCGATCTGATTATCGGTTCGATACCATGGCAGATTTGATCTGATTTCCTATCGATTCAGTGCTGATGCTGGTTTAGTCCAGCAGCCACTTCGCTAGATTGCTGTATTTATCGATGTGGTATCGTTACTATCGTCCTGTGTAAATCAAACCGTGATCTTAGCTAACGGTCTGGTTTGTGGTCGGTTCGATCTAATCGTGACTGCAGTATCGTCGCTGGTTTGAGCTGATCTTCAGGTTGGATCTTCATATCATCAGAGGTGGCACAAGCAGCTGCACAAGTAAAAATGTAGTAAAAATATAATCAAGTAAGAGTTGAAGTTTATATATTTTACTCAAGTAGAAGTTTGATCAGAGGTGGTACGTAATGAAATACAACTACTTTGTTCCTGTATTTAAGTTTTTGGTATCTGTACTTTACTGGATACTGATACGTTTTACTCTTGCTTACTACATTTTAAAAAAAATCTGTACTTTTTACTGAATACATTTTCAAACCAGGCTCACCTTTTATGAAAATGCTTATTTATTTATTGATGTTGTCTGTTTATTTATTTTCAAATGAAGCGCCAGTCAGAATCCTAGGTTCATACTCGACGCGTTGCAACTGGCATGAGGGTGCCCACTCCAAAAATGAGGCCATCGTAGGGGTGAATTTTGGACATGGAAGCATTTACTTTTTTTTTTTTTTTTCTTACTTTCGGAAGCATTTCTTTGTTCTTTTTACTTTTATATGTTGCTTCTTCTCCTTTTTTCTTTTTAGAATGTTATTTATTTTTCTACCTTTTTAAAAAAAATTCTCTCATTTGCATTTACAGTCACATTAGAATTTGTATCAATTTCTTAGTTTTTCTTTTCTATCTATTTGTATCTTTCTGCATATTTTCTTTTATTTTTTTTGTTTGTTTTGACTTTTTCTTTTTACTTTCATTCTAGTTTGTGTTCCCCCTTTTTTCTCTCTTTTGATTTTTGTGCTCTCATTCATTTCCTTTTGTTTCTCCTTATCATTCTTTCTTACCTTTTCATGCTTTGTCTTTTTGTTGATGTTTTTCTGTTTATTTTTTTTCTTTATTTACTCTGTTTTTCTCTTTTTTTTAAAGATTCACATTTGTGCTTCATGGGTGTTTGATTAGAACTACCTAAATAAAAAATAAAAAAAAATAGATAAATATGAATACACAGATTCATAAATGCTAAAGTAAGAGTAAGTTTTTTTTTTTTTCCTTTTTCCTTTTGAAATGTAGTAAAAAGTATTAAGTACAGAAATGATCAAGCACTGATACCTATAAAAAAGTCCATATGCGCCTCTGTGTATAATTAATGGGTAGAGTCTTCAGTTTCTGATCTCCCTTTTGGCCCTGTACCCCTCTAACCAGACCCTTCCAGCTGCGGGCATGGCACCCATGGGCATCCGTCTGTCCCCTCTCGGGGTGGCCGTGTTCTGTCTGCTCGGGCTCGGTTTGCTGTACCACCTCTACTCGGGTGTCCTGTCCAGCAGACTGTCCATGTTCAGGCAGAAGAAGACGGTGGACCTCCGGGACCTGCTGGCCCTGTCCATCGAGGCGGCGGTGCAGGGAGGATGGGAGGTCAAGCGAATCCGCATGGAGGACACGCTGGAGGAAAAGTCCAAGGGCAAAACCAAAGAGGGAATGCAGGAGAAACTCACGCTGGGGGACCTGAACTCCCACCGAAAAATGTACTACCTGATTAAAAACACCTACCCGTACATACAGGTGAGTGTTTAGGCTCCTCATGTTAGGGTTTAGGACAAGACCATGCCTGCTGGGGGGACACGGGCCTGTGCCAGGTTTGGCACGGTTATGGTTCATTCAGTCAGAGAGTTTTAATGGAGGATTATTGCACCAATTGGAAGGTGGTGTGGGGAAAGAGGGCCAGTGGAGCTGAAGAAACGCCCTGCGGTTACACAGCCCGGGGTAGCTGATGCAATTTGGGGACGCGTTAAGCAAACGGCGTCTTCGGAAACAGACAGATGAAGCGCTCCAGAAAAACAACGCTACTCTTCACTCAAAGGGTTATTGCTGCTTATAAGATTCTTAATAAACATCCAGTTAAGCTAGAGAGGAATGGCGGGGGCGTTACCGCCGTCTCACAGTAGCAGGGTTCTCTCGTACTTGTTTTCTGTCATTCAGATGTGAATTTTATGTTTATAAATAAATATCAAAGATTGATTTTGATGTAATATTGTAGTTTATTATACAGTGGAAGCTTGGAGTTCAAGCTCAATTGTTTCTGGAATTTTTTCTTCAAATTTGGAATTTGGGCTCATTAGGCTGGGTTCTGCGTGTTCAGGCTTTACTGATGTTTGAAGTCGGAATTTTTGTTCAAATTTGGCAGAAAATTTGATGTTTGATGTGCGAATCGTTCGATTAAAGAAGCGTTCAAATTCCAAAGTTCCACTGTAATTTTTAAGACTTCAATTGTGAAATTAGATGGCCGGTAAATGGAGCTAACATGTAATTTTAATCTTTTTATCTTTTATGAAACTAGAAGAAGAAGTAGAACAATATCACATTTCGTTCTGCCGTTGAAGACTGCGATTCACTTTTCTGTCAGTAGGTGTCGGTATGGTACTAGTATGGACTATATATGAAGACCGATTTTTTAAATTTAATTTTAGAATTCTTAAGACTTCGGGCGTCATACGGTACCTGTATTATAAATTCCTTCAAAAACAAACACAGTTTACAAGCAATTTGGAGCGATTTTATTAGATTATTAATAAAGGATTAATCAGTGACTTCATTCTTGTTTTTCAGTCTTATGAATTTTCTCATGTTCTCTAAAGAGTCTCTAAAGAATTGAAATGAAATATTAAAAAGCTGTGGTATCGGGTTAGTACTGGGTATCAGCCCATAGCTCAGGTGTGAGTGGCTTTGCTGCTTCTCTGGGTGATTATGTAAATGTGAAATGTTGATTGTAAACAGTACTATTATCCTTTTTGTATTTACCGTAGTTCGGTTTGGTGTTTGTTTATGATTATTTTTGGTCTGTGTTGGGGATGCACCGATCACCGACACTTTGCATATCGGTCGAATGAATAAACCATAAACCTCACCATGTGAGAGAGACTTGAGGCATCAGGATTGCCTTAAACATTGTTTTACTAACTTTGTAAAAAAAAATATAACAAATTAACACCGATGTAAATGTACATGTAGATATAAATGACTATTTATTTGTCCCTAAAATACTAAGAATTGTGCAGGACCTTGGCATACCATTCAACTTCAGAATAAAAAAGGAATCAAACATGTTAAACTATATTGATGTATTACTAATCATTAATGTTATATGTGATATTTTGCAGATGTTGCAGGTTAACATCGAACTTGTTGCTGTAACTGATGGACGCTGTCACACAATGGGTCCCACGGATCAGCTTAATTTTCCGATGCCCGACCCAGCTCATTTTATTAATATCAGGACCGATATCCGATCCTAATATCGAATCGGCACATCCCTCATCTGTGGTGACATGTTAGTAAGACTCTCCGTTGCCACATTTAATTCTCACCTCTTTAAAACGTTTTTAATATCGCCTGATTACGCTGCTCCTCCCAAAGACAGACTTAAAGAGAAATTAAAACATTGATCTGAAACATTGTAGGTTTAGGGATCCAGAGCTGTAAAGCTTCACTGTTTGGTCTACATTTCTTAGTTCTGAAGTTATGCCCCCTCCTCGTTTCGAACCCTCAGAGGGCTGTCAGCCAACGTTTGTTATGTCAATGTGTCCAATCAAATTTATTTTGCAGTTTTAATGAAGAAAGACCTGTTATGCATCGTAGATGGACATGTGGTGTCCCACAAGGCTCGATTCTGGGTAAATAATGATTATGAGATTTAGCAGGTGCCTTTAACGCGCCTGGTGTTTTCCTGTTAGGTGAACTCCGAAGAGCACGACAGCTCGGACGGCGAGGCCACGGTATGGACCCGGAAAATCCCCGAGGAGATTCAGAGCAAGATTCCAGAGGGTAAAGAGGTTCCTGCAGAGAGCGTGACCGTCTGGATCGACCCGCTCGATGCCACGCAGGAGTACACGGGTACTTCGGGATTTAAACGTTAACGTCACGCAACGACATACCTAACGAGCAGAGTCATCCAGAAGAATCAGTTCTTACTAACAAGAAAACTTCACTCAAGCATAAATCAAGTTTATTTCTTTTTAAAGAGCTTTTCATATCAGAGCGTTCTCTCAAAGCAGCTCTGACCGAGCAAGCCTAAGGCGACAGTGGCAAGGAAAATCCCTAGACGTGCTAAAGAAGAGACCTTGATAGAACCTAGCCTAAAAAAAGCAGCCTAGATATTATATGTAAGAATTAAAATCAGTTACTTTCAATACAAAATGTATAATAGTTCATCATAAACAGGAGCTAAATCAAAGAAATGAAATGTTTAATTATAATAAAGTATTTAATAATAATAATAAACAGGAGCTAAAATAAAGTAAATAAATAGAATAAATAAAATATGAAATAACCAATAATAAGTGGGAGCTAAAATAGAACAAATAAAATAGGTGATAGATGATTTGGACATTTGGACGTGGTTTGCTCTCAAATAAAAATGCGCTTTTTAACGCAGATGTTTGAAAGCAGCCGTGCAAAGTTCTAAACTATTTGACAGCCTGTATAAAAACGTGCCTTTGCACGGCTGCTTTCAAACATCTGCGTTAAAAAGCGCAGTTTTATTTGAGAGCAAACCACGTCCAAATGTCTTAACTAACGACGCACTGTTTATATAAACCCGTATCGACCCTGTAAAACAGTTTTGCTCGTGTATCCGCATTAACGTTTATTTAAGTCTTATTTATGTATGTAGGATTAAGTGAGTTGGAACCTATCAGTATGCCCACGATGGGATGCCAGTCCATGCCAATAGGGCAGCGTCTCGTCCCTCACTTTTTAATTTAGAAAGTTAACAAAGCGAGGGGTGCTCGGTTGGCACGGGAGGTAGCATAGTGACCAAACTCGCCCATATATAAACAACCCCGAGGCCCCGGTACTTGTTCCCTAATAAATGCTTCCCAAATTGAGTCCCGTTTGTCTTTTCTCTCGAACAGAGAAGCTGAAGCAGTTTGTGACGACCATGGTGTGCGTGGCCGTGGACGGGAAGCCCGTGGTGGGTGTGATCCACAAGCCCTTCACCGGGGCCACGGGTACGCCTTTGTTCTCCTGTGACCCGTGGGAGGGTGGAAGGATTCGCAGGACTCGCCCTGTCTGACCTTCTGTCTTTGTTCCCAGCGTGGGGGATGGTGGGGGCCGGGGCCAACGTGGAACCGCGAGCCTCCTACGACCTCGACAGCCCCAAGGTCATCGTGTCGCGCTCTCACGCCGGCAAAGTCAAAGCCTTCGTCCAGCAGGCCTTCGGGAACAGCACCGATATCATACCAGCAGGGGGCGCAGGTACTGCACCACGCTCTCTGCACGTCCTTACTGCAGAATCTGACTGATATCGGATTATTGTCTGATTACTACGCAGCGTAGTCCGATCTGAGCTGCGTATCTGAGGGGGAGAGCTGGGCTTTATTGCAGTAATCAGGTAACTCATAGTAATGTATCCCAGTTACCCTTCCCAGATAAAGGCAGATCAGCCAGTTTACTTGAGTAATCAGATCATGTTCACAAATCAGATTTCTACTGCAACCAGCCCATAATCTCACAGAAATAAGTAACATGAACATCAAACTTTAATATCAACTCATCAAAATCTCTGTTTTCTCGAGAATATGCTGCATTTCAGAGCCTGAACAAAGCGCCGGTAGCCGTTTCGCCACCTTTAATTCCGTGGTGTGGTTTTTCCAGCAAGAAAAAAAAAATGTCACAGGCAATGAAAAAAAAAGAGGCCAAATATCTTTAGAATAGGTGGACCTGGCAACCGGGCCGGGTTAGGAAATTGAGAACTGGTATACATGCTATGAGTAATCCGATTACTGAAATAAAACCCAGCTCTGTTTATCAGATTTCTTAATCGGATTTCTAGATCGGAGTACGGCGTTTATTACACGGCCCCCTAATAATCAGAGAAGTGCAGAAATCAGACCAGGATCGGATTATTAACTGCATGCAACATTTTTGGCTTTATTTGGCCTCTTTTGTCCATGGACGTGATCTGGCAACCCCGGGATTAAACGCGCCACAGGGTTAAACGAACACTTTTAGACTCTGGAACGCAGTGTGTACAGGAGAACATGAACTTGGACTGTTTAATGATGAATTTTAAATCTCACGCCATGTATTTCTGTGAGATTGTTGGCTGGTTGCAAAGTAGAAATCCAACCGGAGCTTTAAGATGATCCGATTAATCAAGTGCACGTAACCCTGTCAATCAGATTAGTGACAAAATCTGATTTTCTGCAGTTACCGGATTACTAAGTGCAGGTAAACAAGCTCACGGTTGCCAGGTCTGTATATGCTAAAGACTGACTCTATTTGGTTTCTTGTCCGTGGACGGGATCTGGCAACCCCTGTATGGAATGGCTGTCGAGCGCTTTGTTCAGAATGTACTGGAGAGCACGAAGAGTTTGATTGTTCAGTATTCAATTTTAAAGTTACGGATTCCCGGCCTTCATCAGATATAACGAGCGGGGTCATTACTCTTCCTTTTGGGGGTTCTATTGCTGATTGGTCCTATTTGCACTCTGGTTGGGTTACTGAGAAATACAAAGTAGATTTATTTATTTTTATAATGGGAGTGTTTTCTCAGAGCAGCTTTATAAATATCGATCCACAGCTCTGGCTCAAAACCTAGGGCGGCAGTGGCACGGAAAAGCCCTGAACTTTATAAGGAAGACTTTTGTTTGTTTGTGTTGTTTTTCCTGCGTAGGGTATAAGGTTCTCGCTCTGCTGGACAGCACAGACAAAGAACAGCAGAAGGCCGACATGTACATCCACGTGACCTACATCAAGAAGTGGGACATCTGCGCCGGAAACGCCATCCTGAACGCCGTGGGCGGTCACATGACCACACTGAAGGGCAACGAGATCGACTACTCCGGGTCGGAGGGGAACCCGGACGGCCTGATTGCCATCGCCAGGATGGACCACCAAGCCGTGGTGAAGAAGCTGCCTGCCTGGGACGAGAGCAAGTACTGAGGGGGTGGGTCCGGACCCTGGTGCCTGCTCCGGTACCGCAGACTCAACGTAGAACCGCGTAGCACGCTGTAGGGACGCAGACGCAGCAGCTGCTCTGCAGCACGGCCGATGAAAGACTGCGTCTGGCAGCGATACGATACGACACGATACGATGTTGTGCATCCGAGTACTTTAACGTTTAACGTCCGAATATTTACGCCACACAGTGATGAACATTAAATAATGCGCCGCGGTCTCATGCGAAAGTCTCGGCCCTCAAATATCACCTGCATAGGGCCCGGTTCGTTACGAATACAACATCAGCTCCCCTCATCTCTAACTGGAATGTGATTTCCTTCTGCTGCCACTAGATGGTGCAAAAACCTGTACAAAAACAAATCATGAAGTCCAAACCCTAGCATCCACGTACAAGGGGCGCAGGATTTTAAAACATGGATTCCAGGGCTGGGCAAGGGCTGTTATAGCAATGCCAGGGGGATGATCCCCGGCCGCCCCTCCCTCAGACGCAGCCATTAATGAAATGTGTGGCTCGTTCCCTGGAGAGGTCATGTCTCAGTTCATTTAGAGGGCCCAGACTATTGCATGAGACTCAAATTAGACTGAAAAACACACACACACACACACACACCACACACACACACAGCTGATCACCTGTGTTCCTGGCCCGAGTCGCTCCCAGTTTAGAGGAACGGTTCAGCTAAACATCGTGTTAAATGTGAACGACTTACACCAGCATCACCTGCGGGCAAACGTTACCATCTGTACCTGCTCATCAGTCACTCACCTGTACCTGCAAACCTGTACCTGGACCTCTTCGCCTTTACTTGTTCACCTGTACCTGATTCTGTTCATCTATACCTGTTCTCCTTTAATGTTATCTTGTAGCTTTTCTGCTGTACCTATACTTGTACACCTGTCCTCGTTTACCTGTACTTTCTCTCCTGTACCGTACCAGTTTACCTGATTCTGTTCACCTGTATTTGTACACCTCTACCTACTCACCTGTACCTGTGCCCTTGTACCTGTTCTCCATTTTGTTCACCTGTACTTTTTCGTTTGTACCTTTACGTGTACCCGTTCACCTGTGTTGGTTCATGTAAACCTCTACCTACTCACCTGTACCTGTATTTTTACCTGTACTTGTGCACCTGTACCTATTCACTCCTACTTGTGCACCTCCACCTATTCACCTGTACTTGGTGCTTTATTTATGTAAAGGTCAACAAGTACTGCTAGATGTACCTGTACTTGTGTCCCTGAGCACCTGTACCTGTACAGATTTCCTGATCCGGCGTGTTATTGCCATGCTTTATGTAAACCTCTAAGCATGACGCACATTTCCCTCAGTAACCCAGTGTGTCATCACGCCCCTGTGATTTAGTGCAGAACCATGCGGGTTGGCACATGCCAGCCTCGGTGGCACACAGGTACATGAACTACCGTAACGGAAATCGGTGTCCGTTTAAGTCTTTGGCTGAAGCGTTCCTGCAGGCAGCCTGTTTGTAAGCTATTTATCGGTGTGTGATGGTTTTTCATTCTTCATTTTGGAACAAAATGGTGTTTTTATTTATGTATCTAAATACAGATCCTCTAAAGTGACACGGTGCTTATTTTTAATAATTACCAGTAAATAAAACATATTGGGGCCATGAGAAATCATTTGTAGCGTCTAAATATTAATAAAGACGTTATTAAAAATAACCACCGTGGCTCTGTAGAGTGTTTTTGGGTGTGAGTGTTTGTGTGAATTTGAGGAGCAGAACGAGGGTGGGTCCAGCACGTCTGACGTGATCAGTACTGCCCGTGCCCGTGCCCGTGCCCTCACCGGTCTCTCCCTAACGCGCTGTGCATGACAGGGGGTGTAAATAGGGGCCGTTCTGCTGTTCAGACCCTGCATGTGCCCGTTTGATGCCCGAGGCATGATCGTGCCACCTTTATTTCCTTGTTTTGATTATGAACGTGGTTATGTTCCCCTGAGGGCGTTCGCAGGGTGAAGGGTCGCCTCGTTTGAAGATGTGAACTTTGAACCGTATTGAAAACAAAATAAAGTGCTGTACACTGTAGCTCTGCTGGGGGTCTCTGTATCCACTCATTAACCAAAAACACTAAATAGTAATAATTATAATAGCTCAGCACGAAGGAGTTGTAGGAATCGAACGAGTCTTTATGTGTATGACTGTAATGATGCTTTATCTAGGTGATTACAGTATCAGAACAGATGGATGTTATTGGACGGAGGCCCTGGTTCCCCTGTTGGGCCGCCTCTAGCCTGGATACAAGAAACGGTGCGGATGGGCCTGGAGGCACACAGGTTCTGTATCCTGTACTCTTCTTTCTTTTTGTTTCTTTCCTTTGTTTGCTTCTTTCAGAATATGTACCGGGTGCTGTGCCAACAGATTTCCCTCTGCGAAGCCCCTGGTAATGCCCCGGCAGAGGCGGGGGTGTGTGCAGTGATGTAGGCGTAGTGAAGGCGCCCCCTGGGTCTGGATGGTGGATAATTAAACTGTAGGAGCTGCCAGTGCTGCTCCCCCTCTGAGTATCTCACCAAGAGGTACACTACCCAAAAGTAGCCTCTGAGAGCCTTCTTATAGGGCTGTACCATAGGGGAAGCCCTTTTGCGCCCTCTTGTGGCAGCTAATCAGAATGATCATTTATACTTTGCAGTAATCCCACAGTTCTATCTGGCGGAGTCGAACTCAGTGGAGTCGCTGCTCCATTAATGAGCGTGTTGATGTGCGGCTGATGAGCCCTGTGTGGGTTTGTGGACCAGAGCGCAGGTGGAGCCCCGTTTGGAGATAATTAGGCTGGTGGGAGCTCTTCAGGTTTTATAAAGCCGTGACTGGCGGCTTGTAATTGCTCCCAAACTGCAGCTCTGTTTGCGTTTCAAAGGGCTGGAACGTCGGCTCATTGTTTTCCGTGAGGAAAGTCGTGAGGCTTTTTCGCTCGGCTGAATTGAGACACCATCCATGATGTTCCCTCACAACCGAACCGTTCTCCATACAAGCAGAAGCCGCGGCGCGTGATTTCGAAATGACCCAGCGCTATGTTAATCAGGCCAAGTCGGGTTAGCCAGGGGTATGAGGGGGTATTTAAAGAAAGCATGACGAGCGTTCAAACGCGGCCCAATGTCAACCGAAGTCTGTGCGTTATCGTCTACGTTTTTCCTCCTAGGCCGCGTGGGGCCCTCCTGCGAGCACCTCGAGGCGTTTCAATTCCGCCGCGGCGTCTCGGCGTGAGAAAGGCGGCGTGTCTGTCTTCTTCAGGCTCCGTGTAATTATCCCGACCATCTGGCTGCAGCTCAGACGCAGATGGAAGGACCTTCACACCCCTTGCGTTGTGCCCCGGGGACAAAAAGACACCGAACCAGTGACACATGACAAATTTGGTCGGGATCCGGAGGACGGCAGAGGTGAGAGGAAAGGCTCAACACAAGAAAGCGTACCATAGGAGGGGTCTGAGGGGTCTGCTCCATTATAGAAAAGCTGCCGAAATAAATCTGACTCGACTTAAGTTGATGGAAACAGTGACTGTTAACGAAACTCAAACTATTCTGTTCACCTTTGGCGGATACACTGCCTGCACGGAATTATTCTTAACATGCAGGAAAAGTAACGAAATGCACTGAATAATTACATTTAATGGACGTTTGGCTGAGATTCCCGTTCAAAGTGCTGAGGAACGGATCGTTATAACAGATTTAAAGCAGTCATACGGAGTGCCTAAAGAAAATCGTCCCCAGTCAATAAATGGATGAAATCGGACTTTTTCCAGCTGTGACTACATGCTATAACCCTCCACATCAAAGTAAAAATGGCTTTATTAAACTGTAATTAGTAACACAGTGGTATCTTGGAACTCGTTGAATTCGGTTCTCGACTCATTCTGAGGAGATATGTGTCTCGGTTCTCTTTGTTTGCTCGCACTTGCTTAAAGTTGTACGAGTCGAGTCGCACGAATCTTTTCATGATTCAGATTCACAACAGCTGTTTCTCAGTGCAGATCTGGGCTGCGTTTATTGTGTTTTTCTTTTTTTTAATCTACAGTACTGTGTTCTTAGTGCAAATAAATCTCCATGGATCCTAAAAAGGTTATATTCCATGAGATGTTTCAGCCCTTCATTATAAATAAGCTGTGTGGCAATGATGTTGGGTAGCTGTAGGATAATGTAAGTGTTAATGTGGAATCGGCTCCTCTATGATACAGTACTGACTCTATTAAACTCATCAGTTCATGATCCATTTATCTTATGATGGATTTGTGGAACATATCCCCATCATACATCAGGAGCTCCTGTACAGTACAGCTCCATTAATGCTGATAATTTTTTTGGGATTTTCTGGGGTCTGGCACTCTTTCATTCCATTTACATTCTTCTTGATGGAAAACATTGGACTGGTACTCATCATTTAAAAGTTAGGAGAAGGTCAGATGTCCTTTTTTGGACTGAAATCCAAACTCGGACTCAACACGTCACTAAAAGTTTCTTGTTGGGTGAAAATAAAGACCAAGAGCAGCTCTGAAACGAGCTTTGTGTCTTCAGGTACAGTCCAATACCCAACGTGAATCACGAACCTGACCAAAAATATCCCCGACAGCTTTAGAAGGTGTGAGAGGTCCGCTCCCCGTGTGGCCCTGTGGATGTGAGGATGTGAAAATGGGCTATCGATGGATGAGGAAGAGAATCGGTGTGAGTTCATGCCTTTAGGCTGCAGGACACAAAGCGAAGAAAAGAAAAAGAAAAAGCTGCAGGATGCTGAAACTTTTCCTCTGGTGAGTCTGAAAATTTATGCAGAAACGACGTTGGCTTCTATCTGGAGAGAAATGAGTCACTCAATCAGAAAAATGTCATGAATAATAACAAGTTAATCAATGGTCTGGGGAAAGAGGAAAAACTCTAATCAGCCAATCATGTGGCAGCAGCTTTGGTTAACTGTATAACCCAGGAACCTGAGGGAGCTCCAGAGTTGAAGTTTTTCTTGGATAAATCCTTCTCCTGACACTAAAAGGCCATTTTGGCACCACGAAGTGTTTCAGGTGGTGTTTTGTTCCATTCTTCCTCTAAACACGCCTGAAGGTGAGGAACGGGGTCTTTGTTATAGTCACATTTCCTGTTTCTAAATCCCCCACCCATTCTCTATTGGGGCCAGTCCAGTAGCCGTACCCTCTTCTTCCACAGCCGTGCCTTTGTAATGTGTGCAGCATGTGGTTTTG
This sequence comes from Ancistrus triradiatus, assembly GCA_025084515.1. Classification (NCBI taxonomy): domain Eukaryota; kingdom Metazoa; phylum Chordata; class Actinopteri; order Siluriformes; family Loricariidae; genus Ancistrus; species Ancistrus triradiatus. The sequence goes on from JAJAGP010001018.1 coordinate 117,559, forward strand.
TTTTGTGTGTTGTCTCGTTTTAAAATGCTGGACGTCCCTGATAAAGATGTCGTCTTGAAGGCAGCTCATGTTGCTCTGAAATCTCAGGTTCCTTTTCTGCATTAAAGCTGCATCACAGAAGTGGAAATGACCTTTAGAAAAGGCCCTGACCCGACCCCATACCATGCCAGAGCCTGGCTTTTGGACTTGTTCCTCATAACAGTCTGGATGGTTCTTCTTGTGTTCTTCCATGCCCCCCCCCCCCAGCCCCACCGCCCCGCCTCTCTCTCTGTGTTTGTTTTTACCATCCTTTTCTTGTTTTTGATAACTCGATTATTTGCAGCTCTATTTCTGCCACTCTCTATTTCTGTTTCTTTCTTTTTCATAATTCGTTTACTACTCTATTTTTGCCTCTTTTTATTTCTCCTTTTCTTTCATTCTTCCGTTCTTTCTTCATGAGTCATTTATTACTCCATTTCTGTCTTGTTTTTTTTGTTGGTTTTTTGATAACTCAGTTATTTGCTGCTCCATTTCCGCCACTTATTTTTTCTTTCCTCCTTTCTTTCTTTGCTCTGAGTTTGTCAAAATACAACCTGCACATTTCTAAACTCTTCAGTTTAGGCTTTTTAGGAAATTCCTCCAGATTCTGAATGGTCTAATGATATTATGCTCTGTAGAGGGAGACATATATAAATCCCTTCCAGTGTGAGGAACATTGTTTTTAAACATTTTAATCTTTCTCTCACATTTGGTGATAAACTGGAGATCCTCTGATCATCTTTACTCCTCAGAGGCTCAGGCTTTTGTGGATGCTGCTTTTTTGTGTTGCAGGCATGAAATGCAGAAATGGATGTTCATTAACTATCCTGTCTGCAGTCCCAGCTGTCCCAGGGTTTTTCCTGGTTTGGGGTTGTATCAGTTATTGTTCCATAAAAGCAGGGTAATATCCAGCTTGGGTGGTATTACTGTGTGCTCTGCCGTTCTCTCTGGAGTTTCCCATAATTCCTTTGATGAGATATCAGAGGAGGTAGTCACCAGATGATGGGTGACTCGCATCTGATTATTCTGAAGGCTCCCAGTCAGCCAAAGGCAGGCGATGCATTATGTGCTCTATTCACAAGATCCCCCTGAAAGCCGGAGTGATTATTCAGCAGAAGCAATCTTGAAGATGGGAATAATTGTTAAGTCCATAGAATCGACGGAGCTGAGACAAACCGAACCGGAGCAAAAAAAAACAATCTTAGGCAGAAGGTTTGAAATGAATGAATAGAATAAAACCAGCTCCTGCCATGTCGATATCGGCTGGTAAATTGGTCATGACAACAGAACTCTTGAGTGGATCTTAGCCTTACACTGGAGCTTGATTTTTGTGGCTGGATATAGATAGAAAAATGGAGGATATGGTTTGGATAAGTCAATCTAAGCTAAGAGCCCATTTGGAGCCTTTAAAGTGGCCGAGCTGCAGACGTAATAGACGTGAAGATAGTGGTGAGACGTATGTAGCTTACATTAAGCTCATCTAGACCCTGCCTTCAGTATACAGCCAATTGTGATCCCAAGATGGAGCACCTGAAAATTATTGTGGAATTGACCAGCTACGTCTACGAGCCTTCTCCAATTATGGCTAAAGCAAACCACACTTAGGAGCTCAGCTCCAGAAACTGTGTCAGAATAGCAGAGTTATGAGAGACGGGCATATGGATGAGAACGGGGAAGAAGGGGGATCGAAGTGATTTTCAATGTGGCTGCTGATCTACCGGGATTTTCACCCACAGGACCATCTTTAGGGTTTGATCCGAAAAACAGAAAATATCCAGTCAGGGCAGTAAATGCATCACAGTTTGATAAAATACAATTTGACAAATTTCTTTCTTCTTTCTTTTCTCTTATTTTCTATTTCGTTCTTTCCTTCTCTCTTGATTTTTCTTTCATCCTTTCTTTTCTCTTTATGAATGATTTTTTTTTTTTACTTTTCTCCATTCTTTCTTTTCTCTTGTTTTATCTTATTTTCTATTTTTTTTCTGTCCTTTCTGTCCTCCTTTCTTTCTTTCTTTTTAGCATTCATTTCTTTCTTTCTTCTTTCTTTTCTTCTCTTTTTTTTTCTTTCCTCCTTTCCTTCTTTGCTCTGAACTTCTCAAAATACAATTTTGTCGCTTTTCTTAAATATTCATAGTGGGGCTCCAAGGAAAAAGCAGTGAAAAACCCCCAAAAACCTCTGGGATGAACTGGAATACCAATCCCAAAGTGGCAGCATCAGTAACACATTCCAAAATCGATAGAAGAGATGTCCATGGTAATGCCCCTGATGTGTGTGTGGGTGTGTGTGTGGGTGTGTGTGTGGGTGTGTGTGTGGGTGTGTGTGTGGGTGTGGGGTGGGTGGGTGTGTGTGTGTTGGGGTGTGAGGTGTGGGTGTGTGTGTGCGGGTGTGTGTGGGGTGGGTGTGTGGGTGTGTGTGTGGGTTGTGTGTGGGGGGTAGTGTTGTGGGTGTGTGTGGGTTGAGTGGGTGTGAGTGAGAGAGAGTGAGGGGGTGTCGTGTGTGTGGGGGGGTAGTGGTGAGGGTGTGTGTGGGTGAGAGGTGTGTGGGCGGTGATGTGGGAGTGGGTGGGTGTGGGTGTGGGTGGGGCGGGTGTGTGGGGGGGTGTGTTGGGGATGTTGTGTGTGTGTGCTGTGGTGTGGGGTGGGTGGTGTGTGTGGTGTGGTGTGTGGGTGGGGGGGTGGGGGTGCGGGGGGGGGGGGGGCGGGGAGGGGGGGAGGGGGGGGGCGGGGGGGGGGGGCGGGGGGGGGGAGGGTAAGGGTGGTGGGGTAGTGGGGGGGCGGGGGGGAGCGGTTCCTGGGGGGTGGAGGGGGGGGGGGGGGGGGGGTGTGGGGAGGGGGGGGGGGGGGGGGGGGGGGGGGGGGGGGGGTGAGGGGTGGGCGGGACGGGGGGCGGGGGGGCGGGGGGGGGGGGAGGGGGGGGGGGGGGGGGGGGGGCAGGGCTGTGGGGGCGGTGGGGGGCGAGGAGGGTGGGGGTGGGGGGGGGGGGGGATCCGGGGGGGGGGAGGGGGGGGGGGGGGAGGGGGGGGGGGGAGAGAGGGTCCCTGCTGGGGGGGAGGGGGGGGGGGGGGGGGGGGGGGGGGAGAGGGCACGGGGGGGGGGGGGGGGAAGAGCGGTGGGGACGCGGGGGGGGTGAGGGCGGGGGGGGGGGGGGAGGGAGGGAGGTCTTGGGCGCAGGGTCAGGCGGGGGGGTGAGGGAGGTGGGGGGGAGGGGAGGTGGGGGGGGGGGGTGTGGGTGTATCGTCGGGAGGGGGGGGGGGGGGGAAGGGCGGGGGAGGGTTGGGTGGGATTGGGGGGTGGCGGTGGGGGGGGAGAGGGCGAGGGGGGGGGGTGGTGCGGTGGGGGCGTGAGGGTGTATGGGGGGGTGGGGGTGTGAGGTGTGGGTGGGCTGGGGGGTGTGAGGGTGTGTGGGTGAGGGTGATGTGGGGGAGAGGGTGGGAGTGGGGTGGGGGGTGTTGTGAGGGGGTGTGTGTGGGGGGGGGGGTGGGGGGGGAGTGTGGGGGTGTGAGGGTTGTGGGCCGGTGTGAGGTGTGTGAGAGGGTGCTGGGGTGGGTTGTCTGTGGTGTGTGAGGTTGTGTGTTGGGTGTGTGTTGTGTGTGGGTGTGTGTGTGAGAGGTGTGGGTGGCGTGTGTGGGTGTGAGGGTGTGGGTGGGTGGTGTGGAGGGTGTGGGTGGTTGGTGTGTGTGTGTGTAGGGTGTGTGGTGTGAGGGTGTGTGTGGTTGTGTGTGTGGGTGTGTGGGGTGAGGGTGTGGGTGTGTGTGTGTGTGGGTGGAGGGTGTGTGTGTGGTGTGTGTGAGGCGGTGTGTGTGAGGGTGTGGTGTGTGTGGTGTGAGGCGGCGGCGGGGCGAGGGGGCGGGGGGGGGGGGGGGGGGGGAGGGGGGGGGGGGGGGGGCGGGGGGGGGGGAGGAGGGGGGGGGGGAGGAGGGGGCGGGGGGGGGGGGGGTGGGGGGGGAGGGGGGGTGACGCGAGAGGGGGGGGGGGCGGGGGGGGGGGGGGGGGCGGGGGGGGGGCGGGGGGGGCGAGGGGGGGGGGGGGAGGGGCGTGGAGGGGGTGGGGGGCGAGGGGGGGGGGGGAGGGGGGGGGGGGGAGCGGGGGGGTGGGAGAGGGCTGCGGTCGGGGGGGGGGGGTGGGGTGCGGTGGGGAGGGGGGGGGTGGGGGGGGGGGGGGGGGGGCGGGGTGGGGAGGGGGTAGCGGGGGGAGAGGGGGGGGGGGGGGGGGGGGGTGGGAGGGGGGGGGGGCCCGGGGGCGGGGGGGGGGGGGATTGAGGGGGGGGGGGGGGGGGGGGGGGCGGGAGGGTGGGGGGGGGTGTGTTGTGGGAGGGGGTGGTGGGGGTCGGGGGGGGGGTGGGGGGGTGTGTGGTGAGGTGGGGGGGTGGAGGGGGGTGTGGGTCGGCGGGTGGGTGTGGTGGTGAGGGGGGTGGGTGTGAGGGGGAGTGTGTGAGGGGGGGGTGGGGGTGGGAGGGTGTGGGGGGGTGGGGCGTGTGTGAGGGTGTGGGGGTGTGGGGTGGGGGGGGGGTGTGTGAGGGTGTGTGTGTGTGGGTGTGGGTGTCTGTGGGTGGGTTGTGTGGGGGTGAGGGTGTGGGTGTGGGTGTGTGTGTGTGTGAGGGGGTGTGTGTGAGGGTGTGTGTGTTGAGAGGTGTGGGTGGGTGGGTGTGTGTGTGAGGGTGTGGGTGTGTGTGTGTGTGGAGAGGGTGTGGGTGGGTGTTGTGGGTGTGAGGGTTGTGGGTGGGTTGTGTGTGTGAGGCGTGTGTGTGTGAGGGTTGTGTGTGTGTGGGTGTGGGGCTGTGTGGGTGTGAGGGTGTTGTGTGTGGGTGTGTTGTGAGGGGGTGGGGGGGAGGGGGGGGGGCGGGAGAGCGGGGGGGGGGGGGGGGGGGGGCGGTGAGGTAGGGGGGGGGGGCGGGGGGGGGGGAGAGGGGGAGTGGGGGTGGGGGTGGGGGGGGGGGAGGGGAGGGGGGGGGGGGGGGGGGGGGGGGGGGTGGGCGTGGGGGGGGGGGGGGGGTGGAGGGGGTGGGGGGGAGGTTAGGGGGGGGGGAGGGGGGGGGGGGGGGGGGGCGGGGGGGGGAGGGGGGGCTTGTTCCGGTGGGGTGGGGAGGGTGGGGGGGGGGGAGGGGGGGGGGGGGGGGAGGGGGGGGGGGGGGGGGGGGGGGAGGGTGGGGGGGTGTGGGGGGGGGGGGTGTGGGGGTGAGGCGGGGGGGGGTGTGTGTGTGAGGGGGGGGGGGGTAATGGGTGGGGGAGATGTGAGCGGTGTGGGTTGTGTGTGGGTGTGAGGGGGTGTGTGTGTGTGGGTGGGTGGGGGGGTGAGGGTGGGGGTGGGGTGGTGTGTGAGGGTGTGGCTGGGGGTGGGGTGTGTGAGGCGTGTGGGTGTGGGGGTGTGAGGGTGTGTGGGTGGGGTGTTGTGTGTGAGGGTGTTGGGTGGGTTGTGGTGTGGGTGGTTGTGGTGTGAGGGTGTGGGTGTGGGGGTGTGGTGGGTGTGGGAGGTGAGGTGTACATGAAATGATATAAATAATCCATACTCTAAGGATTTACCTAAAATGGTCGGAAGGATGTTAAACAATTTGGTGATCTTTGAAGGCCTGTGATTTTTTTCCCCCTAGTAATTCCGGGAGCTTTGGTAATGATGCCCCTTCAGAGAACAGGACGCTGCTTTTCTTTCATTTATATAAAAAAGCAAAAAGCAAAAAGAGAGAGGAGAAAGGAGAAAATGAGAAATCATTGGAGACAGGGGTGTGTCATTTCCGTCAGGCGTGGAATTAGGAGCGCTTTCAGAGCAGATCTTATGCAATCAGCGGTGCTAATAGAAATATGCAGATGGCGGATTTGACATTTCTCTTATACCCACCTCTTAGATCGTCATTAAATCAGTCTGATGTTCAAACTTTTATTGTGCATTATTTAAATCGTGTACTTTTGTCACAGACCTGCTGCATTTCTCTCCTCTGACTGAGGGATGCTGCTTGTTCCGGGGCGTAGCGGCTGCTAATGACGATTTGATTTTGGTGTAATGACTAATTACAGGGCCTGGTACAGTAACGACCAAACACCCCAGCGTTCAGGAGGAGCATCCGGCTAACCTTCCAAAATGTCACACTGGTTTAGGAGGAGGCTGGAACTCAGATAAAGGTCAGGGATTTAAGGTTTGTGGTGCGAGGGGACGTACGGGTCAGGCTTTGCAACGTCACACTGATTACTACTAATGAATAAAAATCAACAGAAATCTTAGGCTTATTATACACTATAAGGACGAAAGTATTGGGACACCTTCACATCCCATTCTAAATCCAGAGGCATTAATATGACGTTAGCTCCCTTCTGCAGCTACAACAGCTTCCACTCGTCTGAAGGCTTTCTGTAAGATTGTGGACTGTAACTGTAGGGACCGTTGCCCATTCAGCCATGTCGTTATGGACCTTGCCTAAAACACCATTCAACTACAACATTCAACGCTTTTCTTTTTTTCTTTATTTCATCCTTTCTTTCTTTTCTCTTTAGTATTCATTTCTTTGTTGTGTTTTCTTTAATCTGTCTTTCTTTCTTTTGTCTCTCTTCCTTTAGTTCTTTCTTTCTTTCTTTCTTCCTTCCTTGCTTTCATTTTTTTCTTCTCCATGGTCCAGTGCTGCTGTGCTTTACCCCACTCTATTGTTTTTAGATGATGTAGCTCTTGCTGATTGGTTAAACCCATGCAGCATGGAGCTCCCGGTGCCCCCGGTTTTAGTGCTGATGTTAACTTTCCAGAGGAGGTTTGGAACTCTGCACTATTTGGGTGCAGCAGCAGAACGTTGGTTGGTTGGTTGGTTGGTATCTTTGATGCCCCTCCCTCAGCACTGGGTGGCCCCGCTCTGTAACTTTATGTGGTCTGAGTCTTGGTGGTTCCAAAGTGCTTCCACTTTTCAACAACAGCTGATGGTGGAAAATCTAGGAGGGAAGAAATTTCACCAACTGATAATGTGCTCTTTAGAATGAAGCATTCTTACACTAATGTTTATAAAGGCAGACTGCATTAACAGGTGTGTCCTAATACTTTTGTCCATACAGTGCAGGATTCGTCTTTTCTAAGCATCTCCAAAGTTTGTATATCATTGAAGAAAGCTGAGAAGTTTCTGCTCTCGTCCTGCTCCTTATTACAGATGAAACAGTCTAAACCAACACGCATCATTTCGGAGAATTACCTGCATCCACCGGCTTTGATGAAAAATAACAATAATTATCTCAATAGCTGATCACCCGGCGCAAACCAGGCCGGTAATGCATTTTCCGACCCCGGGGGTTGGTGGCATAACAGTGGGGTCCAGACCGCGTGGTAATCACGGGTCCTCAGCGAAATTGGAGCACCGCATTACGAAGCATTACGAAGCATCCGTCCGTCAAAGCCATGATCGCATTAAGTATTTGTGCTGAGAGGGAAAAGGTCGCGGGGTGATTTTAAGTCGACGCCTCAGTCTGGAACAGATGCGGTAATGGAGGAGCTGGCAACCAGGATGCAGGGGTAATTTGGCTACTGGATGGGACATGGTGGTGCTATTCAGGATGTGGGAAATAACGCCATTTAAATTCCATTTTTAAAGACTTTGGGCTGAGTTTGTTTGTCTGAAACCCAGCAGGTAGAGTTTGGGACTAACTTATAGACTTTTAGTAACAAAGCCAAATTACTGTTCTTCTTCTCCTCCTCCTTTCGGCAATCAAAACTTTAAACGTGTTTTTCTCCTACAGCCCTACAGCTTTTGATCTGCTTTGTAAATGTGATAAACTTTGTAGGATCATAGATCTTATACCCCAATACTGTACCTCTGATTTTCTAAGCGATCCGACATATAGTTTTCATGAAAACTTCATTTAAACAGTGATCCCCCCCCCCATATTAAACCAATGGTGGAACGTTCCGGTGACTGTTGAAGTTTAAATTTCAACTGTCACTTTCTCACACATCCCAAGCAGCCCCCCCCCCCCTGTTCCTGTTATATCCAGTATTAATAATCTACAGTTACACCATGGAATTACCATAGAGCCATAAATATCGGGACACCTCATCATCCTTAGCCATATACAGTATAACTGGACTTCTAAATGATCTTTAACCATAAATATCTGGGCAACTTAGCCGTGAATATCTGGACAGATAAATAAACCTTAGACATAAAATTCTGTACTGGCCATAAAGGCAGCCATAAATATATTGAGAGCTGAAAGTCTTTTAAGTATAAATTAATTACTAACACCTTAGCAACCAAGTAGGAACCCCGTAGCAAAAGCCTAGCAAGCACTCTTATAATTACCACAAAGTCATAAATATCTGGACAGAAAAGTGAGCTTTAATCAAAAAGTACATCACAGCTATCAACTGCCTAGCAACCACTTAGCAACAACCTAGTTACTGCATAGCAACCACATGGCAACAGCCTATCAACCACTTAGCAAGCACTTATCGATTATTAACTGACGCTGACAGGCCAGAACTTTCATCCCAATTTAGTTTATTGTTTGTTGTCATCATAAAATGTTTCAGACGTGTGCTATTGATAAATATAAATACAGGGAAGTTAACACTTAGCCATAAATATCTAGACATCTAAATGTGCTTTAGACAAAAGTATTGGCACCCAATTACAGTTATCAACAGCCTAGCAACCACTTACCAAATGCATAACAATTATTAGCTGGCTTTGACAAGCGACATTATTAAAGTTCATTTCACAAACTTTTCCCAATCTAGTTTTGTTTGTTTTCATTGTAAAATAGCTAGCATAACTTACAGAACACTGGCAGAAGCTGTTTTCGACGTGTGCTCCCATGCCTCAAGAAAAATACAGAATGGAAAGGAAAGGGAATAACTGTGACTAACATGAATATGAATATTTATCGTTTGAATCCTTTAATGAATTATTAATTCATAAATGATCTCTTCAGATTGGTTGGAACTGTGATTTTACAACTGAACATCTATAAATTCGTCCTAAATCGTCTCCCTATGCAGCCGCCTCTGTGTTCTGGAGTAAGGCTCAGTAAATGGACCAGCCGTTACTTTATATCATCCGAAATCCCACTTTGTACGCCAATTGTTCCAAAATCACCATATTCTATTAAGCCCATTAGGGGACGTTAGAGAGGCCATCCTCTTTTATGTAAATACGGACCTTTGGATTAATTAATGGATTAAAAGTGCAGACCCGATTTTAGGCGAATACAATTTAAGTTTTTTTATGCTAATTGAGGCTGCGCTCAGCTGAGGAACGTTAAGTGGTTTCAAATAGGCAATAAAAACAAAGCAGCGTTTGGTTTAAGTGCAAATAAAGCAAAAACCGACAAGCTGGAAGCACGTTCAATAAATTTCTTTAAACTGTAATGGCATTTACAGCAAGAGAACGGTTTTAGAAACGAGAGCGGATGGGACGTCCAATGTGGAGATCCTATAACATCGCATTAGGTGGTTCCACCGTCCAGTCGTGACAGGATGATCGCGCCTAAAAGAAACAACTAATATAACAACAGGGAAGAGCGACGAGAGCGTAACACGGCCCACCCCAAAGCACTAATAGGATCTATCAGTTATGATTATGATCCATTGTTTTGCAGAATGTAATGGAGCCAGCATGGCCACTTTCAGCCTCCACAGAGAGGGTTTGAAAGGATAATTAAACATCGCTGCTTCCTCTGAGTTCGAGCTTCAGGGTTCTACAGCCGACTACTGACTTCTCCTAACGAGAAACTAAAAGTTTGAGCTAGTCTGAAGGGAACGTCTGCAAAGACTCGGCTCCAGTTAAGAGTAAGGACGTCAAACCCACCTGGAGACCTTTGCCCAAGCATTGGAGCTGATAACCCTGACGTAGATGATGTTCATGACTGGATTTGAAGAAAATCCTTTAATGTTTCCGTCCGCGAAGGTAAAACAATCAGACGCTCGTGGATGATTACGGGATTTTAATTAACCCTTCTTCCATCGGCACTGTTGGTCCACGGCCTTGATGACGCTATAATAACCCGTCTGACATCCCCTCCTCATCTCTGGAGGAAATTGAAGACGAGAGCTGATTATAGCTCTGCTTACTGTGGACTCCTCTCAGATTTAATTGTTTTCCAATTACTGCAGTCCAAACACGAGTGCTATCTCGTGCACTTTTGACCCATCTGAGAAGTGACAGCTGCCAGCGGTTCAAAAGAATTAATTTGTTTGTTTCTGTTGTTGTTGCTATATAGCCGTTTGACGTGGAGCTCATAAAAGCGAGCCGTAAAGTAAGAGCGAGCAAACACAGGATGCTGAAAATATCCACACAGGCTGATGGAAAAGTGCTTTACGAGAACGGCGCACTCACACAGGCCCGGTCTAGACACTGTTAGGGTTTGTTATTGGACACAGACCTGTAACATACAACCTCAGATTGGGAGAGTATGGAAAATGCATATTTCATTACAGACAGTATGGACCAGAGATATTGCATGTTTTATTTCAGATATTAACATTCAATCCTGCATTTCAGGCCTGCAACACATTCCACAAAAGTTTGTAATGTCACTAAGACGACGTTTTGGCACCATGAAGTGTTTCAGGTGATATTCTGTTCCATTCTTCCTCTAAACACGTCTCAAGCTGTGTAACAGTACGGGGTCGTCGTCCCAATTTCTGTTTCTAAATTCTGCACCCATTCTCTATTGGGACAGGCCAGGACCCGTGCCCTCTTCTTCCACAGACGTGCCTTTGTAATGTGTGCAGCATTACATTTACATTTATGTCATTTAGCACAATTGGAACATTTTTACAATCCAAGCAATTGTGGGTTTAGGGCCTTGCTCAAGGACCCAACAGTGGCAGCTTGGCAGAGGTGGGATTTGAACCTTCTGGTCCAGAGTCCAGTACCTTAACCGCTAGGCTACCACAGTCCCAGCATGTGGTTTTGTTTTGTGTTTTGTCTTGTTTTAAAATGCATGGATGTCCCTGATAAAGATGTCGTCTTGAAGGCAGCTTGCAGTGGTTCTTGGAAGTTTGTGAACCCTTTAGAATGTTCTATATTTCTGCATAAATATGACCTAAAACATCATCAGATTTTCACACAAGTCCTAAAAGTAGATAAAGAGAACCCAGTTACACAAATGAGATCAAAATATTATACTTGGTCATTTATTTATTGAGGAAAATGATCCAATATTACATATTAGTGAGTGGCAAAAGTATGTGACCCTCTGCTTTCAGTATCTGGTGTGACCCCCCTGTGCAGCAATAACTGCAGCTAAACGTTTCCTGTGGCTGTTGATCAGTCCTGTGAATATCTGGTATCCGGTATCTGTGAATGTAACTCTGTATTGTAGAGCTTGATAAAGGTTTGATAAAGGAACCCCTTGCCCATGTGGTTCTATCAGCTATTGATGAATGACGGTTCCTGATGCAGTACCGTCTGAGGGAGCGGAGATCACTCCTCTGCAGTTTAGGCTTTTTAGGAAATTCCTCCAGATTCTGACCGTTTAATGATATTATGCTCTGTAGAGAGACAGATATATAAATCCCTTCCAGTCTTTCTCTGAGGAACATTGTTTTTAAACATTTGTTGATAAACTGGAGATCCTCTGATCATCTTTACTCCTCAGAGACTTCACAAAATAAAATATTGATTATTATCACCTGTCAGTGATTAGTTAGAGGTAGTAATCATCTCATTACTGCCTCTAAATTGCCCTAAACTTTTTTTGGAATGTGTTGCAGGCCTGAAATGCAGGAATGGATGTTTATTATCAAATGAAATGAAGTTGACCAAAAAACCTAAACATGTAATATCTAGGGTTCATAGTGTCTGCGATGAAATAACATGAATCATGAGATTTTACACTTGTGAAGTCTCAGGTTCCTATATCTAATCCTATCGAGCATTACAGGTTTTTTTGTGCTGTTGTTGGCAAAGGCAGGCGGCACAAACTACTAAACCCTTTGAGTTTTGTTGTTTTGTGATGGAACCACAGACTCTTCATACTGTTTCAGCCTAAATCAGTATCCTGCTGAAAATACTTCTTCACTTTACAACCCTTTTTATAATGGAGCATTGTCTCAGAGCAGATTTATAAATATCTAGATCTACAGCACTTAGGGTGACAGTGGCAAGGAAAAACTTGTTAAATGTTATAAGAAAGAAACCTTGTTAGGACCAAGACTTAAAAAGAAATCCAACCTGCTTGGGCTGATATTTTGTGTAAGAACTAAATTAATTAAATATTAAATAGGTTCCATAGAAGCTAAATAGGATAATTTAAATAGAATATAAAAAGTAAAGAGTAAAATAAGGTAGAAAATCTAATAAATAAAACAGGGAATATAATAAATAAATTAGATATGATAAAACTATAAATATAATCATTTTGAATTTTATAAGTGAGTCTCTGGACATTATTTAGTCAGGTAGAAAAGCATAAATAATATAAATGCTAATATTTTTTTTTAGGAAGTATTATCCTGTTTTTTAGACTTAATCAAAAGGGACTGGTTGATTGAAAATTCATTACGGAACACAAAGTACACAAAATGCTTGATTGCATGCGAAGTTGTCAAACCTTTCCTCCGCTGTGATGTTTTCCTCCCTCCAAACGCTGATTAAAGTTAATTGACACTTTCCATTCAGAAGGTTCCCTAATTAAATTTAAGAAATGAAATATTCAAGAGACCTGCCTTGTTATCAGCACTGTGTTCTGTTTTCTTCACTACAAAAACTAAATAATTATATGAAACACTGACGCCTTTATCTAAGACACCATGTCACTGCAATTATCACTCTGTGGCTCTGAACGTGATAACGTGAAGGTAAAACAATAAATTAATTAAGTAATTAATAAATAGTAAACACTGATATTACACACACGGCCATAATTATTTAGACACTCCTCCAGTTTGATCACACACATTCCTAACAACTGATGTAAAAAAAAACAACTACCGTATTTTTCGGACCATAAGGCGCACTTAAAATCCTTTAACTTTCTCAAAAATCGACAGTGCGCCTTTAAATGCAGTGCGCTTAAGTATGAATTAATTCTGGGTTGTGCTTTCTGACTAGAAACCCTAGAACCGATTGTAAAATGGTTACACGGCGCTCATAAATCTGTCAAAATGTTTTAGCATGGCGTTGGTAAGTTTACGAAGCTCATGGCAACCGTAGTGCGCACCATCGCGGAGTAATACGGTATGTGCTTCAGCATTAGGGTACGTGCAGTCATTCATTTTGGAAGCGGATTTCAAAAAACAACGCTGTCGGTCACCACAGTACAACATGGACATAGAGCAGCTGTGAGAGAATTCAAACATTAACGGCAAGAAGACGCCCTGCGCCAGGTAAAGACCACGCCCTCCCTGAGCTTCTGACAGAAACTTAAGAGTTTTGTGTTCATTTTCATGCGCCTTATAACCCGGTGCGCTTTATGTGTGAAAATAGGACCCGTTAGCAGCCGATTCACTGATATTGTGTCTATAATCCGGTGCGCTTTATGGTCCGGAAAAATACCGTAAATATTAACGTGATTCAAAACAGGTGATTTTGATTTGTGTAAGGGAGTAAAGATGATCAGAGGATTCTCCAGTTTTATCAGCAAATGTGAGAGAAGATGATTGAAATGTTTAAAAAACAATGTTCCTCAAAGAAAGACTGGAAGGGATTTATTTATATTGTCTCCCTCTACAGACCATAATATCATTAAACGGTTCAAGGAATCTGGAGGAATTTCCTAAAAAGCCCAAACTGAAGAGGGGTGATCTCCGCTCCCTCAGACGGCACTGCAGCAAGAAACCGTCATTCATCAATAGCTGATAGAACCACATGGGCAAGGGGTTCCTTTATCAAACCTTTATCAAGCTCTACAATACAGAGTTACATTCACAGATACCACTTAAAACGTTACTGTGCTAAAAAGAAGCCTTATGTTATAACCATGTCCAGAAGGGGCGTCGGCTTCTCTGGGCTCGGAGGATCTGGGATGGACCATCATACAGTGGGGACGGGGATTGTGCTCAGACACATCAGTATCACAGATCTTTTTATTTTTGGACGAAATCCAGTCCAGAAGCCAGTCCAAAAAAATTCCCTCTGTTGTGAGAAGGAATTGCGACGTTGCAAAATAGTAAATGCTTTGCTGTGCCAACTTTTTTTTGGAATGTGATGCAGGCCTGAAATGCAGGAATGGATGTTTATATCAGAAAAAAACCACATGCAATATCTTGGGGTTGTACTTTGGGTTTATAAAGCTCTACATGGTTTAGCTTCAGCATGCTTTCTGATCTCCTGAAGCAGTATAGCCCACTAAGAGAACTTCATCCCTAAGATCATTTGAAGCTCAGATTTTGGAACGTTTTACTTATATCAGCCCTAACTTTTGGAATTTAGAGCCAGAATACGTTAATAAACCTCTGTGAATTATTGTACATTTTAAAGTCATTGAATCGTAGTTCTTCTAGCGGTTCTTCACAGCTCTTTTATACCGTATATGTGAAACGCTTTTATAAACATGAAAAGTTCTGTACAAATAGGAGGGAAAATGTACCAGACACACTTTTTTTAAACTGTAGGGCGTTACGGTTACGGTTAAACGGTTGACAAAGGGCGACTTAATTTAGATAATCTAACTATATAAATTCCATGAAATGATGCAGGAGCGTAATGCATCCATCACCAGGAGGAAATGTGGAGGTGGAAACTTCATTAGGGCCATAGCATGTTCTACACACACACACACACACACACACACACACACACACACACACATCCCTGCATATCATGTCAGAGGAAGTGTGTGCTCCACGCGTCCATATTGTACACACATCAGTCGTTTACACAGATAACGGAATGGGTTATTATTGGGTAATTTGAGTAGGGGGTGCACAAAACTTTCACACATGGAGGTTTAATCTGCTTCTATTTGCCTTAAACAGGTTATAGAGGCTTATTAAACGAGTTATGCAGGTTATGCAGGTGTATATAGATTATATATGATTATATATATGTGTGTGTGTGAGAGGCTGCAGAAGTGAAGATTGTATGCTTCATATGCATTTAGATATAGAACCCACACAGGACCATATAGGTTTCATATGGAATTAGGGTTTATATATGTTATACAGATTCACATTGTTTTAATATATAAATATGTTGTATGGGATTTTAATAGTTTACATAGTTTATATAAAGTTTTTATATCTGCATATACAGGTTACCTACATTTATTTATGGTACAGGTTAGACTTAGACTGAAATGGACGTTGGACCAGACATTACCGGTCTATCTCCATACTTTTGGCCCATGTGGGTTTGTGTCCTAATACTTTTGGCTTGCCTGAGACAGAAACTGCATGCCGAGTTTTGCGTCAATCCCGCAAATTAATAAAAACTTTATATTAACCCACATTTTGACTGGATTTATTTATGGCGGAAAAAAAAGTTGTGTAATTACTGTTGTGTAATTGCAACCTTTGCACTCAAAAGCGGTTCTGAAATTCGTGACGAAGAATCTGCGTCACGTTTCCAGTGATGATTGAGCTCACGGTGTGGCGTGGGAATTGGGGGCGGAGCTCCTGTTTAAATCCCCGTATCGGTCCATGTGCACTCTCAGAGTGGATGAGGAGTTAAAGCCTGAAACACCATCACCGCCGATCATACTGCACTGGGTGTGTGTATGTATGTGTGTGTGTGTGGGGTGTCCTTCTGCTCCAGGCACAGGAAACCCGCGACTGTTCCAGATACACCGAGGCTCGGGAGGGAAGGGCTTTTCATCGGCCGTCCATCTGTGGGGGAAGCTGAAGCAAAAGAGCAGGTAACTTCAGACAGGATGTTAGAGATTTAAAAAAAGGATCCTCGAGTGGGGGTTCTTCACGTTAATTGTGCAATTTTCATGTTCATTTTTGCCACACAATCCGCTGTCACACAGTGATGAGCGAAGGCGTATAGGGTATTGTCTTGTGAATGAAAACGAGATTTAAAATATCGTTGTTAACGTGTTCATTTTTATTTTAGCCCTACAGTTTCTGCACAAGAGCTTTCTGAAAAATATTCAGGTCTGTTGCGGTTCCAAAATGTATCTATATGTAGAGTCTGAAAAAGAAAATACTGTCTTTAGGGGTCTAAACGTTCCCGTCTACCCACCATTTAAGGGTTAAGTTCTGTACATGGACGGAGCCTTTTTTCTGGGTTCTAAGGAATTACCCACAAGTAAAATGGGTTCTACTTTATAACATTTTCCGTCATAGGATTATCCACAGAAAGCACAAAAATGCCTTAGGGTTCTGTCCGTGTAGAACCTGTTCGATTTCTGTTAGGATTTCCCAACAAGGACAAACAATGAAGTGCTTTCAGTGCTATGTGGAACCTTTTTTTCTAATGATGCCTTATTTATTTCTAGAGTTCTAAGTGAACATTTAGGGCACAAAATTAAACATTCATGGTGTTAGAATAACCTTTAGGGTGCCAGATGGAACGTTTAAGGGTTTAGAATGAACACTTAGGGAGCTGGATGGAACGTTTAGGGTTATATATGGTAGGATTAGAGTGTTAAAAGAACCTTTACGGAGCATAATGGAACATTTTGGTGTTAGGCAGAACCTTGGGTGTCAAAGATGGTACCTTTAGGGTGCAGGATGAAAAGTTTTGGGTGATAGGTAGAACATTTATGGTTCTATTTGAAAGAATGATGGTGTTAGAAGAACCTTTACAAAGCCAAGTGGTACCTTCAGGGTGCCAGATGGAATATTTTGGTGCAAGATTGATGCAGGATGCAACGTTGCGATGCTAGCTGGAACCTATAGTGTGAAAGATGGTACCTTTAGGGTGTCAGGTGGAACCATTAGGGTTATATATGGTAGCATTAGGATGCTAGAACCTTTATGAAGCCAAATGGTACCTTTAGGGTACCAGATGTAACAATCTGGGTGTTAGCTGGAACTTTTAGAGTTCTATTTGATAGCACTAGGGTGTTAGAACAACCTTTAGGGAGCCACGTGGAACATTTTGGCACTTGGCAGAACCTTTGATCGCAAAGATGGTACCTTTAGGGTGCCCGACGGAACCTCTAAGGTGCAGACGAACCCTTTAGCGTGTAAGATGATACCTTTAGGCTGTCAGATGGTTTATTTTTCTGCTACGCTGAACCTTTAGGTAGCATTAGGGTGTTAGAAGAACCATTACAGTGGCAGATAGAACGTTTAAGGGGTTAGATTGAACACATGGAGTGCAGGATGAAACGTGTATGGTGTCGGATAGAAGGTTTTGGGTGCTGGGTGGAACCTCTACAGTGAAAGATGGAACTTTGAAGCAATAGGGTGTTATAAGAACCTTCAGGGAGCCAAATGGTACCTTTTGGTTGCCAGATTGAACATTTAGAGTTGCAAATGTAACCTTTAGGGTTCTATATGGTGGCATTAGGTGTTAGGACAGCTTCGTGGGGTCAAACGGTACCTTCAGGGTCCCAGATGCAAAGTTTAGAGTTTTATATGGTACCTTTAGGGTGTAGAATGGAACGTTTTAGTACTCAGTGGAACCTGTAGAGCATGAGAGAGAACATTTCGGGTGGTAGAAGAACCTTTAGGGAGCTAAATGGAACTATAGATGGACCCTTTTGTCCTAATGTAGGCCTGTTCAATATTTGATGAAAATCGTGAATGTTTAGCTCATTAATGACACTTGGGGCTGTATCTTTGCAAACCCCAGTAGAACGGATAAGTTATAAGACCTGTTTATATAACCCAGCTTGTCCGTATTGGTTTTATAAGCCGTTCTTTGCACTCTGCCCTGCAGTTCATGGCGCTGATAGTGAACCTGTACTGGATGTTGGCTCTGGGCGCGTGCTCTTCGCTGGCGGTTCGAGCAGAGTGCACTAAGGAGTGCGCGCTCTGTCTGTTCAGCTCCTTGGCGGGGCAGCAGATGGACAGCGGTACCGTGGTACGTCTGCAATCACACACTGGGACCAAAAGTACTGGGACACAAACACGTATTGCCATTTGGATATAACTGTATAACTATAATTGGTAGCGATGTATGCCCTGCCTGCTGGGTTTTTCATTGATTTTGAAAGTGGCAAAGTGTTTCTGTGCTTTAGATGATTAAATGTGCAGTGTTTTACAGGGCTCATGACCTGCTGTGTTTAGGAATAGTGAAAATTGTTTAATACTTTAATCCACCAGCTGATTGGTTTCTTAGGACTGCTCTGTTTTCTTTGCTGATGCACAATTAGGTTTATGAAAAAAAATATAAAAAATGATTTGACAAGATTAAGAAATCCTTTCATTTAACAATGAAAAATAGAAGGGAAAACAGGGAGTAGGTACTTGGACCTGTGAGAGAGCTGTCCTGTGATTTATGATGTTACTTATTTTTGTATCGTTTAAATCCGTTTATTGTTTCAGTAGCTCGTTTTTAAATAATAAATCTCTGGACATGTTTTCCAGACGGTTACAACATGCGCTCAGTAACCCATTGGCTCATTATGCCAGACTGGGGAGTTGAATCTGCGTCCTTACTGAAACATGTCAGGATTGAACGGCCCGTCGGGGCGGGCGCTCGGTTCATTATGGGTAAATGTTTTTGGGGGTAAGAGGGCATTAGGCAGCTGCTTTGTCCTGTGGGTGCCGTTTGCTCCGACTCCTCTGCTCTCTCTTGATTGTTCAAACTGTTAGTGCAGATGTTCCTGCTCGCGTTACGCCTCGAACGCTTTATCGTTCTGCACTTCTCCCGTGGTTTGCTGTTGGATTGGAGCGTGGTGTCAGGAGCTGAGGGTGATTATCTTTATGACAGGCACTTTATGAGCTATATAAGCCGTGGCGGCCTGTCAAGTTTATTGGCCTTCATATAACTTTGTTACAAGTAATGAATGGAACAGAATTTAGCAGAAGGTTGGATAAGCTTTTATTTCATTGCTGATGTTATGAGCCTGAGATACTTCACGTTTTTTTCTGGTCCTCAAACAAAGACTGGAAGGGACTTACATACAGTATTTCAGTTCGAACTCTTTTTGTTATCTCTTGTTTTAAAATGCATGGATGTCCCTGATAAAGATGTGTTCTTGGAGGCAACTTCTGTTGTTCTAAAATGTCAGGGTACTTTTCTGCATTAATGCTGCATCACAGAAGAGTAAATGACCTTTACCAAGGGCCCTGACCCGACCCCGTACCATGACAGAGCCTGGCTTTTGGACTTATTGCTGAGTTCTTCTAAAAAAACCTCTGTTATACCGCTGGGTCTGAGCACAATCCCCGTCCCCACTGTATGATGGTCCATCCCAGATGCCTCCGAGCCCAGAGAAGCCGACGCCCCTTCTGGACATGGTTATAACATAAGGCTTCTTTTTAGCACAGTAACGTTTTAAGTGGTATCTGTGGAATGTTAACTCTGTATTTTAGACGCTTGAGAAAAGTTTGATAAAGGAATTCCCTTGTCCATTGTGGTGGGTTCTAACAGCTATTGAATGATGACGGTTCTTGATGCAGTGCCGTCTGAGGGAGCGGAGATCACCCCTCTCCAGTTTAGGCTTTTTAGGAAATTCCTCCAGATTCTGAATCATTTACTGATATTATGCTCTGCAGAGGGAGAGATATATAAATCCCTCCCAATTTTAAACATTTCAATCATTTTCTCACACATTTGTTGATAAACTGGAGATGCTCTGATCATCTTTACTTCCCAAAGACTCTTTCATGGATACTGCTTTTAAAAAATCAAATCATGATTATAATCACCTATTTGGAATCACATCATTATTTAGTTTTTCTCATTACTAGCCCTAAATTGCCCCTGACTCAACTTTTTTAGAATGTGTTGCAGGCCTGAAATGCAGGAATGGATGTTTATTAACAAATGGTGCTTAAAGTGGTTCCTGATTTGCTCATGTTTTGTGTTTTTTCCCTCTCATCAGCGCTGCACCCTGGAGTGTGGAAGCACCATGGACCTGAGGAAGCTTGGAAGGATCTGCAGGAAACGCTCTGTCCGACGACGAGCGCGGCAATGCCCAGCAACGGTCCGAAGCGGCCGGACCCCGAGAATCCCCGAGCACGTACCCTAGCCAAGAAATATGGCGGCTTTTATGAAGCGCTACGGCGGTGTTCATGAATGAAAAAAAAGTCCTTCAGAAGACCCAGAGGGGGAAGCCAGCAACAAGTACGACGGGCTTCACTGAAAGAGAAAAGAGTCCGAAGGAGGCACTGAGAAGGAGCTGGGACATCCTAAGGGAGATCCTCAGAGTGGGCATTTGATACCAACGAGGAGGGCAAAAGAAGCTCACAAGCGCTATGACGGAACGGCGGCTTCATGCGCAGGGTGGGCTGGCTCCTCCAGGTGGCCGAGGAGGCCCAAATCCCCCGTATGCCCCCTTAACAAACGCTGGGAGGAGGAAGGGAGCTGAGAGATCGCCCTGCCCCGATGAGGCCCCACAGAGAAGATACGGCGGCTTTTTATGGGATTTAGGAGAGAAGACCGAAGGGACCCGAGAAACTTCCTGTCAACACAATCCCAAATGTTTGGTGCCCAAATGATCTGTCTATGAATACGGTGGCCAACGTGCCAACCTTCCACTTAACATCTGCTTTACCAATCGGTGGATTCACCAAGTGATTCATTTCTTTTTGAACGACTCTCTAAGGTGGAGTCCGAATTGATTCCTTTTAATTAAATATAATGAGTTCCATCATTTTTTAAATTAGATTTTAATTCTCGCTGTGGGATCGATTTGTTTATGGTGTCGCACAATAGAATCGTTTTATAAACACTGTAGGAGAGGCGATTCAAATGAAAAACCCCAAAGTTTGACTCTTTTTGAAAAGGTAGTTCAGTTATGGGTTTTAAAACTGGATAGGGGGAACTAAAAATTAATTATTACGATGACGTAAATGTTTTTTATTCATCATTAAAATGATCACATACATTAACAAGTTTTGGGTTGATTCATCAAAGGTCGTTACAGTGTTGAAATCAGGTGAATCGTTTTTCACTTACACTGTAAATTCAAAAGAATCCCGTCTCTGGAGTGAAATCTTGACGCCCATCACTTGCTTTGTTGCTGCGTATATGTTGCTTTAAATGTTCCCAGTCGTACCGTAGTGTGTGTGTTTTTTGACAGTTTATTTGCTATGGTGTCATGTCTGTATAAATCCTTCATTTTGTACAGAAACCCTAATCAGTAAACATTAATGCTTTACATTAGATAGAAATGAGGGGCGGCTTTTGAATTTTTGGATCTTCTTTCACGACGTCCTCGTTTTGTGTGTGTTGATGCTGATGTTTATGAATATGAAGTTTACTTTTACATTCTGTGTTCCTGTTCCGATTTGCTGACCTAATTTTGCTGTACAAAATAGAATAACTCAATCAGCCTGCAAGG
Organism: Ancistrus triradiatus; assembly: GCA_025084515.1. Classification (NCBI taxonomy): domain Eukaryota; kingdom Metazoa; phylum Chordata; class Actinopteri; order Siluriformes; family Loricariidae; genus Ancistrus; species Ancistrus triradiatus. The sequence continues at coordinate 138,888 of JAJAGP010001018.1, forward strand.
AATTCAGTTGTGTCGACTCGTCTGTTGGGAAATTATGAGGCATGAGATGGATGCAGTATCGCTCATGGCAGAATGATTAACTACATGCAAAGGGTATTACTGAAAAAATATATTAGAAAATATGATTAGAAAATAGTCACAAATAATCATCCCCCTTCCATTTCAGGCCCTGCAAACATTCCAAAAAAAGTTGGGATGGGGAAATTTAGGGCTAGTAATGAGATAAAAAAAACTAAATATATTAAGTGATTTTCAAACAGGTGATTCTAATCATGATTTTGATTTTGGGTAAAAGCAGCATCCAGAAAGCCTGAATGTTTGAGTTGAGGAGTTGAGGAGTAAAGATGATTCAGAAGGATCGTCCAGTTTATCACCACAAATGTTTTAAAAAAAACAATGTTCCTCTAAGAAAGACTGGAAGGATTTATATATCTCTCCCTCTATCTCAATATCTCCCCTCTCAAGCATAATATATCAGTAAATGAAGTCAGAATCTGGAGGAATTTTTCCTAAAAAGCCCAAACCTGTAGAGGGGTGATCCTCTGCTCCCCAGACGGCACTGCCATCAAGAACCGTCATTCATCAATAGCTGATAGAACCACATGGGCAAGGGATTCCTTTATCAAACCTTTATCAAGCTCTACAATACAGAGTTACATTCACAGATACCACTTAAAACGTTACTGTGCTAAAAAGAAGCCTTATGTTATAACCATGTCCAGAAGGGGCGTCGGCTTCTCTGGGCTCGGAGGATCTGGGATGGACCATCATACAGTGGGAACGGGGATTGTGCTCAGACCCAGCGGTATAACAGAGGTTTTTTTGGAAGAAGTCATACCTGTAGTGAGTGGGTGACACTCGGTTTGAGACGCACCCCTTAGGTATCGTCACGTGACCCATGGCTGTATTTCGCAACCGTCTGTGAGGCAGAGTTCATGTTACAGTTCATTATCGGCTCAGGAGCTGTTTGTCAGGAGCAGGCCAGCAGGTAAGTTAATGGATATTTGAGACGATCGGTGCTTTCTTGGATGTTGTAATAAATGAAACCGAGTTTATTGGTTATAAGCGGTTCTAAGACAGACTTCCTGCTTATGAAGGGTAAACTCACTTGTCTTCATCACTTTCTCTGGTAGCCTGCCACAGAAATTAAACACGTAGATCGAAAATGAAACAGACGATATTTAAACTTAAATACAGAAAGGAGGCAGCGAGCCAGAATAAAATGTATAGCGGTACAAAGTGTTAATGCTTTAACAATAATAATTTAAGTCCTTCCATCGTTTGAGTTCAGCATTTATCAGTGAAATGGAAACGATGTTAAAACAGAACCACAATAAGGGAATCAGTTACCTGTTTCTGAGGAGTGATAAAATAGTTTGCTTAAACTAGTCATTTCGTGTCCTTTAGCTTAGGTGATGTCGATCAGCTCAGACTGGGAGTGAATAATGGACGTGTGTTTCACCCTCGGTCTGCTTTCTGTACGGAATAGATTTGCCTGTAATTTTATGTAATTGTGTTATTATGATCATCCGCTTATCGTCCAGCTTTCGGAACGTAAAGCAGTTTGAACAGCAGACCCATCAGGGCCCTACAGTCCGGCAGCCAGGTGCCTCGGGGGCGGAGCCAGCATGAATCGGGGAGGGTTGAGACAGGTGTAAGAACGGGCCAAATCTACCATGGATCACCCCTGTGGCGACCCCTGAAGGAGCATCTGAAACCGGGTTTGTATTACAGCTGTGGGCTGGGAACCGGGGCGCTGACTGCCATGGCTGGACATTACCACAGTGCTCTCTGTTAAACGAATGAAAACGAATGAAAACATTTAGCACAGCACTGCTCTGTATAATACAGTCATTCCTATCTCTGGATCCTTTCTAAAACCTGAAACACTTACTAAAAAAAGTAAAATTTGAACATTTACTGTGTTTCTATCTGCCTTATAAGACTGCGATTCTCTTTCCTGTCAGCAGGTGTCACGAGGGTTCACGCGTACTAGTTTTCTGTCATTTAGACGCGAATTAGATGTATGTTAGATATTAGGGCTGTGCTAAAAAATCGATACAGCAGTATGTCACAATGTTCATTGTCGTGATATACCACATCGATTTTCAGCTCAAAATGTGACATTTTTTTGATGGAAGAAAAAACATTTTAAATCTCCACTCCTGTAGATGGCGCAGTACAGTGTTTTGACTCAACTTTTGACGCATATCATATCGTGAATCATATCGTGAGAACATTTGGAAACGAATCTTTTCAATTTTTCAATGTATGATATATATTTACACGTGCCATGAACTGAACGCTGCTCGGAGTCATGACGGTGCCAGTTACGTTACTTTGTGAATATTCTTTTCAACTGTAAAATGGATCTACACTTAAGGTTAGGTTTGTTATTCATGTAAACACTAATAATTTTACGTAGTACAATCTCTGAAAGTCTCTTTTCATATCCAAACAAAACCTGGTATTGTAACGGAAATATCCTGAACTGAATCGTTATGGAATCGGGATCGAAGCGACTCAGGACATCAGTGGTGATACCCAGTCCTGGTCAGTAGTTGGCAGTAAATCCATAAGCACGTGAGCTCGTCTGTGTAACGCCACGTATTAACACCCACTGCTTATTACCAGAGTTTATACTACATACTATTTTGTATATCTAAAACACAAGTTATATTTATATTCCCATCATATTTTAAGTCGACTGGTGTATTACCCGTACAAAGCAGGCTGTTTTGTTCAGTGCAAGCTTAGTCTGATTAGAAGCTGGTGGACAGGCTGTAAAAGCTGCTCACATTTACAGATTCTGTTTGGACACGCGTTCTTCATGCAGAAGCGTAGTGAGTATAACTACCAGTAGAATTTACCCTTCAGGGAGGTTTAACACAGCAGAAGGTCTGGTCTGTCTCATAACCGCTATCGTACGTTCCGTTCCTCTGTGGTGAGGATCCGCTCAAGGCTCTGAGACGCACCGATATTAAGATTATCAGCTCCGCTTCGGATGGGAAATCAGCATCTCTACTAAAAATAAGAATCTGTTGCTTCCCCAGTCTGCCTTCGGCCATCAAGCCAGTGGCACATGATGCCACGTTTGCCAGTCCAGAAGCCCATCATGGAGCCGTGATGAGGAAATCTGAATTTGCTTTATCTTCTGTGTCCACATTTTTTTCTCAGGAGCAAAACCGTGGTTAAAACCCTTTGTCTATCAGGACGGGCGTTTCGGAGTGTCCGTTGACTATCTCAACTGATCTCGTATCAGGTCTAACGGGCCGTCTCACCATGAACTTCCTGCTGGAGACTCCTGCGCTTGCTGGTGCTATCGTCTACTACTGTGGAACCTTTTTGTCAAGCTTCTCATCCGATCGGGAAGAAGAGCGTGGCCGGGGAGACGGTGCTGGTCACGGGGGCGGGCAGCGGCATCGGCCGCCTCATGGCCGTGGAGTTCGCCAGCATGGACGTCACCCTGGTGTTGTGGGACGTGAACGCGGAGGGGCTGCAGGAAACGGCTCGCATGGTTAAAGCAGCGGGAATGCAGAGCGTGCACTGGTACCGGGTGGACTGCAGCGACCGGGCCGAGGTCTACAGGGTGGCCGAGCAGGTGAGGTCACGCCACCGCTGGAGAGGGAATGCGATTCTCAGATAGGATCTTAAGAAAGTCTTTGTTGGTCTCTCCCGTAGGCTACGCTGCGTTCACAGCCCACAACATTTCTGTTGTTTAGTTTTTAATCCGCTCAAAAGCGTAAAAAGATTTAGCTAATAAGAAATAGAGGCGATGGCTGGAGAAACGGGAAGCCAAAGGTTATGAAAACATTTAAGAACAAAATGAAACGACTTCAGAAGAGAGTTAAAAATAAGATAATACTTTATCACTAACCCTTTTCTTAAGAATGAAGTTGAGGAAAAGCCCACATTTAAAGAAGCTTTTCTTTCTTAAGACACTTCACTTTTTCTTTTCCCCAGCCTCAGACTGAGGGTGACCCTCTGGGTACGGTGGCCTGCTTGGCTTTGCCCTTGTTGGAATTTGATGCGTTTGTGTTCGGTGACTGGTTTAGTCATTCCCTTTGGCTCCGTTAACATTAGGAGCTGCTGCTAACTCATTTATACAGTCAGGCAGGTATGGGCTTCTTTATTTATTTCCTTCTTTCTCAGTATTCGTCTGTTTTGTTTGTTTGTTTGTGTCTTCCTTTCTTTTGTTCTTTCATTCTCAATATTCTCTGTAGCCTTTTTTCCTTTCTTTCTTTGGTTCTTTTGCAGTATTCTCTGGAAATGACAGCGTTGATCCTGTGCTTTGGTTCTAACACCGGGATCACACTCTGATTTGCTTCTGTGGGTAGAACAGTGGATCTTAGTAACAGCCTGCCTGATAAATCAGACCCATTTTATTTACTGCATGGAAATAAACTTTCTCTGTAATAAATTAAAGCTGATCAGTTGATATATTTGTGTTTTTATTTTTTGTATAATGAACAGTCATTGATAAATTCTTATCCTCGACTGTTGGGAGGAAGGATGATGATGTTTTAGCAGCAGGGGATGATAGAGTTGTTTTTCTGTCCTCTTTATTTTAAAATCGAACAGTAAATGGCGAGAACAGAACTGTGCTATGATCATACAGTTGAGGTTCATGCCTGGTGCTTATGCCCACAGGGACGATATCTCAGTAGTGCCTAAATATTAATGTTTAGTGATGGACTCAAACTTTTGCCTGAGAGAGAAAATGTGGCCAGAATGAACTTCAGTGGAGATGATTGCATATAGTGATCAAACGGAGAAGAAAACCGGGCACAGAACGGTGGGCACTCTGACCAGTGTACGACTGGGCAGCCCTATAATCAGCAGGGGGTGCTGCATTCCTCTCGTAACTGTTGAAGTGGCTCAGGTTCTTCCTCCTGGCCGTTTCTCCCACATCCAGCACATCATGTACATCACCTGGTGCTTTCACAGGTCAGACGGGAGGCGGGCGACGTCACCATCCTCATAAACAACGCTGGCATCGTGACGGGCAGAAAGTTCATGGATTCTCCGGACGCCCTGGTTGAGAAGACGGTCCGAGTTAACACCATGGCACATTTCTGGGTCAGTGTTTACATTGAAGCCCTCTTACCATTAATGTCCATGCTTTCTAAGCAGGCAGAGTTTGGGAGTCGCTGCTCTGTGCCTCTCTTTCAGACCTATAAAGCTTTCCTTCCAGCCATGACTGAGAAGAACCACGGGCACCTGGTCTGCATCGCCAGCTCGGCCGGGCTCATAGGCGTCAACGGACTGGCAGGTATGGACTTCAGCGTCACCTTCGGGCACGGGCACAGATATGGGTGCAGGCAGGCAGGCAGGGAGTCTGAACCTAAACCTGCTACTCACTGATCAAACAGCCACATGGCTCAGAGGCCACACTCCTGGGTTGCCAGGTTGGTGTGAAAAGCTCTTAGGTCCCATCAAAGAAGCCGTTCATCCAACCGACCTGTGTGATTTAGAAACAGCAGGGGCTTTAAGTGGGTTGGCTTCTATTTATTTATTATTTGTTTATTAAGATTAAGGTACAGTAAATATAAACAACAAAAGAAACCGTGAGACTGTACAGGGAAAGTTAAAAATAGCCCAGAAAGTGCTTGTGCAAAGAAAAAAGGAGTATATTAATTGTAATTAAATAAAAACAACAGACAAAAACAATCACACATCAGATGTATAGTAGTGGAGTGTTTTACGTTACGTAAGCGTGTTAGGCTAAGAGTAGGTGATTATTCATTTGCTTTTTTTAAAGCTGATCTATAGTTTTTTAGACGAGGTGCCAAAGCGTCCCGCCCTCGGTGAGGAAGTGTCCAAACTGCATCAAGGCTGAAGGCTCTGTTTTCAAAGCAATAAATATTAAAATGTGACTAAGTATTTGAAACGTTAACACCATACACCTTTCTGGAGCAGCGGACAAATGAAACGTATAAAGAAGTCAGGAGGTTCATGCGTGTTGCCACAGAGCAAAAAGTGTTGAAGCATTTCTTCAGGAAATTCAAAAATGCGAGTCGGATCCATTTCCACAGCTCTTGCATACACCGTGATCAGCTGAAGTCCCCTAAGCATTCTAACAAAGAGCTGCTGAGGAGAAGGAAACCAATGATTACACTTTTGAAAGCCCAAATAATATTACAGTAGGAGATCTAAGGATAAGAATTTCTGTGGCAGGATGTGTTTGATTGTGTCCTGATACTTTTATTCACCATTAAGGAAATGGTTTCCAGCACAATTTTATCATCAGTGCGAACAGCGAGAGCGTCAGTCCGGTGGAGCTACAGCGACACCAATCGTATACATTAGTGGATCCTTTTTCTCTGGGGGCGGGGAAAAGGGGTGTGCAAAATGTGGCGAAAGTGACGAACTGAGCACAGGTAGACGTTCCTAGACCCTGAACCCCATTACAAAGCTGTAGGGGATCTATTTCCCCCAGCATGCTCTGTTTTCATTAAGATTTGACTAACTTCTCGCCCTCCCAACCGTCCCGTGGGACTTCAGTTCATCTAAAGTAAGCAATTGTGATGCGGTATTTTTGAACCGTAGCGTGATGCCTATCTTCCAGTGGGGCAGAACGTCCAGAAAAATCCCTTTTCCTTCATTCATTTCTGCAGAAGGGCCGGTCGAGCAGCATTCCACCGAGCACAGATCTGTGGTCAGATGTTCACACGTTAGCTACTCCTGCGTATGATTACCCGAGCGACCAAGCACAGGGTGGCAGAGCAGCGCTCACCACCCCTCCAGCAGCTCCAGCTACAGGGGGAAGTGTGAGCTCAGTGATGTTGATCGTGGAACGGCTGATCTCCTGGGACTTTCACACACGAGACACAACAGGCTGTAGAGTTACTCAGAGTGGAGCACAACGCTTTGAACCTTGAGGCTGCTTGGCTACAACAGGAGAAGACGACAACAGTTTCTGCTTCATTCAGCCAAGAATATCAATTTTGTAGAAGGATCAAATGCTTTCTGAAGCCACGTTATATTTTTCGTTTTCCAGAGCATCCAGGGTTACCAAATCTCTTTCCACACAGTTCTGTTCATCCTAAACATTAAAGAGTTAAGTTAAATCACACGGAGGTGCTTGAAAGTTTGTAAACCCCTTATGTCTGCATAAAGCAGAGCTAAAACGATTTCACACGGGTCCTAAAGGCAGATCAAGAGAGCGTGATTAAGCAAAAGGAACAAACATTTCATCCTTGGCCATTCATTTACGGAGGAAAATGCTCCTTTCGGGATCTGGTGTGCCCCCCAAACGTTTGTGTTACCTGTTGTAATCAGGAGGAATTTGATCCAGTGCAGAACAGCTTCAGCTCTTGGATGTTGTTGTATGTAATCGTTTCCCTTCTTCCTCTTAGACTATTGCGCCAGTAAGTTTGCGGTCGTCGGCTTCGCCGAGTCCGTGGCTCTGGAGCTCATAGCCTCAGGGAAGGACGGCATTAAGACCACTATCGTCTGTCCGTACTTCATCAACACCGGCATGTTCGACGGCTGTGGAACCAAGTGAGTGTGGAGCTCTGAGGCGCAGCGCCTCGTGAAGCCTTCAGCAGAACTGTCGGCTGTCGGCTTTATTGGGGTCCGATCGTTTTGATCGTTGCAAACTTTTAAACTGTTTTGCTAATTGATTTGTCACCATTTCATATAAAGTACGTTTCTCTTTGCTTCGTTCAGCTTTTTGCTGTAATATTGGTTTTATTACTGACGAGCAAGCTTGCTCCCATTTGTTCTAGATTCTGTTGTTGATGTTTAGAGGCTTCTCTGTGTACATTCCTCATGTTTTGTACCGAGCTGTACATGGTGTTCCTAAGTGTTTGTACCTGTCCTACTGTAAGTAGTACTGCTTTGTTGCCTGTATATTCCTATAACCTATAACTATAGGAACTGGTTCTGTTCTTTTAGGTGGCCCCGTTTGCTCCCCATCCTGGAACCGAAGTACGTCACAAAGAAGATCATAAACGCCATTCTGACTGACCAGGCCTTCCTTTTAATGCCACGGTCCCTGTACTTCTTAATGTTCCTAAAAAGGTAAGTTTAACATCTAAAGGCATTTTCACACACGTCCGATTTTTACAGACGAAAAAAGTTTTATAAAAGAACACACATATCAGAGTCCGAAACCGCCGGACCGAGACGCTGTACAAAATGTTTAATCGGAGCCTGTTTAATTCCTGCGCGGCTCAAATCAGGCTGACCAATCAGAGCTCGGTTGCCGGGCAGAACAGCTCATCAGGAGCTTATAGGACGAGCAACAGTCTGCCTCTAAAAACATGGATATTAAAGAAAAGATCTGGTGGGATAGAACTGAAAGGCTGGAGAATGATGGAGATAAAGCTCACAGGGACTGGATGGAAGCGTCTGATTATCTAAAACACAAACTAGACCTTCCTGTGCTCATCTTCACTCGTGCTTTATTTTGCTTTTTAAGCTGGCGATGTGAAAAAGACACGGAGAAATCTCCAACACATTAAGAGAAGGGAAATGAAAGAAAGCAAAGCAGGGAGCTTTCAGGGAGTTTAGACAAAACACGAAGCGCACTTGGTGTGAAGGAAACACTAGGTTTAAAAATCATACTGTGTGAAAAGGCTTAACACTTAGTTATTCATACAGACCTGTGTGGATAAACTGATATGCTGCATTTTTCCTTCACATTCTAAACCTGGTAAAGCTTTACGACTCTAAACTTTAGGTCCTAACAGGCAGATAACTGCTCTTCACCATAAACTGATTTCTCTATTGTTACGAGCACTGCAGATCTGTTGTTATTATTATTATTATTATTATTATTATTATTATCAGGGCCAGAGCCGAGGATCAGACGCTCTTTGTCGTGATAATGACTCTCAGGTAGGTTTGGGGAAAGTGGCTGCTTAAAGCATCATTTATCTCCATCTGGAGAAGTCTCTTAAATTATCATCAGAGAGCCCATTCATCAGCTCTGAACAAAATGGATGCGTTTAATCACGTTTCACCTCAGCCTGCATAGAAATCTGACAGCAGACCCCACTCCTCACACCGAGACGTGCTTCTGGTACCGGTTCATTTAATCCTTAAATATATCATCTAGGCTGTAAGCAGGGCCTGTCCCTTTTCATTCTTTCCAGCTTTCTTTTTTATAAGGTTTAGGGATTTTCCTTGCCTCTGTTGCCGGAGGTTACTTCAGTTGGAGCTGTGGATCTAGAGATTTATAAAGCTGCTTTGAGACATTGTTCCGTTATTAAGAGAGATACAGAAATAAATCTGACTTGACTTACTAAGGAAATGTGGGACAGGTGAGAGGAATCAATGCGCCAGTGGGACACCGAAACTCAAGCCGTTGATCTAAAGTCATGTCTAGGGTGCTTCATTCGACCTGATTGTTTGTAACGGGCAGAAAATCAGCAAAAACAATTTCAGCCATCACCTGATCTGATTCCGATGGGCTGTGTTTTGTTTCCTCAGCTTCCTGCCGGTTAAGGAGTCGGTGCTGCTGGGCGTGTACTTTGGAGCATTTAACTTCATGGACTCTTTTAAAGGACGACCAAAGAAGGAGAATTAGTGCTGTAGGTTTGATTTGCCTGCTCTGATCAATTACAATGTGGGTATTAATGTTACTTGAAAATGTTTGTTTTTATGATTATGTACAAAGATCTTTAGGTTTGGGAAAACGACTGCTATAATTAATTACCTCATGAGAGACTGTGGGTTGGATTGTTTTTTTTTCTTTATTTAAAAAAAAATGTTCATAAAAACTTGCTGAAACGATTGCAGAGACACCCAGTGTTATTAAAGGCCGAGCTGTGATTGCTCTTCTTATCGTCAGGGCTCTTTTAGCATTTTACCTCTGTTTTATGTTATGCATCAGATCAATAATCGATCCTACAGATCGACCATTGCAGAGTTGACACGTGGTTCTTAGTTAGGCTCCGCCTTCTGCTTCCTTTCTACTGTTTCTCATGTAGTCATCCCATGACTTTAACCCTATACTCCTGTCCAGTTCCCTTAGTCATACATCAGCATGGCGACTGCTGTGCTGGATCAGTGGGTGGAGGCTGGTAGTCAGAGAGTCTCCAGATCCAAGTCATATGACTTAAGGCCTGTTCAGTGAACCTAGTGCTCCCTTCATAGCAGGGGCGCTCCGGTCTGCCTCTCTAAGCTCCCTGCTTCTGCCTTCTTTCATTTCCCTTCTCTTAATGTGCTGGACATTTCTCCGTGGTTTTTCACATCGTCAACTTAAAAAACAAAATAAAGACACGAGTGCAGGAAGCTCTAGTTTGTGTTTTAGATAAATAATCAGACGCTTCCATCCAGTCCCTGTGAGCTTTATCTCCATCATTCTCCAGCCTTTCAGTTCTATTCCACCAGATCCTTTCTTTAATATCCATGTTTTTAGAGGCAGCTTGTTGCTCGTCCTATAAGCTCCTGATGAGCTGTTCTGCCCGGCAACCGAGCTCTGATTGGTCAGCCTGATTTGAACCACGCAGGAATTAGAACAGGCTCTGGTTACACATTTTATATGCACATGTTAACTTTAAAGCATGCAAACAATAACTTGAAATGATTTTAAAAATGTTTAAACAGAGCTACTCCAGCTTGAACCCGTTTCGTCTGAACTAGCACTGCACTGACCCCTAGTGGACATCAGGCTGCAATAACCTCTAACAGCCAGCCAATATCCAGAACTAGCAACCATTAACAAACTGTAGGCTGTAAATAATGACTTGAAATAACAGGAACTGACCCATCTTCACAAATAAATCAATAGAAACTTACTAATTAATACATACCTGTGTGGAGTTACTATGCAGCCGACGTCACCACGACCGTTACGCTCTTTAGAAGAGTAAATAAACCAGTCACAGACTCTAGTGAACATAATTTAGGTTCGTCTAAACTGAAAATTCGACCTTGTACGTCTAATGCTACAATCAAAGCAGCTTTAGTCTGTGGAAAAAGTCATAAGAAGCACAAGAAATAGTGCTCTGCATTCAGGAAGTTTGGGGCTTGTGACTGAAGGGATCAGAAATTTGAGTTTGTACTGAATCAGAACGTCAATGTGAGAAAACATAATAAAACTGAACAACACTGGTGTTTTAATTCGTTTTGGAATTTGGATATAATGGTATTTTTTTCCAAAATAAAGAATTTGACTTTGAGTGGTTGTTTCTAGATTTCTGCTTCAAGTTTTGAAAAACCCAGTTAAAGCGTTTAATCCTGGATAAAGTGGAGATTGGATTAACAAAATCTTCAGGATCCAAAAACTTGTCCTTTTTGCAAAAACCCATTTTAAAAGTTTAATCCTGACCAATGTATTCTGAAAACCCGTCCCCCGCTGATCTTACCCTGTCCTGCTCTCCATACTGCACTCATCCTTCAGGTCAAGCTTCTAATCCTGATTCAAACTGTCTGGATAATCAAATCCCATGCTCTCCTATCCAGGATCAAACTGATCTCACGGATTTTGTTCCAGTTTTTCAGTACATTTTCAGACTGGATAAATCTGATCCCGATACAGAAGGATAAGGATTAATAAAGCTGGATATTTTGTGCTGTTAATACCGCTCTCTGAGGCCACCTGCTGGCCAAAACACAGCAGCATTTTTTGTTGAGGCAAAAAACATTATTTAAACAGTTTTATTCTCCAGCTGCACACTTAAGACTTACAGAAACGGGAAGAGCAAAGACACAAACACACCTGGCTAAAGTTAAGGAGACTAAATTAGGCATTTCACTTCTTAAAAATAATAAACTTTTCAGAATTTGTTATTTCTGATAAAGACTAAAGACCTGCAACTGCCTTCTTTGTTTGTCTTTTATTCCTTCTAAAATGTCCTTTCAGTAAGTGGAAAATGTTCATTTAACCGATGTTTTCGATAAAACCCAAAGGGTTTCTTACCTTTGCAAGATTTTGAAATAAGTTATCACCTTTCTGTATAAAGAAGGGTTACATTTGTGTTTTTTTGAATTCCAAATAGTAAGTTAACAAAACAACAATTGGTGTTTTACATTCTGTTCATTTATTATTCGATGACAATTTAATTCAGATTTTGAAAGCAGCCTGAGTTTTAAAACATCGTTTTTTGCAACAGGAGATTAAACTGTGGTTTTAGAAACATGGTTTAAAATCAGTTTTGCATAACCTGTTTATTTTTGGACCAAACTTGTTTTAGTACAGAACTGGACCTGGGTTTTTTACGTAACATTTACGTGGTTCTCACCTTGGGAAGTCGTATCTGAACCCAAAACTTTTCGTGCTGGTTGGCATGGGCACAGTGAAGCTGCTCAACTGCGGCTTGTTGTGGCGACGCTTTTCAAACCCAACAGGTGATTAGATTTAGCTTCAGATTTCTTAAATCATGAGCATACCACACAATACGAACACACAAAAAGGAATACGTAAATCTCTCTCTTAAAAAGGAAAAAAAAGAAAAAAAAGAAAAGTTTTTTGCACAGATATTTCACCGAGCAATTTTAAGATTTCACCACAAGATGGAGCATTTATTTAGCTCTTCCAGAAGGCATGATTTCTTTTTCCACCTGCTCTTTAGGTTCAGTTTGTCAGTTTATCAGCATTCCAGAGAATAAAACATCCAAGTAATTCATTCCATAAATAATACAGGTTTATCGCAGACTCCGGATCTTCTGTGAAAAAGTCACCTATCATTCCAGGATTTGACCACCAGATGGAGACAGAATCTAGTTCACTGAACTGTGTAATCGTGCAGCAGGATCAACCTCAGATCCAGATGATGATCAGTCTAACAGACTGTTTCAGACCAAGTATAGCCCACTTCAGCAGCAGATGTTTTCGAGATTAAAGTCGTATTAAAGATTAAAGTATAAAAGAGTATTCGAGATTAAAGTATTTTGACAATAACTGTAAAAGTTTGAGGATCAAAGTCGTACACCTAAACGCTGCTTCAGACCAAGCACACCCATTTCATCAGGATAATGCAGAGTAAGTGAATCTTAGACGTTTTGTAGCTTTGTTCTTGTGTGATTAACACAGGCTTATAGAATCGGGCTGTATTCTGCAACAAGAGTGACACCTGTGGTCAGATGTGGTACTAAAAAGTGCTCGTGTCAGTAAAGTGTCAGGCAGGGGGAGTTTGTGGAGTTGAGATATGCACAGTTTATTTGTACTTTGGTGTATTAAATACAGACTAACACACAGTACGCAGCTCCACGTCCCGGGAATAGTGAAAATGAGCTGGAGGGAGAGCGGCTACTGATTTAGTGAGAAATCAGATAAGGAGAGCTGGAGGAACACAAACAGAACACCGTGGTACTGACATCAGGCTGAGATTTAAAAAAGTGACATGACGAACGTACAGGAAGGAAGAATAACGCGCAGATTTAAAGCACATGCTACAATTTGACATGCCTGTGGTCCATAGTTACCCAAACGGAATTAGAGGACGTGTTATTGCACTTTAGCGTAACGGACAGGGCCGAGAGAGCAGAGGGCCTCCTTAGGCCGGCTGCAGGTTCACGCCGCACGGTGCTCGCTGCTAAGATCAAAGCATTTAACGTACATCTAAAACGTAGTGAGGGGTGTAAGAGCCGTGACCGACCGTCCTCCGTCCCGGACCCTCAGCCACGCTAGTGCCGCAGGTCCCGGATACATTAATGGGTGCCGGTCCCTCCCGCTCCCGGCCGCACCTGGATCGGGTGTTTAGTCGTCTCCGGGGAAGCCGGCGGAAGCGGAGGCGGGGTCAGATGAGGGTGCAGTATCCTCCGCAGGCGCCGGGGGTCTGTGGCCGGTCGTCCCCGAGCTGCACCCCGTGATTCTGCAGGCTGCTCTCCCACAGGCCCGGGGTCTGCAGGATCTTCTCCACCAGCTCCTCGAAAGCGCACTGCACCCCGTCCCGCGTCTTAGCGCTCGCCTCTGAGGACGCACCGCAATGAGAACCACGCTCGGCACACTCAGAACCTCCGATTCACTCACCCGAGAACTTACCGATAAACAGCATGGAGTGTTTCCGCGCAAACTTCAGGCCTTCGTTACGGTCCACCTCACGGGTGTCCTGAAACCGGAAGCGAAAACTTAAGAGCCGCAGCGTTCAGAGATTAAAGTCATAGATATTCTGAGAAAATTTTTTTTAATAATTAAACAATAAAGTCAGAATATTTTGAGAAGTCGTAAAATTATTAATAAAGTTGTAATATTTTAAGAATAAAGTGGTAATATTTTGTGATTAAATTTGGATAATTAGTGCAGGGTTTAATACATTTGAACCTAGCAGGAGCAACACCTTTAGTAGATTCTCATGTCCTAATCAACCGTGTCTACAAATAAATAAAAAACGCTTTTCAGAAGGTCAAATTATTGCTGCATCAAGCTGGAATGTGGAATTGGAATGGGAGATGAAGTATTATTTTTAATTCCGTACACAGAAATGTTTTGGTCGACTCCCTTCAGAGAATAAAATGCTACTGCTACTGCTTTTTATTTTGCAAAATTAAACGAAACAGCTTTAAAGGAGTTAATATACAGCCATGTTTAGCCTTACCGAATCCCAGTTACGTTTCATTAAGCAATCCGTAAATCTTAACCCTGGCTAAACTCTGGTCTGATAGCACCCGTACTGTCCATGAACAAACCTTGTCGATTTTGTTGCCCACGAGCATTTTGACGAGGTCGTTGCGTGTGCAGTACGTCTCCAGCTCATTCAGCCAGTTCTCCAGCTTTGTGAAGGTGTCCCGCTTCGTCACATCGTACACTGAGGGGAAGGGAAGAACACAGATGGGGATAAGAGTCCGAACCTTAACAACGATTCAGCGATTTTCTCCCATGCAAAAACAATCCCCATTTCTCATTTCACTAGTTTACAGTTACCAGGCTCTACCGGTTTATTTTTTAATTGCAATCAGCTGTTTTCATTGTCAAGTGCAACAGCTTCTTTCTGAATGCATAAGCCTAGATAAATGAGTCACCGGGGGCCTGCAGAAACACGACCGGACGCGTTGGGACATGCACACAGTGCCACTCTTCAGTGACAGTTCCCTGTCAGTCAATTCGATGTGTAAACATCTCTGGTGCGGAGAAGTTTTCACTCCATCGTTGCGTTTGCGTATTTAACAGAGGTATGCAAGTTCTGTACTTAAGTAAAAGTACTACTAATCTGATAAAAATACTCAAGCAAAAGGAGTTTACATATTTTACTTAAGTAGAAGAATAGTACATGCTATTAAATGTACTTAAAGTTAAAAAGTGCTTCTTTTAAGAACTCTTAAGGTTTTGAAGCAGAATGTGTTTTATTGAGGGTAAGCGGTACAGATCCATGACACTACACGACTCCTCTGCAAAAAAAATAATAAGTAAATAAGTAAATAAATATCATACAATTAACCTTATCTTTATCTAAAACATTTTCAGACATAAGGAACCAAAATACACAAAATACTATACTGTTATAAATAAATGCTGCTAAATTAGTCATAGCATTCAGTAATGCAGTGAATCCTGATCTTTAACCCAAACTAGAGTCACCATCGACTCTCTGAAACACTCTCACTGCATTTTAGTCTTTTTTTAACACCAGTTCTTCTTTTAAACAGCACTACACTACTTAATTTAAAAATACCTGTGCAAAAGATTTAAATATTATGTAGTTTCCCTTTTTAAATATACCTCTTATATTTATTTATTACAGAAACAGAATTCAGTGTTTCAGGGACATGGATAAACCTCTAGTGCCCGATTAAACGTACTTTTCCTGTACTTGAGTATTTAGGTATCTGTTCTTTACTTGATTATTTCTGTAACTTAAATACTTTTACTCACAACATTTTCAAATCAGGCTTGTTACTTTAGCTTTTATAAATGCCACCTCTAGTACTTAAGTGTTACTATAGCACCATTATAGCACTAAAAACTGTAAATAGTCCAAACTCTGTCTGCACTGAGCCGACATTCTGACCCCTAACTGTGCTTTCATGCCCTCGTTAGAACAGTTATGAGAATTAGTCCGTTTAGACGCCGGCTCAACACAAAGCTTTAATCATATTCACGTGAGATCAGAAAGAAAACTCTAGAGCTGGATCCGCACAGTGCAGTGCAGCCCGGAGTCATGCTTCCACTTACCTAAGATGACCCCCTGGGCTCCTCTGTAGTAGCTGGGGGTCAGGGTTCGGAACCTTTCCTGTCCCGCAGTGTCCTGGAAACATCAGGTGTTAGCTACAGACTGCTTCCTGAGCCTAGCCAGACTGATTTCTGCATCTGTTTCTATAACGGAGCATTAACTCAGAGCAGCTCTATAAATCTCTAACTGAACAAACCCAGGGTAACAGTGGCAAGGAGAATCCCTAAATGTTATAAGGAAGAAACCCATGTTAGGACGACATGTTACATGTAAAAATGAGACTAACTGACCTAATTACTAAGGTTGTACTAACAGTTTAAATAAACAGAAGCTAAACACTGTACACTGTACATAAGAGAGAACATATTAAGAGAAAATTATAAATAACATAAAATAGAATAATATACAGCCTATAATGAACAGAACACAACATTCTGATATATCATACTACAGTATGATCTAAATATCTTCCCAAAAACTACACATTTATCTTTGCCCCATACCTAGTTTTGGCACTTACCCATATCGCCAGCTTCGCTTTGTTTCCATCGACCGCTATAGTTTTCACTTTGAAGTCCACACCTACGAGAGAGACGGACATTTTCACCTTCCTGCTCTTCCCAGTCATTCATTCTGATAAAGGCTCAAACATCATCACTGTGTTCAGAATGTCTGATCACCACCCCCTATCAGACACTTCGACTACAGAATGGAGTGGGAGGTTGGCGTGGTGTTTGATCGCCACCATGGACATGATAAACTCAGACGCGGCATTGCCGCAGGCTCGTGCGTCAATGCTGTCGCCATCTTGGTCCAGGCAACTTCTCATAATCCTCCACAGATTGTATTGGAAAAAACAGCTAGTCTAATAAATAATAATACAATAAAACAATAATAGCAATAGATTAGCAATAGTACATAGTATGTAGCGTTTAAATAGTAATATAATCGTTGTATAATATAGTATTCACTATTTTATATACTGTATTATAGTACTATTTATACTTCATGTATAAACTATATGCACTATTGTTAATTATTATTTCATTAATTATATGATTTATTGTATTTATAAGTTAATGTGCTGTGCTGTATAATAAACAGAAAGCAGACCGACTGCCAGTCTCTCACTATTTGATTTTTTTGGTTGGTTTCATTACATTACAAGGTTTAGATTTTTTCAGTATTTCAAAGTGAATGGAATGAGTTCTGACTGGGGCACAAGAAAAGCTCAAATAATGAGGAAGAAGAGAGAAATAATCCAAACCCATGCTACACAAAACAACGGGAGCCATTAGTTTCTTATGGCAGTGAATATTCTCCTCCCCGTTAGCTTGCCTAACGCTGATCCACACTCCTCTCCGTCAAGATTCTAAGTAACTGGAGTCAAAACTCTTTGTACTCCACATAGATCAAAAGGGTTGAATATAAAAACGACTCATTAAGATCAGCTGCAAAATAACTTGGTTATTGTGCATAAAAGAATAAAAGAATACAGTAAAATATGAGACAGCATCTTCTATTTCTTGACAGTATATAATACACTATGTAATAAAAACTAGGCCTATCATGTGGTCATTTTATAAAATTTCAAAAAATGAAATAATTCACTGAATTTAGAGTACATGTGCTGTATCGTGATACGTATCGGGAGATGAAACGGTGGTCATATCGCACAGCCCTAGCAGCTGGGTATAATAATAAACTCATCTTTCCAACAATGTGCAGTGATTTATTTCAGAATCACCCAATTTATTTATTCCATGTAAAATATGGTAACCCCACAAATCTAAACCACTTATCAACTTTTTGGTTTGACTTTTGTCCATCACGTTCTTTATAATACGAGATTTGTTCTGGATGATTAAATTGTAAATCTGGGTTTTTAATGCCACATCACAATCAGGGAAAATCAAAACCGAGCAGCCTGGCAGGAAGCTACCAAACTGTACACAGTATCAGACACAGGCCGTAATGGGCATCTGGTAATGGCTGATCAATAACATTCTGGGAACTAGTAGAACAAGGAATTTAAAAGAGTTCGATACTCCTAGTTATAGGGCTCATCGTTTTTGAGAAATACTAACATATCTAGATAAATATAATCGCTGCATCGTTTTGCTATGCATATCTATATTTATCAGAGTTCTGTGAAAATTACTGCACTCCAAAAAGAGTCAAAAGGTTACGGAGGACGATGAGGGTCAAAATCGGCAGGCCCATGCTATGAGTTTGCTTTCCCTTTATATGTGGGCAGATTAATTCAAGTCTTTACACTTTTCAGAACACAAGTGTCACCTAATGGACTGCGGTTCTACCACCGCTCTCTACAGTGACTGTTTTCGAAGAGTACATAACCTACGTCTCAGTTTTAGGAGACAGATTAAACTCGCACACCTGGCTGCTATTCGGTTTGATGCACTAACAGAGACAGATACTATCCGGGATAACCTTACCAATGGTCGCAGCTAATTCTGGGTCGAATGTGTCGTCTGTAAACCTCAGGAGCAAACTGTGAGAAAAGATTTCAAACAGAACAGGAATAACAGGGAGGTTTGAAGAAACAACAACAAGGTGATGCAGTACAGTAACGGGAAAGTACACCCTCTTTACAATTAGTTCGAATATCAAACAAAATTCTTACGATCCGTTTACACTGTTTAATTACCTGGGCCATTATTAACGTTTACGCAGGCTGCGTCCCAATCCGCACATCAAATACTACGTAGTGAGCAGAAAAAACACTATCAGTGTCTTAGTGTGCACACTTTAGGTACACTATGTAGTACTGTGGCGCTTGATTTGTTACACAGCCACATTCCAAACGGAGCTGCATAGCTAAATTGCTTGGATTCCGACCTTTCTTAGTACGTACTAAATATTAAGACGGATAATAGAACACAACAAATGTATCAAAAACTTGTGACCAAAACATACTAAAACGAAATGAAAAATATTCGATTTTAGATCTACATCTGTTAGTCAACTTTCCCCACCCATATTTTGATCCAACCGTCTTTGCGTGTTGAATGACAACCCACTGACCTATCGGATAACGAAAAGGGATATCACCAGCCAATCACAGCGCAGAGGCGGGACGTTGCGTTCCCGGAATACGAGTGCTGATAAAACTGTTTAGCTTAGCAAACGAAAGTTGCCTGCTTCTGTAAAACTCGTATTCAACAAACTGCACTTCAGTAATTAATCACCCATTACACCGCACATTAACTGCAGGTGCTACGAACAATACAATATGGTGAAAAGCTAATCTTATTGCAAAACAGAGCCTACAAAGTGACATAAAAGTTTACAACCTTAGCTAGGTTGCTATCATGAGCTTGCGATCCTGCTAACTTCGTATGGCCATTTGTTAACACGCCTGTATTACGGTCACTGTATCAGAAGCGATGCTGACAGCCCAACGTCTGATAAAAGCGGTGTTACCTCGACTTTCCGACACCGCTCTCTCCGATTATTAAGATTTTTAAGGTGGTTAACACGTCGTCATCCATCTTCTGTGTTCCGCTCGGGTCCGAGGCGATGACGTGACCGTGTTGTTGTCCGGAGGTTCGTATTCCGGTGGGCGGAGCTACCGTGTTTATCAGTATGAGGTAAAATACTATTTTTTATTTGAATTTAGTGATGGTATCGAAACCTGAAAAGACATGAACTACCAGGTTGTTAAAAGATTCGTATATATACATAAATAAGTCAAAATATACTTTAAAATATCGCCCTGTCACGGTGAAGTACTACATTACCCAGAATCCCAACGGGGCAGTCCACCAATCATAGACGTCGGTGTAACCAGATAACCAATGAACGCTGGCTCCTTTTGAAACGGCCTCGTTCTGAACGACTAGCTAATTAATTTGGTAGCGAAGTTAAAACAAGTAAAGAATGAACCCAAAAGCCAAACAATTTCAAATATAATTTCAAATATAAAAACACAATTTACACACCACAGAGCCCTTTGTTGCAGTTTGAGTCACCATCACAATGCATTACGAGCGCTGTAATATATTTGTTAGTCCTGTGAACAAGAAACAGTATAGCGCCGATTTAGCTAACTTATGTGCATAAGTATAAAATATTATAAAAAATGTTATATAAAATACATAAATTAATCAAAAAGTGACATACCCAAAGTATCACATAAAATATACAGAGGAATACTTCTCTGTTCTGAGGTGGTATTTTATAAGTTTTGCAATGGACCAGTGTAAAGCAGACTGAATGAAACATTTGGAAAAGTTACCACATACTTTTTAATATAAGGTTTACTTCACTGTGAGGAATTCATCCAAAAACAAAGCTCTATTGTGTGGCTTCCCAAGATATCAATAGCCTGCAGGTATAGAGGAGATACAGGACCACTGCATCAGAAAATTAGAGCTCTTAAGAGAAAACTGGATGATTTACCCTGGAGACAATTCGTTATTGTAATCCAGAGTGGAAAGATCATGAAGTAAAGAAGAACCTTTGTTGTCCTCTACGGAGCTCGAACTCAAACAATCCACTTTAATATGGATAAAGGGGAAGGCCTGTTGTTTTCAGGTTTCAGGTTGCCTTTCCTAAATACACCAGATTCATCCCATCAGCTCATTATTAAGCCTTTCTCTGAGCTGCATCAGGATCGGAGCTGAGAAGAGCGAGTATGAAGCTCAGAGCAGACTGTGTGGAGAAACCGCTTCGATCTGCTCTGGAACGACTGGGCCGATGTGTCGGACGTTATCCGTGGTGGTTCACGGTCATCCCTGTGTTTCTCTCGGCAGCTCTCGGCGTCGGGTTCTACTTTCTCGAGGATAAAAAATCGAATGAGATCGTGGAACAGTTCACGCCGCGCAACGGGCGAGCGAAGACGGAGAAGCAGTTCTTTGAGACCTTTTTCCAACAAAATGAAGATTGTGAAGACGATAATGTTTTGTTTTCTGCTCTAAGGTTGACCTCCGACGGTTCGTACGCTTCTGCAATATTCACGTCCGAGACGAACGCTCTCGCCGTGGATGCGCTTGAAGAAATTCTGCGCGTAAACGAGCGCGTGAGGAGGATGACCACCCAATTTGAGGGACGAAATCTGTCCTATGGGGACGTCTGCGCCCTGGTTGGAAACTCCTGTCACGAAAATGCATTGCTCAAGCTTTTGGATTACAGAGCAAGTAACATCGAGGAGATCAACCTGACTTTTCCTGTCTATCAAGCCATCCATCTAGAACAAACAATGGGGCAGGTCCAGGTGGATCCGAACGGAACGGTTCAGAGTGCGAAGGCAGTGAAACTCCTGTACTACTTACGCCAGAGGAACACCACACTAGAAAACACTTGGCTGAATGAATTTTTGCAACTGATGAGCAATGAGTCCACTTCTGTCACTGAGGTAGGTCACGACTTGGTAATCAGAGAGTCCGGAGGCCTGGTCCTGGTCCAGAGTTTAGTTCTTGACCAAGTTTACTAGGTTATCCTTAGACAGTGATGGACTGGGGACATACAGAATCACAGCTAAAGCCATAGGCATGTGTAGACATTTTTTTGAGGTTACTTCAGCACTCCTAAAAATAGCAGTAAAGAGACGCCAGCCATCAAAGCAGCAATGTTATAATTATACAAGTAAAAGGCTGCCGAAATAAATTAATGAGTTGGATTTTAATGAGTTAGATAAAGCTCTTAATGATTAGCCTGATCGTTCCAATGAGCTGAACTTCATCAGCCTTAATTACAAAAAAGGATTTGGATTTAAGCTGGAAAGTTCAGAGAATCATAAAATAAAGCCAGTCCTTTAAACCAAAGATCCCGGGCTCTTAATGGAGTCACAGCTAGACTGAAGAGTGATGAGACTGAAGATCAGTTTGAGTCCCATCACCAAAAATGCTGGATCAGCTTCTAGATGGGTTTGGTTTGATGGATCAGCAGAAATGTTCCGGGAGAGTTATACAGCATCAGCAGCTGTGCCGGTTCCAGCAGCTCCTCCTTTCTGATTTCCTTTAAGGTGTTTGCTGGTGTTAAACTCGGCGTCTCTCATTAACCACCATCCCCGGCTGATCGGAGCTTCATTCATGGATCTGTTAAGTCCGGCTCTTATTAACCTGACCAAGCTGCTTTTTTTCCTTCCTTTCAATTGCTTCTTTCTTTCTATCTGTCTTTCTTTAATTTAAATTATAACAGGCTCCTGTGCTTTGGTTCTAACACCGGGATCTCACTCTGATTGTCTTCTGTTGGTAGAATAGTGGATCTTAGGAACAGCCTGACTTATAAATCAGACCCATTTTATTTACTTGAATAGAAAGAAAGCTTTCTTTTTAATAACTTTGTGTTGATTATCTGTATAATAAACAGTTATTGGTAAATTCTATTCCTCGACTATTAGAATTGAAGCCCATAGTCTGATGATGAGGTTTTAGCAGTGGGGGAACCATAGAATGGAACGATTTTACCTCAAACAAAACAGTTATACCAAACCAAGTACCCTTTCTTTCAGGTGTCCTATTTCACATCCATATCGAGACAGCAAGAATTTGAGAAGAGCACAGAATCCGTCACGCAGCTTTTTGCCATCACCTACGTTATCGCCATCGTGTTTTCAGTTCTGTCCTGTATAAGGTTTGTATCACCTTACAGAGTCACGATCTAAATAAATCAAACAGCTCTAACAGGTTTTCACTTTGCAGGCTTGATAACGTGAGGAATAAAGTGTGTGTGGCCGCCCTGGGCGTCATCTCGACCGGTCTGGCGGTTCTGTCCAGCTTTGGCTTACTCTTACTCATGGATGTGCCGTTTGTCATCACCGTGGCTTCCGCCCCGTTCCTGGTGCTCGGTAAGACTTGCCCCACGACTACTAACGCATTTGGTCGCGGTTTCTTTTACCATGGAAATGAAGTGCAGTTTCTCAGGTCCATACTGTCTGCAATCTCAAATCTTTTCAGGGATCGGCCTCGACGACATGTTCATCATGATCTCCTGCTGGCAGCAGACCGACATCGGTCAGGGCGTACCAGAGCGTCTGGCTTCCACCTACAGACAGGCCGCCATCTCCATCACCGTCACCACCTTGACCGACGTTCTGGCCTTCTACCTGAGCTACAGCAGCCCCTTCCGGTCCGTCCAGTCGTTCTGCCTGTATGCCGGGACCGCTGTCCTGTTCTGCTACCTGTATAACGTGACCTTCTTCGGGGCATGTCTGGCGCTGAACGGCCAGCGGGAAGAACGAAATCGGCACTGGTTCACGTGCCGGAAGGTTCCTCAGGAGAGGCCGGAGGGAGCCCCGGGAGGGTACGCGCTGTGCTGCGTGGGGGGCGGGTACAACAACGAACGTGGGACTGAACAGGAACATTTGATGCCGCTGTTCTTCAGGAAGTTCTACGGACCGGTCCTGACCGCAGGCCCTGCCAAAGCGTTAGTGGTGGCTCTCTATATCGGGTACGTTTCCCTCGGCATCTACGGCTGCACTACGATCAAAGAAGGACTGGACCTGAAAAATCTGGCGGTGGACCGATCTTACGCGGTCAGGTACTACGAGGATGAGAAGGCCTACTTCGGTGCTTACGGCCCAGTCCTCATGCTGGGCATTAATGCCACGCTTCCGTACTGGGAGCAGGCAGAACAGGCCAAGCTCCAATCCTGTATCGCCGATCTCCTCCATCTGCCAAGCGTCGTCAATCTGTCGGCATCATGGCTTCATTCTTACGAGCGGTACGCCGAACAGTCCGACCTCGAGATCGGTGCCGAAGGTCCGTTTAAGGAACACTTACAACCTTTTCTCGAGCGCAACCCAACGCTGGCTCTGGACCTCAACGTGAGCGCCGGCGCCATCCTCGCCTCGCGCTTGTTCCTCCAGACGGTCAACGTGACATCCTCCGAAAAGGAAGCGCTAGAGTCGGTGAGACGATCTGCCCAGAGGTGTCCAATCCCGCTGGTCGTGTATCACCCGGCCTTTATATATTACGACCAATACGCCGTGATCTCTGGCAGCACCCTGCAGACGGTCGGCATAGCGACGGCGGCCATGCTCGCCGTGGCTCTGATGCTCATCCCGAGCCCCATCTGTGCCGTCTGGGTCGCCTTCGCCATCGGGTCCGTGGTGGTGGGAGTCGCAGGCTGCATGGCCCTGCTGGGGATCAGCCTGGACTCCATTTCCATGATCAACCTGGTCATCGGGATCGGGTTCTCTGTGGATTTCTCGGCTCACATCTCGTACGCGTTCGTATCGAGCGCCGAGTCGGACGTCAACCGAAGGGCGGTGGAGGCGCTGTCGCACCTGGGGTACCCCATCCTACAGGGGGCGCTCTCAACTATCCTCGGGGTGGCGGTGCTCTCAGCATCGGTCAGCTACATCTTTCGGACCTTCTTCACCATCATGTTCCTGGTCATCTCATTCGGCCTGGTTCACGGCCTCGCTTTTATCCCCGTGTTCTTGACCTTTTCGGGATTTTGCCTCAATTGACTCTTTCAATCCCTTTTTTTTTTTTTTAGGGATTTTCCCATTATTTTCTCCCTTCAAAATACTCAAATCACACCCCATGGATCTCAGTACACCAAAAAGAGCAGCTGGACTGAAGATCAGTTTGAGTCCCATCAGCAGAAATGCTGGAGCAGCTTCTAGCTGGGTTTGGTTTGATGGATCAGTGTTCCGGGAGAGTTATACAGCATCAGCAGCTCCGCCGGTTCCAGCAGCTCCTTCTTTCTGATTTCCTTCACGGCGTTTGCTGGTGTTAAACTCGGCGTCTCTCATTAAACACCATCCCCGGCTGATCGGAGCTTCATTCATGGATCTGTTAAGCCCAGCTCTGATTAACCCGACCAGCTGCTGATGATCTAGAACTCCGACTCTAACATTTCTGACTCAGAACATTCTCATTAAGAGCTCCAGATAAATAATTAGTTTCTTTCTTTGTCTATTCCCCCCCCCCCCATCATGTTTTTCTCTATTGTTCTTTTTTTGTCTTTCTTTCTTCCTCATCATTCTCTCAAGCCTTTCTTTATGTCTTTCTGCCTGTGTTTCTTTTTCTTTTGTTCTTTGTATTACTATTGTTTGTTCTTTGTCATTTTTTTCTGTCGTTCTTTCTTTCCTTCTTTCTTTTGTTTATTTCTTTCTATTTTGCTTTCTTTTTGTTACTTTTATTTTACTATCCATCTTTCTTTCTCTTTAGATTTGTTTTTCTTTCTTTCTGTCGTTCTTTTTATTTTTCTTTCTTAGTATTCTCTTTAGCCTTTCTATTGTTCTTTTTATTTCTATCATACTTTTTCTTTCTGTTTTTTTTCCTTTCTCTTTAACCTTTTTCTTTATTTATTTCTGTCCATTTGTCTTTCTTTCTATTGTTCTTTCTCAGTCTTTTCTTTAGCCTTTCTTTCTTTAGCTTTAAATCACTAACTGAGGAATGTAAATGATAACGCTGATCCTGTGCTTTGGTTCTAACACCGGGATCTCACTCTGGTTTGTTTCTGTCGGTAGAAAAGTCAAGTTTCTTTGTAATAAATTAAAGCTGATCAATCGAGATATTTGTGTTTATTTTCTGTATAATGAACAGTTCCTGGTGAAACCCCAGATGAAGTTAGTCATGAATAAGCGCCTGTACCCCGGGTTCATCATACACTTTTATTCAGGTAAGCAGCTGGTTCATCATTAACGCCGTTCCAATTAAAAATCAGTCGGACTGCAGGCGTCCATTGCTTTATACAGTTATATACAGTAAAACGTCACAGCCCAACTTCAGTGCTTATAAATACATACACGCCTCGGCTTGGGTGTGTGATTAAACTGAAAGGGAAAAGAAGAAGCTGTAAATCCTGTACCACTGCAGCAGCAGATTTATAACCAGCAACCTTACAAACTTAAACTTCAGCCTGACTTTAGGACAGTGCATCGTTTACTGAATGCATGTTCCCTATCATACAGCATATTTACAATTCCCAAATCACCTAAAAGAGGACCGGGAGTCTAAAGTCGGAGTCACAGCATCGCTATCATTCGGCTCACCGTTTGTGTTTTTGGTAAAGTCAGTATCAATAAACATCCCAAAGCTGTACCCACAGTGCTGCAAAATATGAGCTAATGAATGATTCATGGCCGGCCCAAATCTATACCGGATAATCACGGGAGAAAGGCTCGAGCTCTGGGTCAGAGGAGCTCTGTGTTCATGCGTCCTAAAGTCACACCGGGTCCCCCTAAATCGCTGCCGGACTCATCTGCTCTCCAACGCCTTCCCCTCCAGGACCATCTGGATCTCTTTAGCGTCCAGCGTCTCGTACCTCAGCAGCGCCTCGGCCAGGTTTTTGTGCTCCTTAGCACGGGACTTCAGGAGCGCTTTAGCTCTATCGTACGAATCCTGTGGAAAGGAAACGACAGACCACCATCATTCGAGCGTTTTCCGGCCACATTCCCCCCGGAAGATGCCATTTCCCCACCGTCCTTCCACTGGTCAATAATGAGCCGCTTCAGCAATCTCCCTAGAGGTTTGCTCTGCTTGATGCATGTCAGTAAATGTGACCCTCGACCACAGGATGCCTCTGTCCACATGGGTATTTAACTAATGAGAAGCTCCTCACTGCATCAGTTAGGCATTCCCGCTGAAACATCATCACCCCTGCAGTAATTATCTGATGGGAGGCTCTCACCTGTCCGCTTCGCTAACCCAGGGGCTCACCTTTGTTTGGCCAGGATGAGTATGTGCTGAACTCATGAGCGGAACCGAATCGAGTTTTGACTGCAACGGGTTCAGAAAGTTTCTTTTTCTTTCTCAGTATTCTCTTCAGCCGTTCTTTCCTGCTATTGTTTTTTTCTCTCTTTCCTTTCTACGATTTCTTTTCTTTGCTTCATTCTTTCTATCATTCATTCTTCGCCTATTGTTTGTTTTTTCTTTCCATTTTCTCTCCTTTCTGTTGTTCTTTTGTTCTATTGTTTTTTTCTCTCCTTCTTTGTATCATTTTTCTTTCTTTCGTATCATTTTCTATCGTTCTTTTTTTTCCAACACTTACTTTCTTTCTATTTTTCTATCATTCTTTCTTTCTATTGTTTTTTCTTTCCTTCTTTCTTTATATTGTTTTTTCTATCATTTATTCTTGCTTTCTTACCCAACACCACAATAGCAATTACCCACACATGACCAAAAGTATTGGGACACAAGCCATAATCTTTCTGTCTAAGCACTGTTGTGATTCCGTGAGGAAATGCAGATGCAGTTAAAATGGCTTTAATGGTCCTATCACAGTAATGACCATATGTAACAGATTGTTGTTGATCGGACTCAAATGTATTTTTAGGATTGGTTACTGATTATTTGCTGACAGCTGAGGGTAAGACTCACTCTCAGGAGCGTCCTGACTTCCTGTTCAATGGCCGCTTGTGTCTCCGGGCTCTGCTTGGACAGATCCGAGTAGGTCATGACCCCCAGCTGGACGACGAAGAAGAGCACAAAAAAGCTGAACCACACAGCAATAGCAATTTATAACATAACATTTACAAGAACAGAAACACAAACAACAGACACGATCAACAGGGTCAGTCTGAGAAACTAAAAAACAAGCAATTAGTTACCCATTAACAACACTAACATAGCACCCCATAATATAATCAGGAAGAACTAGGGCTGGGCAATAGGACGGTCTGTTATTATATCGTGATACATTTTTCTGAGTGTGTCGATATAGTCAGTGCTTAAAGAATACTGAAACACTGCAGGTTTCATTATAACGAGTGTAATTAACCCTGACTAATTAACTGAAGTGCAGCACCTGCTGAATATAAATCACTGTACGAACTACAGGACAATATTTAAAGAGCAGTTTTTACCATATTGCCCAGCCCTATTATAAACTGAACGTTTAATCATCTTTTTTTATTTATTATTATTGAATATCAACAATCCATTAAACAGAATAAATCAGTGCTTTCCCTCTAGAAATAAATCTGCACTCTGATTGGCTAACAGACCAATCTCTTCCCGTTCAGGATCCAATCAGTGAAGGCCTTTTATCTATAATAGTCTGACGCCAAGATCCCAAGTGTAAGAAGCATTTTCACCTTTTTGCTTGATCGCTGTATTTAGTTCTAATAGTTTAGGATGGTTTTGGTTTGAGGGCAGTTATTATTGAAATGTTATGCCGATGATGTTTGTATTATAATGAAATAATAATAATAAATGGATCTAATGGATGATGATGTTTATATCCAGGTGACTTTGTGGTGATTCTGATTCAGTTAGAAAAAGAGAAACAGAATCAGCACCATCATTTGCTTCCTGACGTTCCATTCCCTTAGTCTGATTAAAGAATATAATATAAAAATAACTAAGCATAATTACAGGCTATATATTATGTAATGTTATATTTTACAAAATATATGGTTAAATATAATATTATTTATTAGTGTATGAATGTGTAAGAGTATGATCATGTAAAGGGAATCACAAACTAAATTAAGTTTTTCCAGTTTCTCCTTTTTATTCTTGTATGATGAAACAAACGGTAGTCTGTCCTCGGCCACTCTCAGCTAAGGAACATCGGATCAAAAGAAAAAGACTTTATTCACCTCAGTCCCGTTACAAATCCCTAATCCCTCCCTCCGATCAGGAACGAACAAACAGCACAACGGCTTTAACATTCAACATTAACACGACAGCAGAAAGGACACAAACCTTCTCGCTCATCCCGAAGCGCGTCACCATCATTTTGGCAATTTTAGTAGCGCTGTCAAAGTCGCTCGATGCCCCTGCCGTGATCGAATTCAATAAAAGTAAGTCAATACAGTCCCAACACGGCGCCCAAATACCAGTCCTTTAAACTGCTGCACTGTGACGTCACACACACACACACACACACACACACACACACACACACACACACACACACGCGCTGAGGGAAACAGCAGGACAAACACACCTGTGGTGATGTTCTCATTTCCGAAAATCAGCTCCTCTGCAACTCGCCCCCCCATGGTGACGTCCATCTGAGCCAGCAGCTGAGCTCGGGTCTCACTCCAGCGGTCACTCTCCGGGAGCATGGACACCTGGGAGAACAAGGGACACTCTGGATAGACTTCTTATCCCACTCCCACACACAGAGCACTGTGCAAAAGTCTTAGGCCACCATTAGATTTCTTGTTTTTGCAACGATATAATGACCATAGATAATTATTTCTGTCTCTTTAATAAGATACAAACACAAAATATGTACAAAAAATAAATAAATCAATCAATAAAACTTTCAGAGTGTGTATGTAGGGCCCTAAGCGGGTCCTGAACTCTTCTGGGGAGACTCTCCTGAAGTTTTCTGTCCTGATCTAACCTTAGTCTATTATATCAGGCTTCTTCAGATTGAGGCTCGCTCTTTATTTTTGGTTTCTCTGTCAGGATATTTAAAGACACGATGCACGACATTTATCACCAAACATGTGCTCAGAGACAAAATGCATCAGTAGCCACAGATTCTTAAAAATGACTATTCAGATATTATCCTGTACTTGGTAAAGTATTTTTATTCAACATGTGCTGCACCTCATCCAGTTAAACAGGGTTAATTAGACTCTGGATAATGAAACAAAGTTTTTCAGTGTTCTAGAAGCACTGACGATATCGATACACTCAGAAAAAGATCGTCTATCACGATAAAAAAAATAAATCACAATACAGTAAAAATCCACATATTACCCACCCCTAGTTCACGATTCGATTGTCTCAGGATTATTGATTGTACACTCAATAACAGACATTCCTTATCATTTCTGAAGTGTAAACAATGCAAAAATCTGCATTCCTTGTCTTTCTTAAAAAAAGAAAATAATTTTAATAACTATATATAAATAAGTAAAACAATTTTTTTTTCATTAATATTTTATTAAATAATAAATTAAAATAAATTAATATTTATCTATTATAATTTTCTTTACTCTTTTTTCTTTGTAAAATGTTCTAAATGTTCTTTCCTTTCAGTTTTTTGTTTGATTTTTCTTCTCATTTGTATCATTTTTTGTTTTTCTTTCATACCTGTTCTTTTTTCTTCCTCTTTCTGCATATCTTCTAGTTTATTCCTATTAATATGTTGTGTTTTCCATTCTTTTTATTTTTTCCTTTTCTTTCCATGCAAATAAGCTTACCTTGAAGTCTTACCTAACCTGAACAGCGGACCCTTTGATCGTGCCCAAACACCTTGTCAAACACCTTGTTTGTATCGTGTGTGTTAAAGGCGCTATAGAAATATCTTTAAACAGCCAAGGCCCTTTCGCTTTCCATTGGAGAAGCTCTGAAGGCAGATGTACTGTATGAGGTACGACTGCGCCCTCTGGTGTTCAGAGAAGGCACCCATCCTTCGTTTTTAGAACTACCCAGCCTAGTTGAGTCATCTTCCCCACGACTGTTACTTACGTGTCCCAGCGTTGGTCCTCGTGGCATGATGGTGGCCTTGTTGATGGGCATGGCGTCTTTGGTGTAGTAAGCGATGATGGCGTGGCCGGACTCGTGATAGGCCGTGATGGTTTTGTTTTTCTTGTCGATCTCTGCGCTCCGGCGCTCGGGGCCTGCAGGGGAACGGGCCAATAAGGCTTTGTTCTCAGAGTCGGGGTAACCAAAGTTTTCCCGTTCTTACCCATCAGTATCTTGTCCTTGGCGAACTCGAGCTCCTTCATGGTCACCATGTCCTTCTCGTCGACGGCAGCTTTGAGCGCCGCCTGGTTGACCAGGTTCTCCAGCTCAGCCCCGGAGAAGCCCACCGTGCCCCGGGCGATGATCTCGGCCTCCACGGCTGGGCAGGAGGACGGGCAGAGTCAGCAGCGACACGCCAACGGCAATTACGCCAATGGAATATACTCATTCGGAAACGTCTCACGACAAACTAGCCGAGGACTGAATAAGGAGTAACGCTTCAAAACGAGACGACGAAATGCGAAGTTTTCTTTGTTCATCTGTTCTTTTTTCCGCCGTTTGTGCGCATTTTCTTTTACATTTTTATTTTGTTTTTACTTTCATTCTAATTTCTATTGCCCTTTATTTAACATTTTTCCATCCTTCTCCTGATTTGCCTTTTTATCCTGCAGTTACATTCTTTGTTTACTTCTGTTCTTTTTTTTCCCTTTTATATACATCTTATTTTCTCTACTTTCTTTTTTCCCTTCTATGTTCTTTGTTTCTACATTTTTCCTTTCAATTTTGTTTTTCCTTCTTTCTGTACATTTTCTTTTATATGGTTTTTGTTTTTATTTTTTTTTTACGGTCATTCTAGTTTATATTCCCCTTTTATTTTTTCACAGTTTTGATTTAATTTTCCCTCATTTATCTTCTTTTGTTTTTCCTTCTTTTTATTTTTCTTACCTTTTCATGCTTTGTCTTTTATGTTTTCTTTATAACTGAATGTATGAAATGTCAATCATTTTTTTGTTCTCCAAATGGCATTTCCTCTCTGCGTCCTCATTATCTGAGCTTTTCTTTTGCTCCAGGACAAAACTCATTATTTCATTCACTTTACAATGCATTTCTAAGTTCTTATAACGGACCATCACTGACAAAAATGTAATGAAATCAACAAATAAAAATCCAGCAGTGAGACCCTGGCAGTCAGTCTGCTTCCTGTTTGTGATAACAGGGAAAATGTTAATTGCATAAATACAGTCACATGTAGTCTAATAAAGAGCATAAATAATGAAATAATAGATGAACTATAGTAGATATAAGAAGCATTAATAGTACTATATAGCAGTGAATATTACATTATAGCTGTCATATTACTGCTTATACTCCATCTGCTAGGTGCTGCTGTCACTCTTATGATTAATGTTCTAGTAGGATTTAATACAGGGTTAGGGTCAGGGTGTGACTGCATCATCATACACACCTGGATCGACTTTGATTTTCTTGAGGTACCACTTGAGGATCTCGGTGCGTCCCTTCACGTCGGGTCTGGGGACGGTGACCTGCATGTCGAAGCGTCCCGGCCGAATCAGGGCACTGCAGAGGGACAGAGGTGCCATGGCATTACCCGCTTATCGTTAGCACAGGGCGAGAGACAGGATGAAGGGCCGTACTTATCCAGAGCTTCAGGGAAGTTGGTGGCTCCGATGATGATGACGCCCTCGTTCGGTTTGAACCTGGAGAGCAAACGGCGAGTTAGACCCGGGCCGTCACACACTCGGCCAGAACAGCCGCGGAACCGACTTTTTCGGTGCTCACCCGTCCATCTCAGCCAGTAGCTGGTTGATGGTCTGCCTGGAGTAAGGGTGCATAGGGGACTCGATCCTCTTCCCTCCCACACTGTCCAGCTCATCGATGAAGATCACACAGGGAGCGTTAGCTTTAGCCTCCCCTAAAGGAAGAGCACCCCCACATAAGGTACCGCTTCACCCCCCACCTTTTATCTAGCATTAAACAGAAACAAACGCAGCACAGAGACCGAGCCACTTACGGAAAAAGGTTCCTTATACGGCTAGCACGACCCCCACAAAACATCTCATCCAAAACTCCGATCCAGAGGATCGTAGAAAGTTACGTCAGCCTCTCCGGCCAACGGCTCGGGCCAGCAGGTTCTTCCCCGTACCGGGAGGCCCCGACTAAACAGATACCTGCAGACGGGACCACACTTTAGTAGAGCCACAGGCATGCAACCGGGACACAACTGAGATAGCTAGATGCATAGACAGATACAGTGGGGCAAAAAAGTATGTACGTCAGCCACTGATTGTGCAAGTTCTCCTACTTAGAAAGCGGAGAGAGGTCTGTGATTCCATTCCATAGGCTACAATTCAACAGAGAGACCACATGA
The DNA here is from genome assembly GCA_025084515.1 of Ancistrus triradiatus. Classification (NCBI taxonomy): domain Eukaryota; kingdom Metazoa; phylum Chordata; class Actinopteri; order Siluriformes; family Loricariidae; genus Ancistrus; species Ancistrus triradiatus. The sequence goes on from JAJAGP010001018.1 coordinate 171,686, forward strand.
GAAAAAAAAAATCCGGAAATCACATTGTAGGATTTTTAATTAAAGGAATTAATTGTAAATTATGGTGGAAACATCAAGTATTTGGTCACCCACAAACAAGCAAGATTTCTGGCTCTCACAGCCTGTAACTTCTTTAAGAAGCTATTATGTCCTCACCACTCGTTACCTGTATTAATGCACTGTTTGACCTCGTTATCTGTATAAAAGACACCTGTCCACAGCCTCAACAGTCAGACTTCCAAACTCAACCATGGACAAGACAAAAGAGCTGTGTGGAAAAAAAAAAAAGGGGGGGGGGGGGGGGACACCAGGAAGAAAATTGTAGACCTGACAGAAGGGCTGGGAGAGTGAATCACAATAGGCAAGCAGGTTGGTGAGATAAATAAACTGTGGGGGGAGCAATTGTAGAAAAATGGCCCAAAGACTACAAGATATTGATAATCTCCCTCGATCTGGGGGCTCCATGCAAGATTCGCATTCCGTGGGTCAAAATGATCATGAGAACGTGAGCAAAAAAATCCCAAGAACCTACACGGCGGGCGGGAACTGAGGACCATGACCTGAGAGAGGCTGGGAAACAAAGTAACAAGGCTACCATACAGTTGGTAACACACTACGCCCAGAGGATCGATCCTGCAGTGCAAGGCGTGCCCCCCCTGCTTAAGCCAGTACATCCAGGCCCGTCTGAAGTTGCCAGAGAGCATTATGGATTGATCCAAAGAGGATGGAGACATATCATGTGGTCAGATGGAACCAAAATAGAACTTTTTGGATAAAAAAAACTCAACTGGTCATGTTTGGAGGAAGAAGAATGCTGAGTTGCATCCCAGAACACACTAACCTATGTGGAGCAGGGGGGTGGACGGTGGAAACATCATGCTTTGGGGCGTTTTCGGCGCGAAGCAAGCGCGGAAGCTTTTTTGAACGCTCTGAGGCGATAAACTGAGAAGGGACAAGACGGATCTGATCCGTGTTGTAAGGGAGAATGATGGGCCAGGTATCGTGAGGATTTTAGCAAAGCCTACTTCATCAGGAGCGCATTGAAGATGGACCGTGGCTGGGTCTGCCAGCATGAAAATGATCCCAAAAACCACCGCCCGGGCAACGAAGGAGTGGCTCTCCGTAAAAGGCATGTCAAAGGTTTCCTGCAGTGGGCCTAGCCCAGTCTCAGAACCTCAGCCCCATAGATAATGTGTGGAGGAGTGAAAGTCCATGTTGCCCCAAAACCATCATGCTCTCTAGAGGAGATCTGCATGGAGGAATGGTCCAAATACCAGACTACAGTGTGTGCCAACATGGTGAAGGACTTACAGGAAAACGTTGACCTCTGTTCATTGCCAACAAAAGGTTAGGTATTGAGTTGAGCTTTTGTACTGACAAAATATTATTTTCCACCATAATTTTAATTAAATTCTTTAAAAATACTACAATGTGATTTCCTGGATTTTTTTCTCATTTCGTCTCTCATAGATGAAGTGTAGCTATGCGAGAAAATTAAAGACCTCTTCTCATCTTTCTAGTAGGAGAACCTCAAATCAGTGGCTGACTAAATTACTTTTTGCCCCCCACTGTAGCTAGATACATCGCCTTCTGTAGTATGGACCGGATGGATGGATGGATGGATGCCCCCTATGGTGGTCTATGCTGGAAAGGCTAAAGGGGATCTATAGATATACAGGGATCTGACCAATCATGGAAACACTTCATTTTACTGTCCACATTTATTATATAAATTTACTGGTTTTATCGATTTATCAGAGCTCATATAAATTACTGCGCTCCAAAGGGTAAAGATCTAAAAGATCAAACACTGAAAATAACAAAGGAAATGACAGGGATTATCTTCGTTTTGTTTGTTTTTTCCTGCCTTTTTTATATTCTTCTTTTTTTGTATTCTTTCGGTTTATTATGCTTCTTTTCTTTCCTATTGTCCTCTTTTTGCCCCTTTTTAATTTTTTCCATTACTTTTCCTTTTTTCCACCTTCTATCATTTTTTTATTTTACTTTCTATCTTTTTCTACATTTTTTTCTTTTATTTCCATTTTCCAGTCATTATTTTTGTCTTTATACATTTTTTCTTTTCCTTTCTTCATTTTAACTTTTTTCCTTCCTTCTTTTATTGACATTGTTTACTTCTGTTACTTTTTACTTTTATATTTTTCTTCTTAATATTTTCTCTACTCTTTTCTTTTTAAATGTTCTCTATTTTTCTACCTCTTTCCTTTCAGTTTCTTCATTTGTATCATTTTCGTCGGTCATCTGTTCTTTTTTCCTTTGTGCATATTTTCTTTTAGATTATTTTGTTTTTACTTTATTTTTCTTGTTACTGTCATTCTAGTTTATACTGCCCTTTATTTGTTTAACTTTTTTTCCGTCCTTCTCTCGTTTTGCCTTTTTATCCTGTACTTTTTTTTTCTTTAATATATATCTTCTTATTATTTTCTCTATTATATTTTCTTTACACTTTTCAAAATGTTTTGTCTACCTTTTTCCCTTTAAATTTTTTAGTTTTTGATTTTTTTGTTTTTTGCTTGTTTGCACCATTTTCTTTGCTTCTTTTGCTTTTGTATCAGTTCTTTTCTATCTTTCTGCATATTATCTTTATTAGTTTTATTTTTACTTTCATTCTAGCTTATATTTCCCTTTATTTTTTCCTCTTTCATTTCCTTTTCTTTTTCCTTGTATTTAATTCTTTAAGCTTTTTTGTTGATGTTTTTCTGTTAGTATCTTTTTCTACTTTTTTCTTTTAGTCCATTTTGTTCTTTCCATTCTGTCTTTATTAAATAAGATATTAAATAGAACCCTGTAGATAATGAAGTGTTTCCATTGGACCCTAAGATCCCATTACAGGACATAAGAAGCCTCTGTGATTATGTTACAGCCTGTGTGTATTTTACAGACGATGCTGATTTTTATTTACTGACTGATTATTTTTAGGTGTTTTTATAAAGATTTGATAATAATCCCTAAAGGAATGGAGTTAGTTTAGTAAATAGTGACCCTGTAAGATCTGCAGCCTTTAGAGAATCAGAGTCTAGAGCTAGATGTCCAGACTAGATGTCGGAGGATGTCGGACTTTAGGATATAAAAACAGTTTGTTTATTTAATGAAATCTGTGAGAGGTAAATAGGCTGTTTATGTGATATGAAGCTGGTATGAGACTTTTACCTTTAGGAAGTTTTCCACCCAGAGCGGTAAATTTCTGCGGGTTCCTGAGGAACTCCACTACCTCCTGCAGCTCGTTCTTGGCCTCCTCTACCCCTTTGACGTGCTCGAAGGTCACGTTTTTCATCTGGACCGGGTCCACAGCCGAGTCCAGGCCTGATGTGGTTCGGAATCGCACTGTAAGGAATGGCTGCATTACGGAACGCACACCAAGAGGCACGCAGCGCACACGGCCAGGAGCGCACAAGCGCGGGCGCACACACGGGCGCACACACGGGCGCACACACGGGCGCACACACGGGCGCACACACGGGCACACACACGGGCACACACACGGGCACACACACGGGCACACACACACACGCGTGCGCGGGCATCTCAAAGCTCGCTGCCATGCTCACGAGGGTTAAGAGTCACACGGGATGCACAGATTTGTTCCTAACTCTTATAGCTGACTTACTCCACAGTTCTTTCAGTCAAACATTACTGCATGATTGCCAAAACCAAAACCGGTGCCAACAGCAGGACCAAGGCCTTTACCTGACAGGAACGGTGTTTTGGAGAGTCCGTCAGCTCCCAACAACGCACAGCAATGAGAAGGATCAGCCATCCGTACCGCCTCAGCGAGTCTACAGGACAACAAACAGTGCGTTACAGTCAGTCAAGAACAAATACAACAGTGTTGTCAGCAGCCCAGGACCGCTTGACCCCCAGCATGTGTGTAAAATCAAGGGCACCCGCGGGCCAAATGTTTGTGCACCAATGTATTCACTGTGTTTACTTTAACAATTATATAGAATATAAAAACCAGTTATTTAACAGTATGCTAAGGAGTAGTTACATTTACTGTCTTACAGTTACAACTGGCCCTTTGAGGGCAACTATAATGCCGATATGGCCCTCGGTGAAAATGAGTTGGACACCCCTGGTGTACAGGATCCACACCAGGCCGTACCTTGTGTTCTCTGTGTAAGAGCCTGAGCCTTCAGAAAACCTTCCGCAAAACCCGTCTTAAAAGCGTCTTGATGAGCATCGGGAATGTTTCTGCTTTTCAGGAGCTTATCCAGCGTCTCCGGATCCGACCCTTTATCTCGCGTAAGCAAGCCCTGTTAGGAGGAAACACGCGTCTGTAACGTGGCTGTTATTATTACAAAGCACTGTGTAATGCACCCCCTCCACCTGCTGTTAGCCCTACCTTCATAAATGACGGGGTAAACGTTTCGGTTTCCAGTGGGCGATCGAAGCCACCCTGGAGCCGCCTCGTTTTGGACTTGAGGGTTTTAAAGCCGCGTGCATGGACCAACACTGAAACACAGACCAAACACTCAGAGAATCAGCTGAAAGCTCCCGGTGCCGAGTGCCGAGAGCCGAGAGGAGAGGGAACCGGCACTTTACCTGGCCAGAAGGTGAGGTCAGAGCATGCAGTCTGGAGGGGTGAGGACCTGTGTCTGCAAAACACAGGCGAAACTCCCCCAAACTGAGCAAGTGAAAAACCTGGAGAGAGAGAGAGAGAGAGAGAGAGAGAGAGAGAGAGAGAGACGGGGTCCTTTATAACCGGGGTAACAGAGCCTAATATCAGAGGGGTACAACAGGGGTACGGAGCAAAGCAGAGACTCTCACCATATCTGTTGTGAAAGAAGGAGTCTGTGGACAGGTAGGACGTCCTCCAGGGCGTCGGTTCTAACCTGGGTGGCTTCGAGGGCGCGCTTTGAGCCGCGTAAGGCAGCAGTCTGTCCACGAGCTCATCGAGCTGAGCCGCGCCCAAATCCGTCAAGCCCAGGTCTCTGAGGTTCCACGTTGGCTGCGACCAAAACACCAACCAAAACGTTCAACCACGTACAGCCATAACTGATCATGTTAACTATAGGGTTACAAAACCGCACCTTAAGCACCGTCTGTCTAACCGGATTTTACCTCCATCTGCAATTCCAGTTTTGATCACAGCCATACTCACAGAAGCATGTCCCTTTCTCAGTGAGAACCCCAATTTATTTTCATTGCAGGGGACTAAAGTTTCTTTTGTTTATATTTTTTGAATACAAGAACAGTACACATGATCTTGAATTGTTATTCTTCAGAAATAAAAATAATGGTTTCCCCTGTTTATTTTATATCTGATGAAGCTACAGTAAGATAAGACAAAGGCTTTATTGAGATTGTGTATTACAGAATGAAGCCAGGATTGCTGCTCCAGAACAGATTAAATCAGTCACACTCAAAGACTTTTGATTAGTATGGCAGTGACAGAATAAAATAAATTCTGAATATAAGAGATATCACACAGTAGTGTTGCACTGATGGAATAGGACATTTTGTTTATAATTTTTAATGTCTCTAGTGATTGCAAGGGACTAAAGTTTGCTGTTAAACTTATACAAGAAAATGTGTTGCTTTCATTATACACATTACACAAACAAAAAAAGGAATATCTTGTGTAAAATGCTAAATCAATAACCATGAATCGAATCGTGAGCAGAGTGCATCGTTACACCCCTAACACAGACCTACACATTTTTACAGGGCAGGGGGTCTAAGAGGGAAAAACTAGTTCCTGCTCTTCCTGCTCAGGATCCAATCAATGAAGCCATGTCAGAAGCATTTCTTTTTGCTTGATCGCTTTAGTTGGTATAGTTCAGGATGTTTTTTGTTTGGGGGCAGTTATTACTGAGATGTTATGATGACGATGTTTTCACTAGTGCTGTAGTCCAGACCGTGACTGAGCCGAGAGCAGCTTTCACATCACACAAGAATAAAAAGAAGAAAATGGAAAAAGTATTTTACTTCACAATACATGATTTATATTAATAAATAATATTATATAGCATCCTACATTTTGTAAAATATAACATTAAATAATATATAGCCAGTAATTATGATTAGTTATTTTTATATTATATTCTTTAATCAGACTAAGGGAATGGAACGTCAGGAAGCAAATGATGGTGCTGATTCTGTTTCTCTTTTTCTAACTGAATCAGAATCACCACAAAGTCACCTGAATATAAGCATCATCATTCATTAGATCCATTTATTATTATTAAATTATAACACAAACATCATCAGCATAACATTTCAATAATAACTGCCCTCAAACCAAAACGATCCTAAACTATTAGAACTAAATACAGCGATCAAGCAAAAAGGTGAAAATGCTTCTTACACTTGGGATCTTAACATCAAATAAATAAAATACATTTTATTCACTGATTGGATCCTGAAAGAGCAGGAGTTAGCCAATCAGAGTGCAGATTTGATTTCTAGAGAGAAAGGACTGATTTATTCCGTTTGAATGGATTATGCACATTCAGTAATGATCGAAATAAAGTTCATTTTATAAGTAACGTCACCTCAGACACACAACAGACTCAGTTTCCGAGTCCATCTGACCCCGAGACCGAGTCCAAATGAGGTCCCTACTCGAAAGCTACAACACCAGTTTCCATACTGACTAATAAAAACGGAAGACTGGATGAGCTCAGGTGTGTTACTGGGTGTGTCCTGCACACCTGTGGGACGTGGGGTTCGTGCTCGGGGCTCTTCTCCCGGTGCTGGAGCTTGACGGAGCTGCTGCAGGTCACCGAACCCTTCAGGGAGTGCAGCGCTGTGATCAGGTGACTCAGCGGCACCGTCACCTGAACACGAATCAAACCCAAAACAAAGCATTCTAACTGATATGTGGCACATGCACAACGTTTGGACAAGATTTAAGCTCTGCTCTCTGCATTATAGACTAAATAAGATTAAAGAGGAGTGAATAAAATTAGATCCGAATACATGAACCTATACTTAATGTGAGAGCTTGGCTTATGCCACATTTAACATAAAACGAAATACACAAAAAAGCAATAATAATATCAACTACATAAACGTATCAATTGCTTATCAATAACATTAGTCATCAATATTTTTGCTCATATATAGCGATAAACCACTTCAGTATTTCTTACTATCTAATCAAAAAGCAAGATTTATTCACAACACAACTTTATTAAACTTAAAAGACTTCAGTCACGTTATTGTGCGCTGTTAAGGCCGACAATACAGTGGCTGTATCACTAACCACTCGACACTTGCTACATAGGTGCACTACATACACCACGAATCCATAATCCCCGCCCCCCACCTAGTGCACTACTTATAACATAAAGCACTCGTTTGAATTCAGCCAGCGCTGAACTAGCTTAGCAATATCCAAGCATGCCAGCAAAAACATGAGCTAATTATCACTGTATTTAGTTATCCGACGACTTAAATATCTTACTCAGGCTATAAAGTGGTTTCCGAACAAACAGCAAATGGTTACATTAAGAGTAAATAAGGTCACCATTAGCGTTTGTTCGTTCAGCTGTTAACACGCCAAGCTCTGTTAGGAGAACAGCTGGCTAAAGTTAGCTAAGGTCTAACCCAGTTCCAACTAAACAAGTCCTGACATTACCTGAGGCTGAACGGTGGACGACAGAGAAAACATTTCGCATTTAAACAACCAGCTCTAAGTTATAGAACACATATAAAAATACTTAAGGTCTGTTAATTTTAAATGAAACGTCCTCCACCGGCGTCCTGCCGCTAATCCTAATACAGTAGGTCAGTAGCTTCCGCTCTCACTAAATGAGACATCAGCGCCCTCTGCTGGCTAACACATCTGCCTGTCATAAACTGACAAGAGTAACCTGTAAAGGTACGTAGATAAGTGAACTAATTAAGTTAAATAATTTTATCAAATTATTATAGCACTCACAGACTAAGATCACTTTAGAAACTCCAATTAACCTAAAGCATGACTTTAGACTGTGGGAGGAAACCGGAGTACCTAGATTAAACTCACATGGATATGGGGAGAACATGCAAAGTCCGCACAGAATGGACACAGGCTGCTCCACCTGGGATATTATTATTATTATTATTATTATTATTATTGTAAACAATGGTTATTATAATTGTTGTTAATGTAATTAATATTATTGTTATTAGTATTTTTTGTATGTGTTATTATTTTATTATATATTATTGCTGGTTGTATTATTTATATTTATATTTTTATTATTACTATTATTATTATTAGTGCATTTGATTGTTGTTATTATTATTAGTAGTAGTAGCATTATGATTGTTTTTTGCCATTATTGTTATTGTGTTTTGTCATTATTGGCATTAATGTTATTATCATTGTATTAATATTATTTATATTATTAATAATATTGTTATTGTTAGCTTTTTAAATTTTTCATTAGTAGCAGTAAAGTTATTATTACTTTATTATTTTTTATATTTGTATACACAATTATTATTATTATTATTACTATTATTATTATTATTGCTACTAATCTTTTTTATTGTAAAAATTTTTAGTATTATTTTGTTATATTTATTATTACTGGTTTTGCTATTTATATTTTTTATTTATTTATAATAATAATAATAACTAGTATCATTATTCATATAATTATTCATATTCTTCTACTTATCATTATTCCTACTATTGTTTTATTTTATGTATTAATATTTTAATATATTTGTTATTACTGGTTTTATTATTTATATATATTATTATTGAAATGATTATACATTATCGTTATAATAACAACAACAATAATAATTTTTTTTTTTTTTAATGCAGTCTGTGTTGATGTTCTCGCTTTCCGTGGGGTGGGACGTCAGAGCTGTGTATGTGTGTTTCTCTCTGTAAGTTGGAGTTCTTGTTGTGTGTGCGTGTGCGTGTGCGTGTGTGCGCTGGAGCGGGAGGGAGGCCGCTGCTGGAGACTCTGGATGATCATACCGCAGCTTGATGGCGGATCTGTGTGTGTGAATCTGAACTCTCTGCGTTATCCGGAGCTCCAGAGCAGCAGATCTGAGATCATTATCTGTAAACCAGGAGGAAGAGTTTAGGAGAACAGTAAGATATTATTATTATTATTATTATTATTATCATTATTATTAACACTAACAGTCAGCCTGTTGGAGAGGAAACAAAGGCTGCTCGCGGTGCTGCTGTTCTTTCTTTATCATCACACGCTCTCGGGGACTGCTGGGAGATTTTGGAAGCCTCTGTGTTTGGAGAATTTGATTTCCCGGTTGGTTTCGGATCTGTTTGCTGTGTTATTACTGAGCTGAGCTTTTGCAGCGCGAGAAGCAGCTGCTAATCTGAACCGAACTCTACCTTCTTACTGTATTTAGGTATTTTCCGAAACGATTCACCCCCGAGCTCTAATTCCAACACTTATAGTTACAAAGGTTGTGAGTGGGATGAGGGTTGTGTATTTTTTTATTCTGAATGTCGGTAACGTTTGTTTGTTTTCTCGCGTTAAGGTTGCACTGCTAGCTTTATTAGCTCCCTTCGGTTATCTGAACTCGGTTAGACAGACAGAAACCGTAACGCCCACGGAGTCTGTGAATAGTCTCTAATAAACAATATAAACTCCATTTAAAGCGTAAACATAAATAAAATCATACAGGCGTGTTTGTCTAGGACCAGGCCAACTGCAGACATTGACTGAACGCTAGACATGAGAGTCGATTCCGGAGTCGATACAGTAGAAATGAATCGTTTCACACTGGACACAGGTCTGTTTAGTTATCAGTAAACCGGTAGGGTTTGTGGAATACGAGGTTAATATCAGTATAAATAAAGGTCAAATCAATAAAGCGTTCTGATTTTGCTATATAAATACGTTTGAAAGAAGATAAATTGATCGTACGATTTTATTCCTACATCTCTGCATGTTTTAAGAACATAACAACACAAGAAACGAAACCCCAATGTCCAAACTTAATTGTTTAAACACTTAATAAGCTAAACCAATAACAAATACTTTGAGTATAATTTTAATTAAGTGAGCACTTAAAATATGTACATTAATTCAGTTGTCAACATTTATAAAGTGCAGAAAACGGTATAATAATTAAACTGCATTATATGATGATGATTATTATTATTATTGGTGGCATTGGTGTTATTTAATAATAGTAATAGTTTAAAATTATTTAATATTTGTAACTGTATTTTCAGTTGAGGGGTGTTAAGTCATTAGGATGGACATTACTGATAAACATTGCATTCTAAATTATTGATTTTCTTATTAATTATTTGTATACTATATATTGTTATTGAGTGTGGTGATGAAAAATAATAATGACGTTCTAAATGATTGTGAGTTATATTTTTATATTCTAAATTATGATTGGTTATGTTTTATATTATATAGCAGTAATAGATAATAATAACGATGATGATGATGATAATGCTTAGGCATTATACGGCATTTTCTGTAGTTACACCCAAAAGTGACCTGTGGAGAGGTCAATCAATATTATGATCATTTAAATGATAAAATAATAATTTTTATTATTTGCACACTTTCTCAGCGCTGCACTGTTAACTGTTCGTGAGCCGCCGTTAGAATCGATTCATTTGTAGATTTGGTTTGTGGAATCGATTCTATTGATGTCCAACGCTTGGAATAAGAATCGACTCCAGAAGAAATCGAATGGCTCAGTGTAGCTAGCTAACAACGAACCCTAACACTAATAACTTAGCCGCTGTAGTTTGTAAATATAATTACAGACGGCTTATTTATGCGTATTATTATGTTTTCAAGGTGTTTATGGGGAGCTGATAGGCGGCCTTAGGCTAAATTCAAACCATAAACGTATTAACCGTATGCTGTTTGCTGTTAGCCTAACCGGCTAACCGTTAGGGAGGCTATATTGAAAAGCGCCCTGTATTGTTTGTGTGCTCTCGGTACGCATTGTTTAGTTTTGTAGTATTTATTTCGGCTGCAGCTTTTGCTGCTTAACCTGGACTAACTCGTACTATTTACTGTGGTAGTATGCGGGCTTTTGTTGGCTAACGTTAGAAAAACAACTCGGTGGTTTTAAACTTTGGAAGTTCGTGTTGTTGTATGTTAGTTACTGAAGTGAAATATTTTCGGTGCGGTTCCGGCAGCTTAGCCAAAGTCTGTGCTTTTGTCCTTTTTTGTGGAGTTGTTCGTTAAATGAGCAGCGGCCGGAATAACCGAGTGATGATGGAAGGAGTGGGCGCTCGAGTAATCCGCGGCCCAGACTGGAAGTGGGGCAAGCAGGACGGTGGAGAGGGGCATGTGGGCACCGTCAGGAGCTTCGAGAGCCCGGAGGAAGTGGTGGTGGTGTGGGATAACGGAACCGCCGCGAACTACCGCTGCTCCGGGGCTTACGATGTTCGGATACTGGACAGTGCTCCTACAGGTAACGATTTTAACATGTAACATGATCAACAGGTAACGATATTAACAAGTAACACGTTCACTAGATAACACCAGTAACATGTAATGACATTAATACGTTAACTATACAAGAATATCTATAGGTAACACATTTAATAGGTATGGGTATCATTAGGTAACGCTCACTATGTAACAGTGTTAACAGGTAACATCTTCACTAATGCTAACGATAGCAACATGCAACAATTTAACTAGGTAACCATATCAACAGGTATCACGTTCACTAGTAACATGTTCGTTAGCTAACTTTTATTATGTAATGATGTGAATAGGTAACACGTTAACTATGTAAGAATATCAACAGGTATCACGTTCACTAGGGGTAACGATATGTAATAGTATTAACAGGTTACACATCTGCTATGTAACAGTATTAACAGGTGACAAGTTCACTAGGTAACAATCTCGGCAGGTAAGAGAAGTCAGGCAGCATTTGGTTTGTGTAGCGTTCCACAGTTCTGTTACTCTGTAGAACACACAGTGATGTTATAGGTAGGTTACAGGTAGTGGGTGTGTGTGAGAGAGAGAGACCCCGACCCTGTGAAGCTGAGCCAGGTGTACTCATAAGACACTGGTGATGAGGTGCTGTGCTCTGTAGCAGACGCTTAGTGCATGGCGTTACCGGTGCTTCAGACTCACCTTTACCTGTGGCATTAACGTGGGCCTCTGTCTCACAGGTATTAAGCATGACGGCACCATGTGTGACACGTGCAGGCAGCAGCCCATCATCGGCATCCGCTGGAAATGCGCCGAGTGCACCAACTACGACCTGTGTACCACCTGTTACCACGGAGACAAACACCATCTCAGACACAGATTCTACCGCATCACCACGCCGGGCAGCGAGAGGTAAAGCTAGCGCCTCTTCCACGGGAATAATTCATTACGTGTACCAAGCGCGCCGCCGTGTTCGCCCTCGAGTGCTTTGGGCAGGCCTTTGGGTATATTTTGAGACATTTTTGCCTCTCTAACCCCATAATAGATCGCTGCCAGCACTCTGCAGACGTATGGTATATGAATTTTCTTTGCTTGTAAATTTTCCAGTGTAAGAACAGTCTGCAGCTCTGCATTTTGTTCTGTGAAACCGGTCGTTGACCAAAATGAATACCGCCTAAAGCTTTTTTCTTCCCATTTAACCTTTTTTAAGTAAAAAGCTTAGCGTAAAAATGATTGCTTTGCCTTTGGATCACAGGTTCATCATTTCAGCTGTAGAGATTACTTATGATCTGTCGGAACTGAGAGAAGTTGGGTTTTCCTACATTATTGTTTTAGTAAATTAAGATTTTTACTTAATATGTTTAAATGGGAAGGAAAAAAAGCTTTACGTAAAAACAAAGATATTCTTTATACCTAAACATTTGGCGCATTTCTTGGCCACACGTGGGGTTGTGTCATCTATATGGTATGGAAAATGCAGATTTAAAACAAATAAACGCAGTATTTCTTGCTTTCCTTTGGCTTTTATTTAATTGCAGACAGTATGAACCCTGGATATTTTTGAGATCTTTTGTTATATGGATAGTCTGAATAACTAAACACCTATTTCCCATCATGATCACTACGAATGCAAACTCTGCACACTGTCTCGTAACTCCCTCAGCCGTCTCAGACACGTCAGATAAGACTCTTCCTGCTGTGGTCGGGTTCTGTCTTAATCCAGCGTTCCTGATCCTGAAAGCATCTGCTGAATAAGAGATCGTACAGAGGTGGTAATTAGCTTAGAGCTCGTTAGAACGCTTGCGCTCAATCAGGGTGTGACGCTGCCGCTGTGCGGAACCTGTAATTATGCCTCGTGTAGGAAGAAAGAGGCCTCACAAACTTAATAATAATAAGTTTAATGTATGTAGTGCCTTTATATATTCACAGTACCCAAGGACGCTTGACAACAAACACCAGACACGCTTTACACAACAGACACTCGACAAGTTCGATACACAGGAGACAAACAACAGTTCAAAACATGCAAACACATCAAACATCAGTAGAAGACGAAAACACAAAAGCTTTTAGAAGAGATTTAAATTGTGGAAGGGCAGAAGAAGCAGGCAGCGCAGATGCTGGAAGAGAGCTCCAGAGCTAAGGATCTCCCACCCATGGAGGAAAGCCTGAGCCCAGGGACGGACAGAAGGTGGGGCAGCGACCGGGGGTGGGGGGAGTGCAGTGATGGACTAATTTGCGGAGATAGAGTGGAACCAGACCATGGAGGGATTTAAATGTCAGGATTAGAATTTTGTACTGGATGTGTTTGTGAACCGGGAGCCAGTGCAGGTGGGATACAACGGGAGTGCTGGGATCACATTTTTGGTTTGTGTAAGGATCTGGATGTACAATGATCAAATGATCAAAAATATCAACTCCAACCTGAAAAAATAGAAATGAGAGGGTTTTCCTTTTTTTTGTTTGTTTAATATTTCTGTTATCTTTGCCTTTTCTCTTTTTTTATTTTCATTACTTTTCCCTCCTGACATCTGTTTTTATTTTCTTCTTTTACTCTGTTTTTCTTTCTCTGTAATTTGTCTTTTATTTCCTTCCCATTAATGTTTTGTCTGTATTAAACTAAAGCAAAATAATTTTTTTTCCTGTACTTGTTTAAATTCTTCCTTCCTTCTCTTGTTTTGCTTTTTATCCTGTATTTATACATTATTTGTTTTATTTTTTTCTTTTATATATTTCTTCTTCTTATTTTGTCTATTATATCTTTTGTTCTTTTTAAAATGTTCATTTTTCTGCCTTTTTCCTATCAACTTTTTCTCATTTTCCTGGAAGCCATAACCTCCATAAATTCATACATGCTCTGATCTCTTAGTCTAATCTCCATATTTTTATTTTGTTTTTATGTTGGTATTTTTTTTTTTTTACTTTCATTCTAGTTTATAATTCCCCTTTATTTTTTCAATTTATTTATTTTTCTTGCCTTTTTATGCTCTTTTTTGTTGATGTTTTTCTGTTGTTATCTTTGCTTTCTTTCTCTTTTTCCTCCTCTTTATTTTCCTTATTTTTTCTTGTTTTTCTTCTTTTAATTATTGTTTCTATCTTTGTTTTTCCATTCTTTCCATTAATGTTGTTTTCATTACATATTTTGTTTGCTTTTGTTTTTTTTCTTCCTTTCTGTTTGTTTGTTCTTTATTTTTCTTTTCATTTGTTTTTGGGTTTTTCCTCATTTGCATCATTTTGTTTTTGTTTGTTTTCTCTCTTTTTGTGTATTTTCTTTTATATTTTCTTTTTCTTTTGACTTTTTTAGTTTTTCCTCTGGATTTGATCTGCCCTCATTGTTATCACGCTTTGTGTACGCCTCTGTGGGACGGGACGCTGCATCTCGGCTCCAGAGCCCCGGCCCTTAGCGCCTGACGGCAGAAACAGGTCCCTGAGAAGCAGTCAGGCTGCAGTGTGGCGTGTGTGAGGTAGCGTAGCTGTAATGTGGAAGGCTGTCGCACTTACTCTGTGGCTTACGCTGTGTAACTGAAATGGTCTTCCTTGTGTGATTTTTAGAGTCCTGTTAGAATCGAGGCGTAAGTCGAAGAAGATCACGGCCCGGGGGATCTTCACCGGAGGCAGAGTGGTGCGAGGAGTGGACTGGCAGTGGGAGGATCAGGACGGAGGGAACGGCAGGAGAGGAAAGGTATCAAAAGATCCTGATCCAAGCTTCTCAAGACAGAGATCCTGATCCAGCTTCCAGCAAACAGTGGAGAAAAAGAAAGAAAAAAAGCAATGAATGCTAAAGAGAAAATAAAGAAAAAGAAAGAAAAAAGCAAGCAATGAATGCTTAAGCGAAAAGAAAACCAGAGAAGGAAAGAAAGAATGCAATTAGTGCTAAAAACAAAAGAAAGGAGGAAAGAAAAAAAATAGAGAGAGAAAGGAAAAACGAGAAAAAACACGCAAGAGAAAAGAAAGACTAGAGACGCACGATAATACTAAGCACGGTTGGTTTTATGGGAATGCAGAATCTAGATGAGATGAAGCCTGAGGGAGGCAGAGATCCTGATCCAGCTTCCAGCAAACCATGGAGATGAGGAGAGAAGCACAAAACCCCACCAGCACTCTGAGGGTTAGATTCCCACATTACAAGCGTATCTGTGAGGGAGAAGCTCTTACAGTCGCTTAAGCATCTACAGAGAGACCAAAGCCAAAGCCAGAGAATCAGTGGGAGAACAAAGAAGTCCTGTACAGCAACAGAACGATGATCGATAATCAGTTAATCATCACATCACACATCTCTCAGCCATAACTGTATGCGTTGTAGCCTTTAGACTTAAGGTTTGTCGTTGGATAATGGTTGTTAGTCCGTATTAATGCTATTGTGTGACTTCCTGCAGGTGACGGAGATCCAGGACTGGAGTGCAGCCAGTCCCCACAGTGCAGCTTACGTCCTGTGGGACAATGGTGCCAAGAACCTGTACCGCGTCGGCTTCGAGGGCATGGTGAGCCGCAGACACGAACCACGCCATGCGCACACTGCATAATGAGTGGCAGCAGCCGGCTGGCGTGTGTGTGTGCGTGTGCGTGCGTGTGTGTATGTGTGTGGGAGAGCCTCTGTTGTTCTGACAGCTGGAAGCAGCATCTGCATGATAAAGGAAACCTGCTGCCTTTACTGTCCCTATAGGAATGAGGGGCCAGGAACCGGGGGGAGGGCGGGGCAGAGGGGCGTACGGTCTGGAGAAAGCGTGCCGCTGTTGTTTAAGCGCTCCTCTCTCTCTGCACTGGGAGAAAGTTTCAATTTGAACCAATGGGGGCGCTGGATGGGTCGCAGCCTCCGCCTTTGTTATTCAAACCGGACATCTGCCACCGTAGCTGCTGGGCAGGGAGGGTCATCAGTAACGAATGTAGCTCAGGCTCAGCTCCGGCCAAACGCAGGGTGTAGTGTGATACAACGTGCTCCTTCTTTTCATTTATTTATTTATTCATTTATTTATTTATTAAGGCTTATTCATGTTTAGGGCCGTTCAGGTGAAAGAGAGTTAGCAGTGAATGCTGAAGAGAAGAGAAAAGAGGAAATAAAAATATAAAACAAAAGCAAGCCATGAATGCTTAAAAAGAAAGAAAGACTTAAGACTTATGATAATATTAAACATGAATGTACAATCAAGACGAGAAAAACCCTGACTTAAGACAGGTTCGACCTTAAGATGACCCCTGAATATGAATAAACCTTAATAAATAAATAAGGTGGATTATTATTATTGTTATTTATTTATTTCTGTATTAAGGTTTGTTTGTGTTTAGGGTCGGTCATCTTAGGAGTCCCGTTTGTGCCGCTAGAGGCCAGCGTTGACTCGCTATTGCGGCGTAAGCTTGCTCACCAGCCCCTATTTGGCATAATGCGCTGAAAGTGCTGACATCTGCTGTTGGGGTTATGTAAGTACACCTCTTAGCCCCGGCAGGTTGTCGCATCATTACATACAGGCACTATTCCGCTACACAGACCCAGGTGCGGTCCTAAAACCTTTTTACCTTCATTTTTCTTTCATTTTAATATGGCGAACCGTAACGGGTCAGGTGAAAGAGAGTTGGAAAGAAAAAAGCAGGCAATGAATGCTTCAGAAAAAAGAAAGAAAGACTTGCGATAATATTAAACATGGTTGATTTTATTGGAACGTAAATTGAAGACAAGAAAAAGCCTGACTTAAGACAGAGATCCTGATCAACCTAACACCTTTATTTATTGATTTATTTATTGATTTATCAAGATGTATTCTTGTTTAGGGGTGTTCAAGTGGCATCCTGAGCCCCTTATTCGTTTAAACTGTCATAAAAAACACAAGTAGAAAGCAGATGTATTTGGGGACGGTGTTTTTTTGTTAATATAATTTGTTGTAATATAATAAAAATATAATAATATAATTATATTCCTGTTATTTGTGTTATATAGTAAAATGATGTTGAACAGATGGAGGTTAAACAGTGCATACTTATGATACCTGATAAAAACAAACATTATATTATGTTTTTAGAGAATAATAGCCAGGTGAAGTGTGTTCAGCACGTACAAAACAGTCTGATATTTTTGTATAGAATCCAAAAAAGTTGTGCGTTATTATTACACTTTTATTTTATAACACCGATAACCATATTCAAACACTAAACACTAAGCTCTAAAACACCTGGCCCAGCTGGATAACATAACGGGGAACTGTTAATATCCGCATTGTAGCCTTAGTCTGTGGAGAGTCGGTGAGTTGGTACTGATTAATGGAGTCAGGACCTGAGTAGCTTCTGAGATCTGCAGCATTGCTTCACGTTCTGTATCTGACCTTCAGCTTTATGATCTTCCTCTCTGTCTCTCTCTCTCTCTCTCTCTCTCTCTCTCTCTCTCTCTCTGTGTGTGTGTGTCTCTGTCTCTGTTTTTCCCGCAGTCGGACCTGAAATGCGTTCAGGATGCCAAGGGTGGTACGTTCTACAGAGATCACTGCCCGGTGCTGGGTGAGTAGCAGTGCTGTGTGATTTCCGTACACGTGACAGGTTATTTGGATGCTGGGGTTGTTTTAGTACTTTATCAATGCACCAGTAACTCCTAAGGCGGTCGAGTTTGCGCCACTAGATGGCAGCACTGTGATGTAACAGAGCAGTGGTTATTACTGAGGCTCCCTCTCTCTTCTCTTTAAAAGCCTCTCTGGCTCTAAACCATAACCGGCTCGGCCCCGTTCCAGCCACTGCCATCCCAACAAAAATAACACCACATCCTCACATCATAAATACAGAGAGGATTAAAAAATATTAGCACCATAAAATAAGGCAATACTGAAATAACTGACATGGGCAAAGTCGGATCCTATTCATTTTCAAGTAATTACCCCGCCTAAACTACAATTATGTCAGTCAGTGTTGAGATCGTGATTATTTAACACGGTTACGCAACTGGAAAATCATGCCCTTATTGAACAAAATAAACGGGGAAAAAAAACCCTTGGCTTTTTAATGGTGAATTTAACTGAAGTTTAAATATAATCAGCTCAAAATTGTTTAAAACCATTATAAATAAATAAATAACAAGAATTAACATTTTTTGCTGAACCCTTTTGAGTGTATGTTATGGATTTTATAATCACCTTAAATTTTAATCACCTCAATTAATATTAATTACTGTAATTATGATGGTAATAATAATAATAATAATAAAGATCTATTAATTGCAGTAATAGTACTTATAGTAATAATTAGTTTTAATTACAATAGTAATGTAGTAATATTAATTACATTAATAATGATGATAATTTTGTAATTAATATTTAATTTTTTCTTATTATTAATGCATTGTTCTAATTATTATTATTAATGTTATTTAATAAAATAAAATAATATTAATTGCAATAATATTAATAATAATGTAGTTTTAATCACAATAATAATAATAGAGTAATATTAGCTAGAAAAGTGCATTTCCGGAAGGAAACACAGTATGGTGGCGAAGCTAAAGTGGATTAAAGTTGCTGTGGGGTCCCAAGTGGTTGCTATGGTGTTGCTAGGTGGTTGCTACGGTGTCCCATGGTGTTGCTAGGTGGTTGCTATGGTGTCCCATGGTGTTGCTATGGTGTTGTTATTGATTATATTGGTCTGTCTCCAGGTGAGCAGAACGGGAACAGGAACCCGGGCGGCCTGCAGATCGGAGACCTGGTGAACATCGACCTGGACCTGGAGATCGTCCAGTCCCTGCAGCACGGCCACGGCGGCTGGACCGACGGCATGTTCGAAACCCTCACCACCACGGGCACCGTGTGCGGCATCGACGAGGACCACGACATCGTGGTGCAGTACCCCAGCGGTAACAGGTCCGCGGGACAAGCCCGGAGCTTTATCTGGCCCTGTGAGCGGCCATGGCTTAATCCTGATCTGTTCCGCGCTCCGTAGGTGGACGTTTAACCCGGCCGTGCTGACCAAAGCCAACGTGGCACGCAGCGGCGAGGTGCCGGCCGGCGCGGAGGGTGGCAGCTCCCAGTTCATGGTGGGGGACCTGGTCCAGATCTGCTACGACATCGACCGCATCAAGCTGCTGCAGAGGGGGCATGGAGAGTGGGCCGAGGCCATGCTGCCGGTGAGCTGAAGCAGCCGGGGGGCCGTGCCTCTGGTAGATTACTGAAGGCCGCTCCTCTCTCTCGGCATCGGCTCTAGCTACGTGTTGATGCAATGAGTAAGCAGGAGCAGGCCGGAGGAACCTTCTGTTCCGGTGCTTGTTCCTTTGGCACAGGATTTTATTCCCAGTGACTCGGAGCCGAGCTCCAAACCCAAGCCCGGACTTAAAGCTGCAGACATACTGAACCTGAAATCAGGATTATTAACCTCTTTAAAGCCTCATGTGGCTTTTTTACTATGACTATACCTGTAACCACGCTTGATGCAGAACAAAAATTCAGCTAGGAAAGAAAGCAAATGTGATGCTCCTCAAAACTCTACACACCAGATGCAGCCCTCTTTAATTTATTTGTTTATTTATTTATTTAACTTTTTTTAGTTTGCCACTTTTCACCTCTAAACTATACACACCAGATGAGACCATCTTTTTTTAACTTATTTATTATTTTTCCATAATGGTAATAGAAAATTATAATAATTATGATAATAATGCTATTAATAATTGTATTTGTAACAATAATAATGATGATGATGATGATAATAATAGTAGTATTAATTATAATAACACTATAGGAATAATAATATTAATATTTTATTTTTTCACTATATTGTAATTGATTATTTTTTTATTGCAATTAATATTACTATTTTAATAATATACAATAGTAATATTAATAATAATAATAATAATAATAATAATAAAGTAGGCCTATTAATTGCAATAATAAAAATAAATTTGAGTTTTAATTTACATAATATAGTAATATTAATTACAATAATTATGAAGATAATGATGATAATAAAATATTAATATCATTAATAATAATATTTCTATATCATTATTATAATTTTAATTACATAAAATATTAATCACAGTAATCATGGAAATGATAATCATATTTTAATTTGCAGTAATAATAATAATAATGAAAAAATGTAGTTTTAATTGTAATAGTAATTATTAGAATAAAACAAAATAGCAATATTAATTATAAGAATAGTAAAACCCTATTGCTATTTTAACGCTGTTCTAACCCTATTTTTGGTTTTTATTTTATGACGTTAAATAAAAGCATACAGTCGGAATAATAAGTACGTACCCACGTGATGTACAGTTAGCAGAAGCGGCATGTGTCAGCTCCTGTCCCGCGTGAAGGTGCTACACTTACCTTGGTTGCTATGCCAACACCAGAAGCGATGCCGATTGGTCAGTGAGGGTGTACTCGCATTATGCCCTGGTGCCTTGTGCAGTACCAGAGCCTTACTGTCCCCGCCCCCCCACAGGCCTGTGCTCACGCTGCTCTTGGACGTTCTGGGCCCGAGCACACTGACGTCATCGCGGCGCGGGAGTTTGTGGAGAAAGCCGTTGTTGCGCGTCGCAGCAGGTCTGCGGGGCAGAAATCCCCACACCCATAACACTCCCAAAACCTGACGCAACTTGGCGCAACGTCCGGGCCTCGTGTCGCTCAGCCGCACTGAATTTTTTAATCAAAATATGACGGCTCCCTGGACACATTATGTTTAAATGCTAGAAATAAACCCGTTAGACTTTAACCAAATAAAATAAAGAAAGTGGGGGGCTAATGATTTAATGCACCAGAGCCGATAAAACCAATATCTCATATCTAATTAGGAAACTTTTACCATATTGCAGTTGGTATGTTTAAGTAATTATAACATATTGAACTCCTCCTGTGCTATCCCTGATGCCTTCACACGCTGACTTGAATCTAATAACTGAGGCTGCATTTATTTAACTGTGTATATTCGGTTCATATAAGGTAAACGTTCACGTGAATCCCACACCCAGGACGGGATCCAGAGCTTTAGATTTGAGATCGGACTTTAGCTATGGAGAGCTACACCCAGACTACAGCCCACGTACTGCCAGCAAAGCACAGAGAGGCAACGGAAACACAAACAGAGCAGAGTTCATGGAGAACCATGTACAGGCTCTCATGAGAATGCATAGGAGGAGATGGTAAAACTCTGCTTAAGCCTTTAATCCACGTCGTTGGTACCCAGTCAGGGTTCTGTGAGCCACTGCGTGACTTCAGCTAACTAATAATTCCACTGGTAATCAGTCATACCAGTACTAATGATGATAGGCATCGAGGGGGTCCTAATAATAATACTGCTTATAATGGATGTATTCATAACAGTAGCAGTAATAATAGTGATGATATACTAATAATAATTGCATGATATAACATTTATATTAGCAGTAATAACTTATGTTTAGATTTAGTTTATCATCGTCACCATTGTAATAAGCGATGATGATAAACAATATCATCTGAGAAAAAGAATTATATAATTACGATGATGAGAAAAATAATAAAAATAAGTAGCATTAGTAATTACAGTAATTATGATGAAATGAATGAAAGTAAAATAGTAATATTAAATACAATAATGATGATAAGAAAAATAAAACAGCAATATTAATCACATAATTACAATAATGCTGATAAAAATAATAAAAATAAAATAGTAATATTAATTACGATGATGATAAAATAGAAAAATGATGCTAAAATAAAATAATATTAATTACAATAATAAAATTAAATAGCAATATAAATTACATGATGTTGTTGATATAATAATAAATAATAATAAGTACAATAATGCTGATAAATAAAATACTAATATGATGATGATGATAATAATAATAATAAAAAAAAATAGTTATATTAATTACAATGTTGTTGGTGATAGTAATAATAATAATAATAATCATAATTACTGTAATGGTAATAAAGATAATATTAATTACAATGATTTTAATATAAATAAAATACCAATATTAATTACAAATATGTTATTGATTATGATAATGCTATAATGCTGATAATCCAAATAAAATGGTGTGATGGTGATAGTAATGGTGGTAATTGTTCGATAATGTTAATTACATGATTAATTTAATTACGTTAATTACAGCTTTAGTGACCTTGAGTATTAGAAGGGTGCTATACAAATTAAAATAATAATAATTACTACATTACAATATTAACAAACAGTAATAATTATATTATGACCATTTTGTTTTTAAATACCTCCTGAATCTGTTTAGTAACCAAAACAAACAAAGTGGGCACCAGGCCATGGCAGGGCACATGCACACCTTTGTACACGGGGGCACTTTAGAGATGCCATTTGACCGGAGTGTTTAGTGTGAGTTGACCCATTTGTAGTAAGGCTTGGCTCTGTGCTGATCTGTAGGACTGATGCTTCATCACTGTGTCCAGGGCCCATGGTTTCATGTCGGAGCTCCGCAGTCTCTGAAACTCCTGCACATTATTTACTGTTTGTGTCTCTAGATCAGGGAAGCATGTAGACTAAGAGCTGCAGAGTGGCCTCGGTCAGGATGTCTGGTTTATATTTCGGAGAGCTTCTCACCTTTGTCTCTCTTTATGGATGAGCCTTAAGAGGATTCCAATAGCTGTACGTATGAGCGATAGAAATGAGAAATGGTGGTGCGAGCCCAGCAGCCTATGGGTAATCTGTGTAGGAATGTCCCTCCTCTCAATTTTAAGGCCAAATGCCCGACCTATCGATCCCTCGTTCCTCACCTAAGCCCTTCTCTAGCCCCGTCTTATTGCTTTTACTAAGCTTCTGTCCTCGTCTTTCTCTTTCCTCGTACGCGTATGCGTGTGGAGTTTAAGATGGAGGAGCAGCAGGAGGCGGCAGGCTTTAGGATGGACTTCTAACACTCTGTTGCTTACATTTGTCCTTGTGCAGACCCTGGGGAAAATGGGACGGGTGCAGCAGATCTACTCCGACAGCGACCTCAAAGTGGAGGTGTGCGGCACGTCCTGGACCTACAACCCAGCCGCCGTCACTAAAGTGGCACCCGCCGGCTCTGCCATCACCAACGCGTCCGGAGGTAACCCAACGCACCCTCGCATGATGGCTTTAATTGCGTTTTTTGCTCTTGTATTTGATAGTGTAGTAAGACTTGAATCTGTTATAAGCAGTACACGTCTGTGCAGCATTCCTTACATTCCCTCTGATTTTTATTCTTCGCAGACAGTATGAACCCAAAATATGTCATGTCTTCTTGTTAATAAACGTCCGTTCCTGCATTTCCGGCCTGCAACACATTCCAAAAAAAAGTTGTGTAGGTAAAGGATTTACTGTTTAAAAGACACTTAAAAGTCATTTTGGCACCGAGGATACCAAGTGTTAATATGGTTATGACATAAGGCTTCTTTTTAGCACAGTAACGTTTTAAGTGGTATCTGTGAATGTAACTCTGTATTGTAGAGTTTGATAAAGGAATCCCTTGCCCATGTGGTTCCATCTATTGATGAATGACGGTTCTTGCTGCAGTGCCGTCTGAGGAAGCAGAGATCACCCCTCTTCAGTTTAGGCTTTTTATGAAATTCCTCCAGATTCTGAATAGTTTAATGATATTATGCTCTGTAGAGGGAGAAATGTATAAATCCCTTCCTGTCTTTCTTTGAATTTTCTCTCACATTTGTTGATAAACTGGAGAGCCTCTGATCATCTTTACTCCTCAAAGACTTTTTATGGATGCTGCTTTTGTATTAAATCATGATTAGAATCACCTGTTTGAAATCACATCATTATTTTTGTTTTTTATCTCGTTACTAGCCCTGAATTTCACCGTCACGACTGTTTTTGGAATGTGTTGCAGGCCTGAAATGCAGGAATGGATGTTTATTAGCAAAACCACATAAAATATCTCGGGTTCATGTGTGTAACGAAATAAAAGACAGAGGAAATGTAAGGAACACTGCGCTTATTTTTAATCAGCATTTTCCGTGCTGCCCCATCTTTTACTGATTTGGGGCTGTGAATAGAAACAAAGCGTGGGCGCCCTGGTCCCATGAGCTGATCAGATGGATGCCCCTGTGTTTACAGAGCGTCTGTCTCAGCTGCTGAAGAAGCTGTTTGAGACTCAGGAGTCGGGAGACATTAACGAGGAGCTGGTCAAAGCCGCTGCTAACGGGGACCTGGCCAAAGTGGAGGACATCCTGAAGAGACCGGACGTAGACGTAAGCCAAACGCACGATTCCGATACGCCTGAAGCTGAGCTATAACCTTATTTATCGGATCCTCATCCTCTTTAGGACTGAGGTGCACTCTGACCCTCTTCTAATTCCTTCAGAAGTCTCATTAGAGCACAAAAATGCCTCTGTTCTGGTGCCAGGGCGGATTGCTTAAAACAGGTAGAGGAAAGATGAGGGAGGGAGAAAGGAGGGGCCGGCCGGTCGAACGAGGCACCCTTCAGGACAGGACGTGTCCTGCGATCGCTCCGAGGAGCCTCGGCATCAATATTCATGTCGTGGCACGCTGCGGAGCACAATGCGTACCCGCTACCATGCCATGCTTTGTGTTTGCAGGTGAACGGGCAGTGTGCAGGACACACAGCCATGCAGGCGGCCAGCCAGAACGGCCACGTGGACGTCCTCAAACTGCTGCTCAAACACAGCGTGGACCTCGAGGCTGAGGTAAGTCCCCTGCACCCGAAAGGCCTCCAGCCGCCTCCCTAGGGCCCCAGGGGCCACGGGACAAGCCCCACGACTCAGAATACCTTACTGCTACATGATATGCGTAAGAATTCAATTTGCAGGTAATAATTCAAATAAACAGAAGCTAAATATAAAAATAAACAGAGAGAAAATATTTAAGTGAAATAGAATAATTAAAATAAAATATGAGAATATGTGTATATAGACTAATAAATTAAAGAAAATGTAATGTGAAGAGTATGATAAAATAGAGAATATAAAATCTACAGAATATAAGACTAGTGTAAAATCGAGATTATAAAAACTGTAGAATTTAAGGCAATAGTGTATACAGTAAAATATTTATTAAAAAGGACACTATATACAGTATCATTATGAAAGATGAGAGAGGTGTGTGTGTGTCTCTCTCTCTCTATATATATATGTGTGTGTGTGTGTGTGTGTGTATGTATATATATATATATATATATATATATATATATATTATATATATATTAGATATATATATATATTCACACATATATATATATATATATATCACACACACAAATATATATATATATATATATATATATATATATATATATATATATAATATATATATATATATATATTAATGTGTGTGTGTGTGTGTGTGTATGTGTATATATGATACATAAAATAAAATTGAGAGTAAAAAGTACAAAATATAAGGCAACAGTTTAAATAAATAACACGTATATAAAATAAAGATGTAAAAACTGCAGAATGTGAGGTGATCGTGTATATAATATAATATTTTTAAAATAGAGATGCTATATATAGTGTCATTTTATTTAGTATCTGTTTTTTATATATATTATATTTAAAATAAAATGGAGAATATAAAAACTACAATGTATAAGGATGTAGTGTAGATATGAAGAAATATTGTCCTTTGTATCATAGTGTCATTTTACTTATCTATATATTTTTTTTTATGTATATATATAAGAGAGAATATAAAAACTATAGAATATAAGGCAATAGCGTATATAATATATTAAATAAAATAACACTTTTTTTGTGTGTGTATGTATATGTGTATATATATATATATATATATATATATATATATAAAATAAAGATGTAAAATGTATTATAGCCACCATTAGATTTGTTGTTTTAGCGAATAGTAATCATTTCTAACATATTAGTGACAACTGGACCAAAAAATCACACTTTTTTGGATTCGTCACTCCATAATGCTCTGTCACTGATCTTCATTCCAGCCTTTGTGAACTTTAGCATTCCTTAACCTTTTCACCCTGTTCCCCTTCTGAAGAAGTGGCTTCTCCGCTGCTCCCCTTCCAAAAAGCATTCCTGATCAAGCTTCTTCAGACCATGGGTTGTTTGTGGTGGTCTAGATTTCTGTTGTGATTAAATGTTTGCTGTTTTAAAGTTGGAGCTGTAACGTCTGGAGAATGTTAAATATCTAGAGCTAAGTTGGAGCACCGGTCCATGTTGAGGTATTTGTCTGAGCTTGCTCTCTCTGCAAGCGCTTCCACATTGGAGGATTTAATAAACGCTGCACGGGGAAAATCGAGTTAGGGCGCTAATGTCCGAGCGTGACACGCATTAGAGCCGTGATTAGTCGTGTAATGAGAGGTTCAGGCTGAGCTGCTGCTGGAGTATCTGATGTTTCCTCCTGTGCTCCGTCTATCAGAGCTCTATACCTGTAGCTCTCGTTCTGAGCTTAATCACAGTCTCGTCTCTGCGAAATCAAGAAACCTGTTTCACAACACGAGCGTTTAGAGTTGAGCCCAGGACGAGGCGGTTATTCTACCTTAACCTGAGGGAGAGGAGCCCTGCTGATCTTCAGATCTGTTCTTCTTTAGTGGCGTTACCGGATTCTTCAGGTCCGTTTGCAGGGTTTAGGAGACGCCCTTCTAGACATCGGAGGTCCTTACCTGTGCAGCTTTTGCTGAGTGTGTTACTCTGGGGGTTCTGCCTCCTCCTCATTAAGACAGAACAGCTCTGTTCAGCTACTGCAGCCTCAGCAAACAGTACTGCTAAAATGGGCACAGTCATTTTAGATTTATTTCATTCCTATTCGCCTCAAACTGCCGAGGTCTCCAGCCTCAGAGGTTCTGATGTTTCAGCGCCCTGGCTCTTCATTAGGGTTGGGTATCGTGTGCGTTTTATCGATTCCGATTCTGCGTATCGATTCCAAGTATCGTGTTGTTTTTTTTGTTTTTTTTTATATTTCTGCTTCAAAAAGAATAATTTTGACGCCAAGCTTTTTTTATGTAATTTAAACCTATTATAAGCAAAAAGCTTAATGTGGTTTAATTAATGTCCTAAAAACAGTGATCTAGAAACACCAAACTTCTCTGAGTTCCTACTGACCATAAATAATCTGAACCGATGAACCTGTGATCCAAAAGGACAGGAAGCATTTTTACATGACAGGCCCAACCTAATTCAGGGCGCTGAAAATGAGCCTTTTTCAAGTTGAAAATATGTAAGTGCTAGAGAAAAAGCTTATTACTTTATTTGAGAAATCTGTGAAATTTGTGATTTAAAAAGTAAGATCTCTGTGAAACTAAGCACGTTTTCCTCTGAATTTATTATAGCCTGAATTGTAAACACAAGGTTTAAACACGAAGAAAAAATGCTTCATTTCCCTTGGGATCACAGGTTCATCCGTTCAGCAGTACAGATTATTTACAATCAGTAGGAGCTGGGAGAAGTTTGGTTTTTCCTGGCTCGTTGTTTTATCTCCTGGATAGTAGAGATGTAACAATTCCCTCCAGTCACCATACTGAAATCATGATTTGATTTTCTCACGATTATTGATTTTCCCGTTGTATTCCTGTAGTGTAAACAATGCAAAACAGTGCTTTAAACAAAAAACTTCAGTCTCCTCCTATTCAAATAATTTCAATAACTAGAATTAATACCCAAGTGCTGTCTTAGATTGAAAAGGAGACCTCATGCCAAACACCTTGTCATACACCTTTTTGTATTAGTTGTGTTAAAATCGCTATACAAATAATTTTAAACATCCCAAATCCCTTCATTTTCCATTGGAGAAGATATGAAGGAAGATATGGTGTGTATGATGTATGATTTCCCTCTGGTGTTCAAAGAATGCAACGACATTATTAGATCTGCAGAAAGAGAAGGACCTGGGACATCTGCTTGATCTGCTCTTTGGATTGATTTTTATCCGTTTTATCCTAAAGGTGTTATTTTTTTAAGTTATATCGGACCTAGGGGTGGGCAATATGACGATATTTTGTTGTATCGTGATAAAATTTGGTATCGTGATAGATGATATCGAGGATATCATCAGTGCTTGAAGAACACTGAAAAACTTTAAACAAGGTTTTATTATAAACGTAATTAATCCTGTTTAATTAAATGACGTTCAGCACATTTTGAAAAAAAAGATCACTAAGGATGGAATAATATTTGAATAGTAATTGTAAAGACTCCGTGGCTACTGTTGCATTTTGTCTGTGATCAGATGTATCGTGATAAATATCGTGAATGGTGAAAATGTGTTTAAATATGGTGATGTAATATTTGTATCGTATCGCCCAGCCCTACTCTGTGTTACACTGAGAGCTTCCTCATTCTAAGGAGCAGTAACGCACCCCTCTGACTCGCCTGTAGGATAAGGACGGAGACCGGGCCGTTCACCACGCCGCGTTCGGGGACGAGGGCTCGGTCATCGAGGTGCTGCACCGAGGGGGCGCCGACCTCAACGCCAGGAACAAGCGCAGACAGACGCCGCTGCACATCGCCGTCAACAAGGGCCACCTGCAGGTGGTGAAGACGCTGCTGGACTTCGGCTGCCACCCCAGCCTGCAGGTACCACAGCAGCGGCGGGTACAGGGCGAGCGGTGCCTCTTAACGCTTAGGCAGTTTGGCTCCTGTTCCTGCCCCTGTGCCCCGAGAAGGCATAGGTTAGGCCACGCCTTAAGATCCTGAAGCGTTCAGCTGCAGAATATCTGTGCCGCAGTCGGGTTTAATGACTCGGAGTGTTTACAGGAGCTTAATAGTTCCATAGCTGCAGAAAATCGGGTTTTGTCCCTAAGGGGATCACCGGCTTTATGCGCGGACCTCTACGTCACCTCCAACCAATAATCTCACAGGAGGATGCATTTTACTATTGTTATTTTTTTTTTATTAATTTGTATTTCTTTTTTATTTCTGTTTAATCATTTATTATTTCAAAACTATTATTATTATTTCCTCAAACATATTGTACATTTCAGAAAAAAAAGTGTCTGGTAGCCGTTTCGTGAGTGCTGCATTTAATTCCAGGGTTGCCAGATTCCATGACACAAACAAGCCCAAAATAAGCAAATTATTATTATTTTTACATTATTCAATATTTACATTTATTATTTTTTATTGAATATTATATTATGTATTATTATTATTTTTATTATAATTGTATAAAGTTTATTATTACTATTATTTGTTTTTTTCCACAAAAAGTGTTTGGTAGCCGTTTCGTGGGTGCTGCGATTAATTCCAGGGTTGCCAGATCCCGTGAAGTAAACAAGCCCAAAAGAAATAAAATGGCCCAAAAAAAAAAAAAAAAAAAAGGAACACTTAATAGCTTTTGTCAGTAATCCGATCGATGAGGTTACACGCTCCCAGACCCCCGGTTTATACGACTCAGGTAATCAGATTTCTATGTCACAACCACTGATAATCTTTCAGAGGAATGTTTCATAAACATAACTTGTTACTATTTTATATTTTCTAATCATTATTATTATTATTTAATTGTATTATTTTATTTATATTAATTTAATTCCAGGGTTGCCAGATCTTGCATGAGAAACAAACCCAAAAGAAATGAATTCGTGTGAAAAAAAAAAAAGAAAAAAAAAAAAGTATTCAGACACGGTTGGTGTTATGACATTTTGACTTTACAGTGGGAATCTGATAAAAATATACACTGAGCAGGAGCCATATTCTGAATTACGATATGCTCAGGCTTCCAGGCGGCAGCGCCCACAGTTTGCCAGCAGATTAGACATTTTGTTTTTGCTTTTCACTTTTAATACATCATTCAATAGATTACTAATGCCTGTACACTTTAGAAACAAGCCCCCAAAACACTTGTAAAGCAGAGTCACTTAGAATACCCTAACCTGGCAACCGTCTCTGGGACATGCTCAGACTGAGGGGTATCAGAGTGAGGGGATCATGCTTTGAGTCCCCGTACTTGCTTTAGTCTTATATCCCTAATCTGCTGAATTATCCGTGTCGCCATCAGTCCCTAATTTATGTCTCGCCCCCTGTAGGACTCGGAGGGAGACACGCCTCTACATGACGCCATCAGCAAGAAGAGGGACGACATGCTGTCGGTCCTGCTGGAGGCCGGCGCCGACGTCACCATCACCAACAACAACGGCTTCAACGCCCTCCATCACGCAGCGCTGCGAGGAAACCCCAGGTAAGGCTGGCCGGGTGGGGCGGGGCGGGGCGGGGCCTAAGGGCGTCTGCACCGGGCTTCTGCCGTCCCACATCAGTCCTTCCTTCAGAGGGTCCCTCATTCCTCATGTGTTTGAGCTACACCCCAAACACACAGGCCGTTCGTCAGCTTTAAATGCTGAAGTGTGCAGTGTCTTTATTACTCTTACCCCCACGTGTGGTCCCTGTGCTGTCTGACTTTCAGCGTACTCTTTGCAGTGCTTGCTGTTTAGGTGGTTCAGTGGGCTCGCCGATCCGCAGCCCATAACATATAAAACAGTTGATGAGGGTGTGTAATCGGGTAACGGGGACACCTCTGGGTGTACATGACTCGGACAGTAATCGGATTTCTGCTTTTCAGCTAGCCAGTAATCTCACAGAAGGGTGGACGCAAACTTCAAACTTATTAGTTTAGAATTTTTATTGTTATCATTTTATAATTTTCTATTATTATTAGTTTATTGTATTATTGTTATGTTGTATAATTATTTTATTATTATGGCTGTTATTTATAACAATTGTTATTCTTATTAAATTATTTAATTATTATTATTATTTTTTTCATTGTTATTCTATTATTATTATTATTTTATTTCTGTTATTTTTTAGTTGTTATTACTATTATTATTATTATTATTATTATTATTATTATTATTATTATTATTTTGGTATTTGTATTGTTTTATTTGCATTGTTTTTTATTATTTTATTGTTGTTATTATTCGTTATTATAATTATTATTAGTTGTGATTATTATTATTTAAATTTTTATTATTAGTGTTATTTTATAGTGTTATTTTGGTAGTATTATAATTTTTTTATTATTATTGCTGTTATTATTTATAACATTCTTTGTATATATTTTATTATTATTATTTTATATAATTCTATAAGTTTTTTTACTTTTGTTTTACTAGTATTATTTTATTCTTCTTCTTCTTATTATTATTATTATTTTATTATTTATACATTTTAGTTTTGTTATTGTTTATTATTATTGTTGTTGTTGTTGTTGTTGTTGTTGTTGGGTTTTTTTTTTTGTAATATTATTTTTTGTTATTATTATTATTATTATTATTATTTTTTATAATTATTGTTATTTTGTCATTTTATTTTGGTATTGTTACTGTTTTTATGATTTTTGTAATTTATTATTATTATTATTATTATTATTATTATTATTGTTATTATTTTACAATGTTTTTTATTTATATTTTATTTATATTTTGTATAATTTTTTTTATCATTATTTCTTATTGTTTGTCATTATTTTTATTATTTTTATTAAAATTTTATTTTACGATGGGAGTCCGATAATACACATAATTATACATTCAACAGAAACCTTGTAATAATCTGGTGTTTGTTTGCTGTGTGTCTAGATACTTTTGGTCTTGTAAAGGCTGGTTCCTGAGCTGATACTCACTGGGTGTATGTAGCGTGTGCTTGGCGGTGCCCTTCGTACAGAGGGCATATGTTTGTTGTTGGTGAATGCCAGCGCGGTGGCTGTTGGGGTTTGGAGCCGGGTCCAGGACCGTGCTGTGTTCCGTCAGCGCGGGACCTAGGGACTGTGCTTCTGCTTTAATCTCGTGGAGTCCTGTGGATCCTCCATATTGGCTTTGTGGATGACGGAGTGGCCGTGTCAGTATTTATTGCGTGCTGGTACAGCGGAGGTTTGCTCTGGTGCGGCCTGCATCCCCTTGGTCGTCAAAGTCCTTAAGATGTATAGCCCTGGTCCTGGTCCTGGTCCTGCTGCTCCTCGCTGTGTGCCCTTATGTCTCTGTGGTGCTCCCGGAGGGGCAGGCAGCCGGCCCAAAACGGTTCACACTCAGCGTTTCAGACCCAACTCTTACCCCGCTAATTGGGAGCCTCTGCTAAAGCACACGAGCTGCAGAAATGGTGCGTCACTGCTGCACTTCCAGAGAGGTTCGTTAAACAGCTTTCAAGGTCAGACGGCGACTGATTGGCTGCTTCTTACTAAATTACTCCAGATAAACTGGATAACCACCCGATCATTCGATAAAAGACGTTCCTTTAATTCTGAAGTATAAACCAATGCATGTTTTATTGTGTAAGCTCCAAAAAAACCTTATTCCTCTGCAGTTAAAAGAAATGACTAGAAACAGAGGTTTATAATTGTAAACAGAATGTTCTATTGTAGCTTCAACATATTTTAAATAACAGTGAAAATATTACATTTTAATTTCTGAAAAATACCAGTCAAACATGACGTACAAAACATTTAAATAAAAATAATCTTTGGTCCCCATAATTAAAAGAAATGAAAAGAAATGGAGGTATAATACTGTAAAAAAATGCTCTGTTGTACTGAAATATTCCTTTTTTTATTTCTGAGGAATAACAATCAAAAATAGTGTGTACTTTTTCTGTATAATAACATTTAAATAAAAATAGTCTTTGGTCCCCATAATGAAAAAAAAATTGCTTTTAACTGGACCTGGGATTAAAAACAAAAAGATGCTGCCGCCATTTACACTACTCTAACATTTTATTTGTGATTATTTTTTATAAGTAGTTACACATTTGTTTTTCTTTCCCTCAGAAACAACAGGAAGCTGTTATCTCGTAATAAATGTTGTTAAAAGTTCAATAAAACTCCTTAATTTTTTGATTTATGAAAGCATGCACCCTGCTCTCTAAAGTTTGGCATCGGTCGACCACTAGTTGTCCCTCTGGTTAAGAGCGTCTGGTAAATTAAGAATTTCATGTCCAGAAAACGATACTTATCACAATACAAGTTAGGGCTGTGCTAAGAAATCGATACGGCAGTATCATATCGGCAATATTTATGTCTGTGATTGATTTGCAGCTCAAAATATAGTTGTTGTTTTTTTTTTTTGTTTGTTTTTAAGTAAAAACGGAAAACATGTTATAAATGTAGTATATAAACTACAGTCTCCGTCCTGTAGATGGCGCAGTACACAGTTTTTTACTCAGTTTGTCCACTTGAATACCTGTTTCTTATCAGGTGTAGGGTTAGACCCTCGTCCACGTGTCTGTTGTTGTAGCTCAGTACAATACGTTGTGAGGTTCCTCCTCTACTTTGGCCCGACACCGTTGATATAAATAAATGTGCCAACTCTTGGAGTGAAGTGTTTTTTCGGCTTGGCATTGGAGTGTCTGCACCGACTCACGAGCCCTCGTTTTTCATCCATTTAACCCGGGGCATGTGGCGTTTTTGTGATTCTCCATTGTACTTGTAATGTTGCATTTTTCTTTTAACTCTAAAGACGTGGAACGAAACAAACCGGTCGACCAAACCAGAAAATGAAAAGCAATGGCGTCACCTAGGACGAAGTCTCCCAGTAATCCTGTCCGTGAGAGCCCACTAGGCCTCTGACTGGCCGCCTCAGTTAGTGTATGGAAAAAACCATTTCTCGTCCTCCTCCTCTCTGTGCTCTAACCCTGCTGGCTTTATGTGAGTCAATCTGGCAACCCTGATCTCAGCCTGAAACAAGGCGAAGGAGCAGCTTCGCTTTAGTAGACGGCTATAGTGGAGACATACAGGCTCAGGGAGCAGGAGCAAATAAGAAAATACACTTCAGAAACAAGCCCCACCAGAAAACACATAATAAACAGACTTGGCAACCCTGGTTATCTGTGGCTGCACGCGTGACAAGGAAGGGAACAGAACGAAATGCGTTAAGGTTAAATAACAATAATGACATGAAGTAAAGATGTTCACAAGTCCTGAATCTTGAGTCCTAGTGGAGTGCCTGTTTGAGCGGCGTAAGCGCGGCTCGAGTCCGGTGCATGTTCAGCGCCGGTGGGCTTGCGGAGGCAGGAATCCAAACAGTGCGACAGACTACATGAACCAGAAACAGTGGCAGGCGAGCGCGGCCTCAGTGCGTCCGTCTGTAGCATAAACCTGATTTGTATAGACCACCGGTGTGTGGCAGCAGACTGGACTCACGAAGACCCAACGCCATGTCAGGTCTACAGGGAACAGCCTATTAAAATAAATAAGTAAGTACCATGTGTATTCCCGGCCCCGGGCTTCCGAGGGGACCGGGTCCAGCTGCTTCGGGCTGGAAGCTGTTCCTGAGGCCGCTCTGTAGCGGTGCGGTGAACAGACCGGGGCTTAAAGCAGCACCCATAACGGCCCGCACCCCTTTTTAGCTCCCTTACAAACAGGGCGAGCTGGAAATTAGCACACAAAACGGACAAAAGTATTAGGACACACCCGCTCGTGCACGGCGGTGCTTGGATCGGACCCGGGTCGCGTTGTGAGCGTATTACGTTGCGTATGACGAGAAGGAACAGAAGCGTGTCTCCCTCGATCAGCCAGCTCTGATCGGTGTACATAACCACCCCCCACCCCCACCCCCGCTCTGCAGCTCCTGGCTTTCATCTGCGCTGCTCTCACACCGTCGCCGAGCACAGGGATCGTCCACAACCCTTAGAGCTTCGGAACTCCCCCGTCTCACTCTCTCTCCCTCTAAAAGGCAGTGTCGGACGCTCGCGCCTTCGGATAGATGCATCAGATCATACGCACAGCGGCGATGGTTATACCACAGCTCTGCTATCTCTGTTTATTGTTAGTTAGATTTTAAGATGAAGAGGACAGAAATAAATTTGAGGTTAAATGGTTCCATTCTGTGGTTCAAACCCCCCCCCCCCCCCCCCGCTGCTGAAGCATAATCGGACTATGGGCTTCAGTCCTGAAAGAGGAACAGAATTTATCAGTAACTGCTTATTATACTCAGTACTTTTGGCCAGTAGCAGGTTTGTGTCCCAATACTTTTACCACCATGTGGATTTGTGTCCTAGTACTTTTGGCCACACGTGGGTTTGTGTCCCAGTACTTTTGGCCACATGTGGGTTTGTGTCCTGTTGCCCTTCGTGACAATTTTGCTGGTTGAAATTTGAATTTTGTTATAATTTGAATCTGAACATTCTCTCAGTGCATTTCTATGGGAGATTTGTCTTTTAAAACCGATAAATGGGATTGACTCCAAACACAGAGCACAGCACACAGCGTGATCATCTGCGTAATGGTGTTGAACCGTGTCTGCACGTTAAGGGGTTCCGGCTGTATTAATCACAGAAGGTTTGGAGAAACACAATATTTAGTACAGCACTGTACCGGGGATGTTAGCTACGTGTTTAGCTGTGCTGAAAAGAGAAAAGAAAAGAAAAAAAGCTATAAAAGGAACCCAAGAGAAAAGGAAAAAGCTGTGATTTCAAGTTGATTTTTGTCAAAAAAGTCACTTTATTCTTTTTAGTCTGGAGGGAAGCTTTCCTTAGATACTCGTAGGGGGAGCTCTAAGGTAAAAAGGTTGGGGTACAGCATGACCTGAACGTCCTTCGCTCAATCCCAGGCCTAAATGTGTGCGCACAGTTAGGGGTGATGTGTGATGTGGTAAAATACTATATCACGATATTTAAAGACATTTTCACGACACAAAATGCTTCAGTAGCACCAGATTCTTAAAAACTACTATCAAATATTATACTGTAGTTAGTAAAGTGATTTATAATCAAAATGTGCTGCACTTAGTCAGGATTACAGGATTGATGCATGCTCAATGATCCAGGTAAGAAAATCCAAGAAGTTGAATCTGTTCATCTGGACATAGATTTTGTTGGAGAAACGTTTCGCCACTAATCTTCAGAAGAAGTCACTTAGATGAGTGACGAAACGTTTCTCCAACAAAATCTATGTCCAGATGAACAGATTCAACTTCTTGGATTCGTTCCAGTGTTTGTACTGAAACATGAAGTTTTTCCGTGTTCTTTAAGCACTGGCGATATCGATACACTCAGAAAAATATCGTCTATCACGATACAATAAAATATTGTGATATTGCCCACCCCTATGTACAGGACAACTAAATCTATGTTTTATTTCTAAATCTACGTGTTTCATTTTATCCCAGGGTTTAAATCGCTTCATATACGTGAAACAAACTCTTTCATTTATTACACCAGTAATTTAAATGCTTATTAGTTATTAGTTTTGAAGCATTAATTCCTAATGATAAGTTTGTGGTATAATAATGAGTAACTGTCTGTAAATCGGTGGGTCAGTTTGGGACCGGCGGTGCTTCTTACTGAACACAAACTACTTACAGTTGTTTGTAAGTTTGGACATTAAAGCGTCGTTTTCTTTCCACCAAGTTTCCACCAAAAAGAAACTGAATGGGAAAGGTCCAGAATCTGAAAATGCACTGAAATCTCGCAAAAGGTTTTACACTAGAGTGCGGTGGAAAAGTTAGAATATCCTTAAAGCTCAGATGGGGAAGAAAGGATGGAAAACGATAAGCAATGGCTGACCAAGCTGTAAGTCGCTGGTTTAGTTCCAGCTAATCAGGGCAAAAGCCAGACGGAGTCTGATTTAATAGGCGACCTGACTGAATGTGAACGGTTCCGGATTAGAAAATGAATGAGTATAAAGATCGTAAATGGCCATAAAAAGCCGATAAGGTGTATGGATGCAAACGTGACTTAATTCACTTTTTTTTCTGATGAAAGGTTTGGATAGGAATCCGGCTTAAGAAGGAGCCCACAAAACTGTTCATTATTTTTACTTTTATTTTATTTAATTTAATATTTTATGTATCTGTTAATATTGGCTTAGTCTCTGTTTTTACGATTATAGCTACAAACTTAGTTAGCTTCATTGTTATATTTATCATCTTCGAGCCGGCGGGTTTCTTTGAGTCTTGGTCCTAATAAGGTTTAGGGATTTTCCTTGCCGCTGTCACTCTAGGTTGCTCAGTTTGGGATTGGGCTTGGGTATTAGAAGATGACCTAAAATGATGAAGCTGATTTGAGACACTGGTCCATTACAAAAAGTCAGATTTATTCCTATAGCGCTTTTTTATAAAGTTCGGAATTCACCAGCATTAATCGTTAAGCGTCGTCGGGAATCGCACACCCTGGTACAGTGCAGTAATTCTTATCGATTCTTATCTTATGCCTTTAAAGACTCTGATTCTGTTTTCTGTCAGGAGGTGTCACAAGGGTTCTAGTTTTCTGTCATTCAGACATGAGTAATATCAAAGACAGATCTTTGTTTCTGATTATAAGCGGTTCCATCCTTTTATTTAACTTGCTTTCAAGAGTCGACTCGTGGCGGGAACGCACCTGTTCATATTGTTACTTACGAATTAACGATCGCAGGACGCAGGTGCGTTAGATCATCACGATAATCAAAGGAAGGGCAAAGATTTGTAGTTAAGATTTTTATTTATGTAAAGCAAACCTTTTTCTAAATCACTTTTCTGTGCTGAATACGAAAATGAATGCAATCAGAGCAATGACCGTCACCACTGATGATGAGCTGATCCGGACCAGGAGTCCTTCTTGTTGTCATCAAAGCATAGCTACAGCTGGTTGAAGGGGACCAAATCCATTAAAGATGTGATTTGGTTCCATTTTACCAGCTTTAGCAAAGCATTGTGGGTCACGGCACAAAACTGCAGAGCTCCTCTGCAAATGCTGCGTTCAGAAATGCAGACAAGCCTTGCTCTAGTCCTGTATGTCCTTCTGCGGAGAAAGAGAAACCGCAGCCGGAGAGAGGGAGAATAATCAGTCCTGTACGCTCGAGTCGTGCCGGGCAGTCGTGTGGCGATGATGGACGGGTGCGGGCGCGGTTACCCCTGCGCAAGCCTTGATTATTTTCCAGCTGAATTATCTAAACAACGTTTGAAGGCTGGCATCGAGCTCGATATGACGCCTGTTAAACGAGAGCCGGTCGAGATCTATTTACGCCACGACTCGCTGGCGGCACCCGGATGGCTCTGCGGCCTAAATATGCAGGCCATAAGTGGGCAAGGGACGGCAGCGGAGCGTTTCATAATGTCAGCATCTGCTGTGGGTGTCAGTCAGGCTTAGATGGAGAGAGAGGGATCAGAGCTACAGAGTGCCAGCTTTGCCCAATACGGAAAGAGCAAAGGGCCACACCGGGTCACTTTTAGGAAGCTGGCCTCCACCGGATCCGATTGTGTTCACCAGCACTCTACTTTTGCTGGTACTGAGTCAGTATGGAGCGTTACACCGTGCCGTTTGCCGAGCTTGCGAACAGGTAGCACATGGTTCGAAACTTTTGAACAGACCAGCAGATGCGAACGATGTTCGTTGTCAGTTTTTTTTCCCTCGCGGTCCTCAATACTGGCGTCCGTCCGCTCTCAGACAGTATGAGGATCAGCACCCGACCAAGAATACATACTTCTTTACATTCCATAGCTGTCATATGTTCATATGGGCACATAAAGAAGTATGTACACCAAGCAGGCAAACCCAAGCGCAGCCCGGCGACCTTACCTTTTTTGGAATGACTACGGCTTCCATTATAAACCCGACAGTCCGGAGCTGGCACTCGTGTTTTTTTCCACGCTTTTTCTTTCTAACGTAAGGTGACTTTCAGGGCTGAATTAGAATAGGCCCGCAGGCACGTCCGCGCAGAACTCGGCGTTCTCGGGGAGCGTGTGCTAAGTCCGCCAGGCGCCGTCTGCTCCCGTGACCCTGCTCGTCCTCTAGAGAAGCGGGAGAATCCGTAGGGAAAAAAAGAAAAGCAGAGCGGCGCCCAGGACGCGTGTCACGAGTGGAAAGGTTAGCACAGTTTGTCCTGGGAAGGCAAGTCCGAAAGAAGGAAGGGAAAAAGTCCACGGGGTTGTGAAATCCTGACACGTTTGAAGCGTTTATCCCGTCCTCGGCACGTCTCGATCCGGATGCTGATGTTTGACAAACGAGGCTGATCCAAGTGGAACAGAAGGCTATTGTGAGCGGGATTTGGGCTTTAGGTACACACACAGGGCCAGAGGTCACATGAAAGGGCTAATGCCCACTCAGCACTCGCGGATTGACTATTGACTAGGTGTGCTGAGTTTTCTCGTTTTCTCACAACAGCTCGTCTAGCTCAGTGCCGAACGGTCGGCCATGATCGATAGCCGTTTGGCGCGTCGGCGCGAATGTTCAGGCGCTCTCTAATGAATCGGCTCCGGCTTTACACATTCCACAAGTCGACGCCACCCTGGTTTCGGACGCCGGCTTGGGAGGAGGGCGTGAGAGTGGAAAAAGAAGACGGGGCGTGCTATTCCGGGCTCCCGGATGAGTTCGGGACCCGGTGACGCCACGGCATCGGAACGGGGAGGCGCCGCTGGCGGCGTGACGTCCCGTTTAGGAAATGTCGCAGAGATCCGAGAGGTCCGTGACGCTAAGCGATCAGAGGCCTGGTCGTTCGTGGTCTGGGCGCTGGAAGTGTGTTTGCTCCTGGAAAATGAATACACCACCACAGCTGCTTTCTGTCAATCCTCTCTCACTCCCTCCTCACCCCGACGTCCCTGCGTCAGATAAACGTGAACCTTCTTACCCCTCATGCCGTTACGGCTCCAGTCCAGAAATGGTCAAAAGCAAGGTGCGTCGGTGCCGGATAGAACCGTATTCCGTTCCAAAGTCTGTCTGAGCAACGGGACTCGGCTCCGAAGTAGAGGATTTGAGTTGTGCTGCAGCCACGAGTGCTTAATGTGCTAGACGGTGCTGTGCTGCAGCAGCTCCCGGACAGCACTGGAATCGCGAGAGAGTGCGCGAGAGAGAGAGAGAGAGAGAGAGAGAGAGAGAGAGAGAGAGAGGCAGGGAGGGTGGAAGAGGGCGTGCAAGCAAGCAAGCAAGTAAGGAAATCCATGTGGACTGTAGCAACTTTCCCCCGGTTTCCGGCATCACCTGCTTCTGCTGCTGCTGCTGCTGCAGAACTGTAAATCCTACAAATCGGTGCGCCCCGTGTCCCAGCGCTCCCAGTCCATTAGACGCGGGGGACTGGGATTTGATGGCTGACCCGTAGGGAACCAGGCGTGAGGAGCATATATTACGCTTTCCTCGCGTGAGATATGATGACCTCCGGCGTCGTTCTACAGATGCTGCAGCCATCGGATGCCGACTCGCTGAATCAGCTGCTCTAAACCAGGGGGTGGGGTTGAAGGAGTAGAGAGAGTGTGCTAGAGAGAGTGAGAGGGGGGAGAATGGAACTCTGAGGAGGGAGGAGGGACGAGAGCGAGCATTCGCGCTGGAGAGAGAGCGCTCCCGTGCCTCCTTACCTTTAGGAGGGGACAGGAGGAACTGCAGCACTGTTTCTGCCTCCTGCGTTAAATCTACACGCCGAGCGTGATCCGTAACACGTGTAAACGTAAACCCCATCCTTAATATTGTGCCTGTGCCCGCCCCCGTCTGCCCCATCAGCCTGCGGGCCGAGGTCAGCGTAGGAAACTGTTACGGCAGCGCTTCGAGAGGCGTTTGTAAAGCGCTCGCCGTCCGCCAGCTCCTCTCCGGGATCTCGCTCATCTCCCTGTGACCATATTTAGTCAAGCGATGCAAAAAGTAACCCCCTCCTCTCCACCCTTCAGGGCAGTCCCCATCCCCCCCAAACCCGTCACACAGGCGCATGCAGGAGCTCCGGGAAGCCTCCCGTCCCGATCGATGGTCTGTCCTGCATTATCACAGGACCTGCCTCTCTGCCTGGCCGGGCTATGTTTAGTACTGCCAAATAAAGCGCTCTCTCGTGCTCCCACTTGTCCTTCTCTCCACCCCGTTTTTGCACCCAAACCCCCACCCCCAACCCGCCGTGGGCTTTCAGGCCCCATTTAGACAGTGCTGCGTATGGTACAGAGGATCTGCCCCGTGCTCTCCCTCTATAGTTAGTAACAAACGCAGCTGGCGGTCGTGACCCTGCGTTTGGGCTCCGATGTGGCCCGGCCCGGCCCCGTGGCCTCGGACTGTGAAACCTGCCGCTGATGAAGGAGCATTAGAAAAATACAACTATAGGACCTCTGGCATTGCTGAAGGTTTTATAACTTTTTTTTATTACTTTTTTGGACTTTAGTTTAGTTAAATGTGTATTTAAAACACATTTTGAAAAGATGTATGAAATGAAACTTTAGGACCAATTATTTTGCTAAAGGTTTTATCCATTATTTTTATTTTATTTGCTTTTTAGGTTAGTTTTAGGGTGAGTGTTTTAACTGCTAATAAAGTAAATTAACACACACTGCCTTCAAGTTAAGAAGGAAAAGATGTGGTCCGAGGCTAAATGTGTATTTTATCAAGGTTTTGTCAAGATTTGACAAGTACAAGACTTCTTACTTTGATAGGGTTGTCTATTATTTATTATTTTATGTGATTTTAGTTTAGTTTTAGGTAGTTTTAACTGCTAATAAAGTAAATTAACACAGGCTGCATTTAATCTAAGAAAAAGATGAAATCTATGATTAAATGTGTATTTAAAAAGATTTTGACCGGATATTGCATTAATAAAAGTACAACTATGGGACCTCTGGCTTTCTCAGGTTTTGAATCCATTTTATTTGTATTTCAGTTTAGTTGTAAGGAGAGTTTCAGATTGTTTTAGCTGCTAATAAAGAGAAACAGAAACAGCTTACAATTTAAGGAAAGCGTATATTTATTCTAAGACTAAATGTGTATTTAAAAAAATGTTTTGTCAAGATTTGAGAAGTATTGTCCTCTGTGCTAGAGGTTGGATTTAGGAACGTCACCACTCAAAACCTTCCTTCCTAATCAAGCAAAATATTTAAAAGAAACAAACCATAAAACATGCAGTGTTCGTCCATATGTTCTAGATTTCTAAATGGAGGTTACTCTTTAGATTCGGCTCGTTTAGCCCTTGACATTTCTCCTCTCATTGTGTGGAGTGTAATTTAGTTAGTGTGGAGCCGCTCTAACATACTGCTGTTGGATTATTCGTTATTTACGGGTGGTATAAAGATGGAGTGTGTGCCAGGTGTAATGCAGTGCCCTGACTAATGCAGCCCAAATCCTAACCGCCCAGTCTGTCACCAAGCTCGGAGCTCCGAGGCCTTCACCCACAGAACACGCCTCGGTGTTTCCTTTCTTGAAGAGTACCGCTTATGGCATGGTTCTGACTGGAGCTGAGCTTTATGCCAGTGTAAGGACATACAGAAGTCTATTATCTATGACCTTACAGACCTTTGTTTATACAGATTACCTCACAACATCCAGGTAATGAGAAGCAAAAGGAAAGAGACCGTCCTGAAAATTCATTTAGAACATGGAAAACGGAAACAGTCCTTTCTGCCTTCCACGACTGCCATTCTCTTTTCTGTCAGCAGGTGTCGCAATTGTTCGTACTAGTTTTCTGTCATTCAGATGTGATTTATATGCGTGTGTGCGTGCGTGTGCGCGTGCGTGTGTGTGTGCGTGCGCATATGTGACAGACTTTTCATTTCCTTGTATAATATTTAAAATCTTGAAAGCATTTTCATGAGATTGTAGAGACTTTTGTTTTATATCTTTGTTTTTTAGTAATTAAGTGTAGTATAGCAAATTAACAAACTGCCTTAAATTTAAGAAAAAAAATATATAATTTAAGACTAAATGTGTATTTTAAAAAGATTTTGACAAGATATTGCAACTACAATTATATTTATTTTATTCATTCTATTTTATTTAGATGTTAGTTTAGTTTTAGGGTGCGGTTTAGATTGTTTTAGCTGCTAATAAAGTAAATTAACACACAACTGCCTGCAATTTAAAAACAATCCAAGACTAAAAGTATATTTTAAAAAGATTTTCTCGAGATATGTCAGCAGGTGTAAAAGGGTTCATTTGTCCTACTTTTCTGTCATTCATCAAATAATGTAAATGAACACAAACCGTATTCAATTTAAGAAACAAAAAGATAATCTAAGACTTATTGTCTGTTTAAAAAAATATTTTGAAGATATTGCGTTATAAAAATGACAACCCTAGGCCCTCTTGCTTTCCTAAAAGTTATTCATCTGTTATTTTTGTTATTTTATTTGGATTTTATTTTAGTTTAGGGTGAGGTTTAGCTGTTTTACTGTTTTAACTGTAAACTCTGTGTTTTTTTGTCAGCAGGTGTTGCAAGGGTTCGCCCGTACTAGTTTTCTGTCATTCATACATGATTTAGATAGATATGAGACGTTTTTATGTCATTATTTTTGTCATCATTGTTTCCTGTTATAATTTAAGACCTCGGACGTTACACCTGTACCTGCTTGTTCTGATTTTGAAGATGGTTTATTGTTGTGTTTTATCATAATCTTTGCTTGTTTAAAAAAGCCCCCTCTACATTTGGAAATCAGAGGGTTGTCCCTTTCTCCCTTGCTAAAGTGGCTCTGGGCGTTACTCCTCCCATCTCTGCCACGTCCAGCACGTCCACTGCGAGAGCAGACTGTTCACTTATTGCCTGGTGATCCCCTCAGGTCTCCTGCTGACAAAGGCTTTAGCCGTGGCGTTCAGTCGGGAGGATAATTAACGCGGGAAGCCTCGTTCTTGCCTCCTTTGCTAAACGGACGTTATTATTCTGGGAATGGCATGGTAGTTTCCGTAAGCGACCCAGGAGTCGTCGTGCCTAGCTCTGCGTGGCGGTGGGCTGCTGCTGGAACGCCATCGCTCAACGATTTCAATTAAGAGCACAGCCATGTCGCGCCGTTTGTTCTGGAGTGTTGCTGTTTATTATTTCCCTGCGTAATTGCTTTTTTATTAATTCCCTGCCTCCTTATTTTGGGTCGTGCTTTTCGTATCGATCCCCTTTCTCTTCAGCCTAAGCGGAGCAGATGGTTATGTTTCGGGGCGACCTCGTATTCTCACCCTGCATTTGCGTTCTCTCTTACGTTCTTTAGCCCAAAAGTGTTTAATAAGTGAGGTTGTTCGAGTCATAAACTGACCGGCCCCAGAACGCATTCCTCTGTCCAGATCCGTCATGACGTCGTGTTAAAGTTTGTTTGGGCTCCGCCGGAGAGCGCAGGCTCGGCTTAATAAGTGCTGAGCTCAGACCCGTGTATAACAAAGGACCTCATCAATCACATCGGTACCTCTCTGGCGGGGCCTGAATAGCCGAACAGTCGTGATTTGTGAAAGTCTCAGCCCGGGGTTTTAATTACCGTGACCCTCGGGCCTGCGGAAGACGAACGGCTTTCTTAATGTTATTGGTAGCTGATTCATTTTGGCAAAGCTTTTAAGAGCGTCTGTTTTTTTTGGCACGTCTTTCCAAGGACCCGTTATCATCGCTATAAACGTTAAAGCTGGGCGTATAAATCAGGAAACCGTCTTCATGTGGTGGCCAGCGCCGGCAGGTACTGCGCTCGACCGGTCCAGGCTCTTGAGCCGTCACTCGGTAGGCTCGTCCTCCCTTAAAGCCTTTCCATCATCGGGAAGCTAAAGCTGCTGAGCGGCACACGGCGTGAAAGTGATTTATAGCGGGCACCCCAGGTGGCGCCGGGGGAAGCCTGTCACAGCTGTCTGTTCTTACGCCGCAGACCTTTGTCTCTGTGTTTTTCATCTCTCGGATACGTGGAGCGTGCGGC
Organism: Ancistrus triradiatus; assembly: GCA_025084515.1. Lineage (NCBI taxonomy): Eukaryota > Metazoa > Chordata > Actinopteri > Siluriformes > Loricariidae > Ancistrus > Ancistrus triradiatus. Next base: position 216,458 of record JAJAGP010001018.1, read on the forward strand.
GCAGAGGCGCTGTTTTTGATTTCCGGCGGTTTAATTTGGTTATGTATCGGTGCGGGAGCTGAGCGGAATCGTGATGAATGGTCGGGCCCGGCGCGGTTTCCCTCTGCAGTTTTGTAATCCTGACTCGCACGCTGCCGAATGTCGTTTGTGATGTCTAAGGGATCCTCGGGTCTCAGCACGACCGAATAATTTCTCTTCGTGCGTCCTCTCAGATGGATTAGGTTTCATCAAAGGTCTAACATACCCACGAGGGCTGGGGCAAAATCGATTGTTAGATGCATCGCGGTGCGGGAGAGAAGGCGGAACTCGGAAGTGCAGAAGTGAAGCGCCGGCCGGACGGTCGGAGGCGTCACAAACCAGAGAGGACAAGCGGTGTTAAAGCTTCTGCCCAACTCCCAGAGCGAAGAGGATTTCAAACTCTATCCCACCTTTTATTACCAGCAGGGGTGTAACGATACACTCTGCTCACCATTCGATTCACGATACTGAGTTCACAATTCAATTGTCTCACGATTATTGATTTTACGTTCAATAAAAGGTGTTCCTTTTTATTTCTGTAGTGTAAACGATGCAAAACAACACACATTTCTTGTGAAAGAACTGAAATGTCCCTGTTTTCATGCTGAGTTTGTCCAAAACTCTTTTGTGTCACTTGTGTGCATTGTGTTAAATAAGTAAAATATCTTTAAACGTGCTGTATATGAAGTGGGATTGCGCCCTCTGGTGTTCAAAGAATGCAACCACATTGTTAGATCTCTATAAAGAGAAGGACGGCCTATGGTATCGCGATGCGTCGTTACATCCCTGGTTGCGAGGCATTTGGATCCGTATTCAGTCGTTGAGATCCAGGCCTTTGGCACTACGTTGTGCACGAAACCTAGGAAGCGAAAATTTTGGGAAGAAACTTTGAGGTCGGTTTTAAACCCTGCCGGGGCCTCCCATGGCCTTGGGTTACCCCTGGACACATCCCCTGGAATACTGTGCCCACTTTAGTAGAGCTTGTACTACTTTTGAGCTCTGTGCCCTGCCCACAAGGGCATCTCAGGACAGAGTAGGTAAAAAGCTGACTGCATTACAGCGGGTACCCTGCCAGGGACCTCAGGGCCCCCAAGGGCTCCCATAGCGTTGGTTTCTATAAGTACACATCCCCTGTAAGTTGTACCCACATTTGGTAAACTTGGATCAAGACTGGGTTCTGTGCCCTCCCAGGGACCTCAGGGGCCCCAACAGTAATGGATGATGGATCTTGGTGTTCCTGGGAACGAGCTCATGGAATTTCATGTCTGTAGGTTGAAACCTGTCTGAATTATAGTCAGTGTCATGCCAGGCACTTCTGTGTCCTGTCTGGAGCTTTGGGGCTCCCATGGCATTGAGATATCAGGACATATCCCCTGGAATCCCACCCCTAATAGCCACAAACGTCCCCGCCAGTTGCTACACCTTATTGTTTAACGCCAGTGTGAAGTGTTTGAACGGGTGAAAATGCTCAAAAACGGACTTAACAGATTTGTTATGGCAACTCCGAAAGGGAGTTGCCCAATTTGCTGGTACGTTGCCACAGAGAAACCCTGGGCGGCATCCAAATGAAGGGACTCGATGTGACCGCAGCCAAAAGCCATTGCTCAATGCCAGGTCCTGCCACTGCATCAGGAAGGACGTCGCTCCTTATCCTTCTCAACTTAGGGTTTCGTTTAAAGGTGCAGTCACAGCTTTAGGGTCCTCGGGCATTAATCTCTCGCCCGTTCATTCGCCAGACGCATCGATCCAGAGCGAGGTCTGAAATGTGATAGGCTCCATCAGATGACCTCAGGCATTTTGACCTCTCCCTTACAAACATGCATCTGCCACCACTAGGTCAAAGGACGTCCCAGCGCCCAATCTGTTTTCAGTCCTTCTGGATGAGACATAGTTTGAGACTGAGCTGTCGAAACCCTAAAGTGAGAAGCGATGGCGAAGATTCAGTTCGTTGCTGGAAACATGAACTTGATCATGTTCGTGATCAAGAAACCAGTTGGAGATGATTTGAGCTTGGCGCCTTATCCTGCTGTAGTTATCCATCAGAAGATGGTACGATGTGGAGCTAAAGGGGCACACACGGTCAGCAACAATACTCGGTAGGCAGTGGGGTTTCAACGATGCTCAGCTGGTATTAAGGGGCGCAAAGTGTGCCAAGAAACACCGTTACACCACCAGCAGCGGCCTGAATCGTTGATGGATGTTTGGATGTTTGGATGAAGGACGGACCCATCATTTTTTTCACGTTGTTTACGCCAGTTGTGCAGAAATCGAGACTCTTCATATCAGGCGCTGTAGCCCATATGCCTCAAGGTTTTACGTGTTGTGCGTTCAAAGATTGAGTTGCTGTTCTCCTTCCATCAGCTTAGCTGTGGCATTTTCACTCAGAGCTGCCCTCGATGGATATTTTTTTCAGACCATTCTCTGTAAACCCTATAGATGGCGCTGTGGGTGACAATCCCCCCAGTATTCTGAGATACTCACCCACGATGTCTAAATGCACTCTGTCGCTGCCGTGTGATTGGCTGAGTAGATATACGCCTTAACGAGCAGTTGATCGTGCCGGTGCTGTCCCATTGGGCGCATCCATCCAGCCGACTTACTCCGATAGAGAGTGTAGGCTGAAGTTGGTTGGCATGCAGAGGGCATCACCAGCGCCAGCTCTCTGCTCTATCAGGAGCGGCTCGTTATGAGCTGTGCCTCGCATAATTTCCTCTTCGGGTTTGACCTTCCTCTGCATTCCTCACTGTTAGTCCGGAGGGTGCGTGCGCTTTGATTTCATGCCGCCCGTGGACGGAGAGAGGCGATTCCCAGCTCAGCTCTGTTCGGTGACAGCCGGCGGCTCGGATCCACGGATTCCTTTAGTATCAGATGGTCCTTACACAAATCGTTCAGTCAACGAGGGACCTGGTGGCACAGTAATATCCATGACCTAATTATGTACCCGCTCGGTTCCTTCAGGCGCTCTGACGACATGCGTCCCTGTTCCGACCAGGCGGAGGATTTTATGGACGCGCGTGACTCGGTCATGACGGGAAAGATTTGGTACAAAAATGCACCTCGTTAGAAAGGTAATTAGTCGAACCTGTTTTACCTGGAAATATAAAGGCGAGGAATCCAAAGGAACCTTCTTAATACAGGAGGTCTGCAGATCCTGTTCCTGTGGCTCCTCTTCAGGGTCCGTTTGTGTCACAAAAAACTTTCGTTTTGGGAAACAGCTTCTTATCTCCTGGTGTCGGTGATTCAGCAAATGCACCCACAGCCTTACTGAACTGAAACAGCAGGCCTCCAGTTATTTTTGATAGACAGGCGAACGTTATTGACACCCTGTGTGACATATTTGGGGTTTTTTTTATGTAGTGATCATGCCGGTGTATTATTTGCCGATAAATGGATTTTTTTTACAGTTATCAATATTAGAGTTTTAGCTGATATTATAACGGATATTTATTATATATTCACATATTAATATTTCTTAGTTTTTTCTTTTTTCTGTTATTCATCAAGCTAAATTTCTGACGTTGCTGAGTGTATAGCTCTATATGAGTTCTGTTCTTTCTTGGAGCTTCTCAGTCATAAGCTTTCTTACACACACTGTTCTTGTTGCTGCCTGTACCAGAGCAAGATTCTTACCTTTTTTAAGAAAGGTTAGAAAATAAAAGGGAATGTAACCATTTTCTCTTTGAGTGAACGACACCTGATGTTTACAGTAACATCATGTCTGATTTTAACTGTTTTGTTGCTTTTATTATTTTATTTTATTGCTAAAATGAATTGCCGATGTTGTTTTTAACAAGAGGACTCGTATGGATTATAACGTAAACGTTTTTTAAATGCAGAAAGGATAAACTATCGGGTTTTAACATCGAGATCAGCCACAATAATGCGCTGAACACTGGTTATCGTATCGGCCCAAGAAATTCAATATCGGCGCATCCCTGTATTTTTTTCTATATAACCATCCTTTCATGCCAAACTAACCAAAAGCTCTGTAACGCCACGTACTTCCTAACCTCGTACTCAAGAATGCTCTTAAATTTACCGGCGTTTCCCTTTGTAACTGGACGTATGCACAAGTATCCAACTAATATTGCACAGCCCTAGTTTGGACGTGTGGGGCTCTTCAGTTCTGATCCAGTTCCAGTGCATAACTGTCGATACGATACGGATTCTGACACAGGAGGCTTTTTTTACTTTAATAGTATGATTATTATTGTTGGCATTGTGTTTAAGGTTACAACATGCTGTCTTGCTCTTTGGTTTCCAGACTAAAAGTATCCACACAAACCACATTTTAATAGGAATGCACCCAAATGAAAATATTCAAAATGAATTTATATAGGCTAAAACAAGATCTTTTTTTTTTTTTCTCACTGAATAAAATAAAACAATTAATAAAACAATTAATAAAACAAAATATTGTGTTAAAAATTAATGTTTTTTTTTTTTTTTTTTTTTTTTTTAATAGTTTGCACCTACATATGTATAAAATTTAGTTGCAGGATTATGTAGAAGACTAAAAAATTAAACGACTGAATTCCATTGCACCTTTTATTCCATGTCTCAGGTGTCAAGTATGGATGTAATTATATAAATGTTCTTTGTTATCGTTTCTTTTTTTATAAATTTCACCTATTAATATTTTGACTCTTGCTAGTTTTATTCAGTTACTTTATCATTTACCAGATACAGTGGGGCAAAAAAGTATTTAGCCAGCCACTGATTGTGCAGGTTCTCCTACTCAGAAAGATGACAGAGGTCTGTAATTTCCATCATAGCTACACTTCAACTATGAGAGACAAAATGAGGAAAAAAAATCCAGGAAATCACATTGTAGGATTTTTTAAGAATTTAAATAAGTATTTGGTTCATCTCAATACTTTGTACCATAACCTTTGTTGGCAGAGGTCAAACGTTTCCTGTAAGTCTTCAGCAGGTTGGCACACACTATAGCTGGTATTTTGGCCCATTCCTCCCTTCCATCCTTTTTGGAATGTTTCCAGATGTTTCCAAATTCCAGATGTGGACTGGCATCACGTCAGGGTGTCTCATGATAATTTCAGGTCAGTTTCTAGCTTAAAGCTGTAAGGCGTGTGTGGTACACATGACTGACCTTGAGCTGTAATGGTCTGGCCATGACGTGCCGTGGTGCTCCGGTCACACACTCGTTTCGCCCTTTATAATTATTTCTGCGTTTGAGAGGACGCTTGCCCACTGTAAAGATGGCCTGACCGCGCGCTAAGCTGCTCTCAGCGTCACTGAGCTCCGCTGTAACAAATTACCGCCGGCCGAGCAGGACAACAGGTCCCGACAGCGCACTCCCGGGGGACCTCCGCGGCTCACGGGGTGACCCAGTTCCATCACGCCTCCCCTTCACCTCGCTTCCCTTCCCTCCTTTCCCGTTCTCCCATGCTGCACTGATGGCTTCCTTAGCCTCCGTGTTTATCCGTCGCTGAACCTGTTAACCTCGTTCCTCCGGTCAAATCGAAAGCAGAAATGAATGAAAACATGGACCCTTTGCGTCTGAAGTTTTGCCGGATGGTTGAGGGCAGAGCGTGCCATGTAATCCTTCACGGTCTGTTTCTAAAAGCACGGTCAGCAATTAATATTAATGCCTGCCTGTTTTAGCCAGCCCAGTGCACTGCTAATAAATGTACTGGAATGGTGCAAATGAACTCAACGGACTATCTGCAGTGATCAGAATGCTGGTGGGTGCTGGTTGGTGAGGCTGGCTTGTGTGTTTTTCAATCAGTCACACCTGGGGAATCGTCCGATTAGTGGTGTGCGATATGGACATAAATTGATATCACGATATTTTCTGGAATTTTGTTGATATAGATAATTAGAGGACACTTTGCAGCCTTCAGGAGTGTTTCAAAAGTCTTACTCTGTACTAGCTCATTCTTGTTAACAGGATTTTATTTGTTGCTTACTAATAACAATGGGAAATCATTTTAATGTAAGGAAAACTGGTCTTTTAGGTTTTTTAATTATTCATTTATTAGTCGTGGTAATGACACAACAACCCCCACATCCACAGAATGTTTTGCTGAATGTTTCGCATCGGTCCTGCACGCAGCTTTGATGTGTACTGAAACATGTACATAAATGTGGCTGGATGTCAAGGACACTTAATGGGTGCCGTGTCCTGTATGACATGGATGTGTACTGAAGGCGCCCTCTGTCTCTGAATGGTGGATAACCAAAGTGTAGGAGCTGCTCATCCCACATCTGGGCCGTCCAGAGTCTGTTCTGCATGTGCGTGCGTGCGTGTGTGTGTGTGCGCGCCCCCACAAAACCACTGCTCCCAACACCCCCTAACATCTAGGTCAGAACGACCCGGACCCAACGACCATCCTGCTTCCCTCAGACCAATGATGCACCCTTCTCTGTCTAAGTCTGCATCAATCCTTCTCTCATCAAGAGGTACACTCCCCAAAAGTAGCCTGAAAAGAGAGCCTTTTCATAGGGTAGCGATATAGGGGAAGCACTTTCACGCCCTCTTGTGGTAACTAATGAGAGCACGCCTGTAATCATTTACATGCAGAGTTTTGCAGCGACCCCGCATTCTTAGCCGGGTGCTTTATGTTTTGTAGTGAGTGTTTAAAGGGCGGGGCGTGTCCTGTGTCTGATGCTGCCCGTGCTCAGATATGCAGACGGCGTGCTGGGGGCTGTGTGGATGTGGTGTGTGCATGTGTGCTGCATGTCCACTGCAGTGCAGCTTCCTCGCTCTGCATCTCTGAGTCTATGTCATACTGCTTCTCTCTCTCTCTCTCTCTCTCTCCCCCCTCTCCCTCTCCCTCTCCCTCAATGGAACTAGAGACAGTTTAAAGGAATCCAAAGCTGAGTGCTCTCTGATTTTGTGTTTTTGTTTTTTAGCCCGTTTCTTGTCTCACGTTGGCTCTGATGAGACGTGACGTCCGTCAGTCCTTTTGTAAACACACGATGCAGAAGCGATCGAATCGCTGACGCTGTTCCCTCCTCGATATCTAATCTGTAATTTCATCCAGCGCCACAAAATTATCCGCAACCTTCCCACGATGTCCCTCAGTCCTTTTGCGCAACCCTACAACCATCGCACCAGGGCGGGGCCCGGGGCGGCATTAACGTCATAAAAATGTCGTCACAAATGAAATAAATGTGATTTGCAGTTCCTTACGAGGTGTGTGTGCCGCTGAAGAGGCGTCCGCCGGAAATGCATCGCTGTTTGCATTCTTTTTGTTGAATCATTCATATTTCCAAGTTACAGCACAAAGGGGTTTGGTGTTATCCATCATGTGGAAATCATGCTCTCTCGCTCTCTCTCTCTCTCAGTGCCATGCGAGTGCTGCTCTCCAAACTGCCCCGTCCGTGGATAGTGGACGAGAAGAAGGATGACGGCTACACCGCCCTTCACCTGGCTGCTCTGAACAATCACGTGGAAGTGGCCGAGCTTCTAGTCCATCAGGTACCCGCACCCTCGATACACGGCCTTTAAATCCGTAACTGAACACAAAGCTGAAGACTGGCCGAGGCCGGTATGTGAGTAAGTACAGTCTGAAGGATCTGAAAGAGCTCTTGAAGGCATTTCTTTTCCTGCTGTTTACTAGGCTGCATGCAAATTAAAGCTGGAGTGAGGAATTTGCACAGAGCCATAGAAGAGCCTCATTGGCATTTCGGCGCCACTTCGCTGTAGGAAATGTACGAAGTGCAGGATAATAGCTCAAGCATTGGAGCATTTACTTGCATTGCACTCACACTAAAAAGTGCTGCTTATGGTTAGGGTATCAAAACCCTAAAAAAAATTCCCTCAAACAGAAGTGGGGTAAAATGTGAGTTTGTGTCCCAATACTTTTGACCACATGTGGGTTTGTGTCCCAATACTTTTGGCCTCGTGAGTTTGTTTTTTGGTTTCCTGTTAAAAAAGAATTCCAATTCCACTATCGGTTCCTACTAACGCATTTTATTCTCCGATCTTCCACGTAAATATAGTGAAGCACATGCTGGCAGTAGAAACGCATATAGATAGACAGAGGGGGAAGGAGGGTGCGCACCGGTGCCTTGGACTGCCGAGTCGCAGTAGGAGCTGCACTGCAGCAGTGCAGAGAGTCCGTGTTGCTAAGGGCTTTCGGGGAATATCTGAATACAAATTACCCTTACATCCCAGCCGTGTGTGTGTGTGTGTGTGTGTGTGTGTGTGTGTGTGTGTGTGTGTGTGTGAGAGAGAGAGAGCGGCCGTGTCTGCGTGTGTGCGCATTATGTTGGTGAAACAGAATGCAGCACGTGCAGGAATCTGTGAGAGTGTGATTAAAGCTCTCGCGCTGTGCCCCTCTCCCTCACAGGGCAGCGCCAGCCTGGATATTCAGAACGTCAACCAGCAGACGGCGTTACACCTGGCCGTGGAGCGGCAGCACACCCAGATCGTCCGGGTAAGTGGCCGCCCCTCGGACCTCCTGCAGCACTGCAATCCCAGACCTGATTCAGCCCTGACCTCATCAGGCCTTTATTGCATGGAATTGCTGGTGTGGGTTTGAATAGGAAGTTCAGGGAGCGACTCCATCTAGTTGACACACAGCAGAATTGCACCTTGCTTGACCCTCCTTCTTCCCGATTGCAGCTGCTGGTGAGAGCCGAGGCCAAGCTGGACGTGCAGGATAAGGACGGGGACACGCCGCTGCACGAGGCCCTGCGTCACCACACCCTGTCCCAGCTGCGCCAGCTGCAGGACATGCAGGACGTCAGCAAGGTGGAACCCTGGGAACCCTCCAAAAACACGGTACGGCTGCGGCTAATGCACTCGGGCTGCTCATGTTTACAGATCGTAGGTATTTTCTCCTCTGAGGCTGATTCGTCTCCAACTAAAGCAAAAGAATCATTGGGTTTGTGTCCCAATACTTCTGGCCACATGTGGGTTTATGTCCTAATACTTTTGGCCACATGCTGGATTGTGTCCCGATGTGAAATATGTATCTAATGTTTAATATAATATACCATAAGTGAGGTTTCGGTTTATTAGGCACCCAAACGAGCTCAGACGCAGGGTCTCACTGTTTCGGTGGCAGGGTACTTTTTGTCAGATCTAAATCTCCTCCGCTCTTAATGCCACGGTTTGTCCGTAATGTAGAGGAAAGGCTGACCCAGAATCCCAATTCTGAGGGAAACTGGAGCAGATGGTATGCTCCTCTAGAACTACAGAACTACCACACGTTCTGCCAGCTAACAGTACAGTGAGTAGAGATGAACTGATATTACGAAACAAAAACGAAACACGATCAGAATTTAAATCTGAAAAGGTCAGTAATGACTGTCTGTAACTAGTGCTGTGCAGATCTCTCTCTCTCCCTCTGTGAGAGATTCCATGCAGTACTAATCTGATCCCGCTCTGATTTCTGCACTTATCTGATCATTAAGTGGTCGTGTGAACAGCATGTAGAAATCAGATTAGGAAGTACCATAAGGAGAGCGGGGTTTTATTACTCCTTACTGATTTATTACACCTGAATGATTTTGCCTCATTGAGAGAATGTACAGCTTTGATTAAAAAAACGAAACGTATAATGGAAGAGTGCAGTTGTTACCCCTGAGCTACTTTTTCCAAAGACCTGAAGCTTATTTCTGTACTGGGATCTGGCAGCCCTGCAGTATAGGCACACGGAAATAAAGAATCTGATATTTAATATTAAAGTTTGAAGTTTACCTGACATCCTTCTATGAAATTATTCACAGGCTGCAAAGTAGAAATCTCGTAAACCCGGATTACTCCATGATTAGCTAAATATTAAAAGGGGTAGATTTAATGAACGTCAGTAACCACCATAAAAACGAAGGTACTTTAATATCTAAAATAACTAAAGTACAGGATTGTCCAAGCTACACCGCCCAGCTGCAGTTATTACACAGCCTGCGTCACCTCCTGGTGGAAGGAGAGTGTGTAACTAGTTTGAAAAACTTGTAGTTAAATCAAACCCAAGCTTTTTAATGGCATTTATATAATATCTAGGCTGCCCAGCTCTCTGGATCTTTTTGGAGTCTTGGTTCTAACAAGGTTTCCTTATGATGTTTAGGGATTTTCCGTGCCGCTGTCGCCCTAGGTTTGCTGAGTTAGAGCTGCGGATCCAGATGTTTATCGATCTGCTTCGAGACAGTGCTCCGTTATGAAAACAGACAGTTACTCTTAAGGAGTGTCCGGTCTCGCCCAGAGGCGTAAGGATTCCCATCCTATTCTGATTTCGTAGTTTATTCGTAGTGAAGCCGCTTTGCGACGTGCGCTCGTACCGTGTCTGAATTCCAAGAAGAAGCAGCCAGCAGAGGGTGCTAGTGGGGGCCGAATGAAGGATGAACAGACAGGAGCCTAATTGAAATCTGCCGCACGTTCTGGTTTCCAATCCAGCAGCACGGTGAAGAGAATTGAATTTCGCGGCCCAGCAGCTCAATCAGAGCAGATGTAAGAGGCGACGAGCCAGGACACAATCCCCGAAAGGATCGGAGCACGTTCCCCTTCTCCCGCCGCCTCGCCTGCTCTGGCAACCTAAGTGGGTACGAGCAGGCAAGCGGGGGCTTCAGCGGAACTGCATGGCTGAGCTGGAACAGTGTAACAGCTGCTGAACGTATGACTCAGTCACAGCTCATTAAGGTCCACACGGGCACGGCGTGAGAATCTGTGCCCGTTAGGAAGCGTTAGGGGGCATGGCTGGGTCCCAGGCCGGTCCTAAGCAGGCAGGGGAGCTGGTGGCACTGTGAGTTACAGGTCTGACGTTTAGCACTAACAAGCACCGAGATCGCTTGCTCTGAATCTCCTGATCGTTAGCAGCTCCAAAAGCAGCGGACGCCCCGCTAACACGACGGATCAGCCTTCATGTCCAGCCTGCTTCAAACTTTATGAACCCTTTCGAATTTGCACTAATCCTGGGATAAACACCAGATTTTACAATAACTCACTACAGTTATTGTACAATGATTTCGTTTTAAAATAACTTTACAGTAGTTAGTGTAAAGCTATTTACAATGACTTGTGTGCTTACGTAGAAAGTTGTAGGGTTCACAGACTTTCAGGCCCCGCTGTCACCCACACGGACCCGCCCTCATCCTGACTGAGAGTGTGACATGTAAGAGAATGGAGAATATGAAACAAGAGTGTGTCAATAAATAACATAATCAATATCAAAAATGGAGAATGTAAAACACTACATAATGAATCAGTATTATGAAAAAAATATATAAAGATGTATGTAATGAATAAAATAGTAAATATTATGAAATAGACAATACAAAACTATGCAATAAATAATCAGTATTCTAGTAAATGATATATAATAAATAGAAATAATGATAATGTATAATAAAAATAAGAAATATTATAAAATACATATGACATTATTTTTAATAATCAATATTATAAATAAAGAATATAAAACAATATTATATATGGTAAAGTAACACATTTTATAAAATAGACATATTAAGCAAGATTATATAATAAAACAATATTATACATAATAAATCAAATAATTCGAATTGAAAAATGAAGAATATTAAATATGTTCAAAAAATAAAATAAAATCAGTATTTTAAAATAACGAATATAAAACTATGTATAAAAAATAAAATGTTATAAAACAGAGACTATAAAACAATCTTGTATGTAGTAAATACAACAGTAAATATTATAAAAGGGGAATAAACAATAGAATATATATTAAATAGAAATAAATATAAAATGGAGGATATGAAACAATATTATATATAAAATAGTAAATAAATAGTAAATAAAAAAAAATGGAGAATATACAAAATTTCCTTCCCCATCCCAAAACATGAACTTTATTCTTCTTTATCTGTTCGTTGATAGAATGACACGTGTGCTTATGTAGGAATACTAAAGGGTTCACAAACTTCCGAGCACCACTGTAATCTTGGCTTGGGTCAGGACATTCCTACAGAGTCAGAGGAGGGATGCATATTGATCAGTCGCTGTCCAGTTCCACGCCCCTGCCGCTGAGCTGCAGCCTCTGTTGGACCGGGCCGGATTTAGGGGCACTGATGCCAGGGGGCGGAGCGGCTGTTAGCTGCCAGATCTCTCACCCGTTACCCTGAGCGTGGATCGTCCGGCATAAACTCTGTGCCGGGGGATCCACTCTGGGCCGTCCCTTCCTCGTCATTGGCTGAATGAGATGCAGGGTGTGGCCGGGACAGATGGACACGTTTCCTCACTTCAGTTACTCACAAAGATCCACAGCCTCCGAGCCTGATCCTTTATCTGAACCTGAACCTTTATCTTTTGATTTGACAGTTATAAATCTCTACATGCACAGCCCCAGCTCAGCAAACCTAGGGCGACAGTGGCAAGGAAAATCCCTAAAATAAGAACTAAACTAATTTACATAAATAATAGTAGTATAAATAAACTGAAGCTAAAAAAAAAAATTATTAAAATGGAGACTATAGAACAGTATTTTTTATATATATATATATATATATATATATATATATATATATATATATATTTTACATAAAATGTTTTACACAATACAAAAATAAAATATGACAAATATATATATATAATATATAATAAAGTTATATATAAAGTTATATATTATATAAAATATTGTACACAATAAAATATAGAATATAAAACAATGTTATATATTAAATATTACACAATATAGAATACAGAATAATGCGTATAATAAAGTAATAAATATAATTAAATAAAGAATGTTATAAAACATTCTTCCAGTGGCCTTCTGGCTCGTCCACGTGATCTTTAGCAAACTGCAGACGAGCAGCAATGTTCTTTTTGGAGAGCAGTGGCTTTCTCCTTGCAACCCTGCCATGCACACCATTGATGTTCAGTGTTCTTCTGATGGTGGACTCATGAACATTATCATTAGATAATGTGAGAGAGACCTTCAGTTGCTTAGAAGTTACCCTGGGGTCCTTTGTGACCTCACCAACTATTACACGCCTTTTTTTTTTTTTGCTCTTGGAGTGATCTTTGTTGGTCGGGCCACTCCTGCAGGGAGGGGTAACAATGTCTGAATTTCCTCCATTTGATACACACCAATCTGTCTGACAGTGCGATTAGATAGGAGTCCAAACTCTTTTAGAGATGGTTTTGTAACCTTTTCCAGCCTGATGAGCATCAACAACTCTTTTTTGTGAGCTCCTCAGAAATCTCCTTTGTTCGCCATGCCATGATACACTTCCACAGCCGACACGGTGCTGCTGAAGAGCAGGAACTTTGATAGATCCCTGTTCTTTAAATAAAACAGGGTGCCCACTCACACCTGCCGTGGCTATTATCCCCATTGATTGAGAAACAACCTGACTCTAATTTCACTTTACAAATTACCTGCTAATCCTAGAGGTTCACATACTTTTTTTGCCACTCACTAATATTGTAATATTTGATCATTTTCCTCAATAAATAAATGACCAAGTATAATATTTTTGTCTCATTTGTTTAACTGGGTTCTCTTTATCTACTTTTAGGACTTGTGTGAAAATCTGATGTTTTAGGTCATATTTATGCAGAAATATAGAAAATTTTAAAGGGTTCACAAATGCATTCAAACACCACTGTATAACAGATAAAATATTAACTTTAAAATTAAGAATATAAAACAGTATAAAACTTATAAATAATAAATAAAAAACAAATATTATAAAGTTGAGAATCTAAAATATTATATATGATGTAGAGACTACAAAATATATATATATATATATATATATATATATATATATATATATATATATATATATAAAAGAAAATATAAAATATAATAAACAATATAAAACAATGTGATATATAATAAATAAAGGAAGCCAGTATTATAAAATAGAGAATATGAGTGTCTTGGTGTTATTTAGTCACTAAGGGTTCTCAAGATCTCCAGCAGGCAAGTTTTGGGGGCGTGGCATTTGGGCATGCTCTCGCTGTGGAATTTGAGAATTCCATTTAAGTGGCAGCTGTGAACAGCCGGGGCACCGCCTTTTTACCTTTCCTTAAAGTAGGTAAAAAACAAATGCACGTGTTTGTGTGCAGCTTATCATGGGGCTGGGCACTCAAGGAGCAGAGAAGAAGAGCGCCGCCTCCATCGCCTGCTTCCTGGCTGCCAACGGTGCCGATCTGACCATCCGAAACAAGAAGGGCCAGTCTCCGCTCGACCTTTGCCCCGACCCCAGCCTCTGCAAAGCGCTGGCTAAGTGCCATAAGGAGAAGTCGAGGTAGTGGGATTCTGGTGACGTGGTGTAGAGCGATTAAGCTGTACTGATCTCACTCCGTGTCTCTCTCGTGTCTGATCTGTTTGTGTTTTTGTTTTGTTTTTTTTTCATTTTTGCCATCCTTCCTGCCATCATCCATCGTCACCTGCTCCTCAGCGGGCAGGTGGGGTCCCGCAGCCCGCCCCTAAACAGTAACGAGACCCTGGAGGAGTGCATGGTGTGCTCGGACATGAAGCGGGACACGCTGTTCGGCCCGTGCGGTCACATCGCTACCTGCTCGCTCTGCTCCCCGAGAGTTAAGAAGTGTTTGATCTGTAAAGAGCAGGTCCAGTCCAGGACTAAGGTAACACACACACACACACACTCCGTCTTTACCGACACTGACCTGGTTCTGGTGGTGCTGGTCCGCTCTGAGCCTGATCTCTGCTCTGCTCACAGATCGAGGAGTGTGTGGTTTGCTCCGATAAGAAAGCAGCCGTTCTCTTCCAGCCCTGCGGTCACATGTGCGCCTGTGAGAGTAAGTCATCCCTCCAGAACTCGACCCGTCAGCCGTAACCTCTGCCTCTGTTCATTTCCCTTCTCTTAATGTGTGGGAGGTTTCTCCGTGTCGTTTTCACATCGCCAAGTTCGAAAAACAAAGCACGAGTGAAGATGAGTGCAGGAAGCTCTAGTTTGTGCTTTAGATAAATAACCAGATGCTTCCATCCAGTCCCTGTGAGCTTTATCTCCATCATTCTCCAGCCTTTCAGTTCTATCCCACCAGATCTGTTCTTTAATATCCATGTTTTTAGAGGCAGCTTGTTGCTCGTCCTATCAGCTCTCGATGAGCTGTTCTGCCCGGCGACCGAGCTCTGATTGGTCAGCCTGATTTGAACCACGCAGGAATTAGAACAGGCTCCGATTAAACATCTTACGCAGCGTCTCGGTCCGGCGGTTTCGAACACGGCGCTAATGTACGCTGCTCTTTTTCTGAACTTGACCTGCGTTTTTTCCTATAGGAATCAATGGAGTGCAGCCTTATCATATCACATTGATACAAATAAGCTAGTAACCCCCCTCCAGTCCCATGGGCTACCACAGCAACCACCTAACAACCACCTGATACACCATAGCAACCATCTGAAATACCATAGCAACTGCCTAGAAACCACCAAACAACAACCCAGGAGCCACCTAGCAACATAATAGCAACCTACTAGAAATCACTTAGCAACCAACTAGCAACAGCATAGCAACCACCCAGGACAATATAACCACCACCCAGCAACACCATAGCAACCACCTGGGATACCATAGAAACCACCTAGCAACACCATAGCAACCAGCTAACAATCACTTAGCAACCACATAGCAACACCGTAGCAACTGTTTAGTACCCACCTGGGACACCATAGCAACCACCCAGCAACACTCTTGTAACCATCTGGCAAATTATAGCAACCTCGTAGTAATGACGTAACAACAGCATAGACCCCACCTACCAAAGCTGTTGCACCTTAATGACCATGGAGCAAGAGCCTAGCAAAGGGAATCCACCTTGGCTACACAATCATTCTGCATTTCCTCCAGGAAATACACGTTTCTAGTTTACTCAGTGAATCTGTTTGCATTTTGCTGAAGGTTCTGTTAGTCTAATTGATCTGTTCTTTTTCCTTTTTTGTGGATTTTTATTAGTAGAGAAATGGTTCTTGTGTTCAGTTAACAATTAATCGCGTGCATTGACTGTGTGTATGCACTGTGTTGTTAATGCACTGGTCAGAACCTTTGTGTGTGTGTGTGTGTGTGTGTGTGTGTGTGTGTGTGTGTGTGTGTGTGCGTGCGCGCGTGAAGACTGTGCCAGCCTGATGAAGAAGTGTGTGCAGTGTCGGGCGGTGGTGGAGCGGCGCACTCCTTTCGTCCTGTGCTGCGGAGGGAAAGGTATGGAGGATGCCACTGATGATGAGGACCTTAGTGAGTGAACTTCCACAAGCTTCCCTTTTTTATTTTCCTCTCATTCTTCTGTTGTTCTTTGTGCTTTTGGCTTTGCTTAATGTTTGTCACTGTTACTCATGTCCATGTTATGACTGATGGTTTTCCCCAGATGATGTTTTTTATGTTGACGTAGCTCAAATCCTTAATCGAGCTTAATCCCAGTGGAAATATGTTCATATCTTTGGTTAAATCCTACTGTTTGCTAATTCGGTTTCCCAATTCCCCTACCGGTTCATAATCAAGAAGTGACCCAAACAGCGGAACCTGGGACGATTGGAAGGGGAATAATGAAACCATGAAGGGGTTTGCATGCACCAAACGGCCTCGTGCACGTAGGTCTTACTTCTAGACGATGGCTGGGCAGTTACAAGCTAAAGGGTACGGCTTACAGGCCCGGTGTTGTGAAGCTCAGCTTGGTGAAGTCGAGATCTGACCATTCTTCTGATAACTGTTTCTTATACAGACGATAAACACAAATATATTGATTGATAAGCTCTAATTTAAGTAAAGTTTATTTCCATTCAGCAAATAAAGCGACTCTAAAGCAGGTAAGTTCAAAGTCACTTATTATAATCAGACCTGGCAACCGTGTGTGATTCTGCTAGCCACTTCCATATACTGCACTTATGTACATTTGAGAATGTCCTGCAGAGTCTCCACAAATGTGTTTGGTAAGCATAGGTACTGTGTTTAATTCCAGGGTTGCCAGATCCCATGAGAGAAACAAGCAACCAGGTCTAAAGAAACAAGCCCAAAAGACACCAACTGTCTTTGAAAAATCCCAAAACAGGCAGCAGTTTGAGCATATGCTCCGTTTGAGTCTCCCCAAATGTGTTGGTAGCCGTTTCGGGTTGCTGCATTTAATTCAAGGGTTGCCAGATCCTGTGAGAGAATGAAGCACCAGGTCTTTGAAAAATCCTGAATTAGACAACCTATTACAATAATGTGAGAGAGCGACCATCATGTATATTTTCCTGTGACTTTAGTGGTTGAACAAAACCGACTTTCAGGAATATTGGAGAGAGGAAACCTGAAGCCTGCAACAACCAATATTTGTAAGAGACTTTATAGAAGAATAAGCCCAGAGTCATTTAGAATAAGTGCGATTGCGTCTCCCCAAATGTGTTTGGTAGCTGTTTCACAGGTGCTGCATTTAATTCCAATGTTGCCAGATCCCAAAAGAAGCAAAATAAAAGCCCAAAATAGGTGACCTGCTACAATAATGCGAGTGACCACATGATCAGTTAAATTAAAATAATGTTAATATATATTGTCCTGTAACTTTAGTGGTTGAACAAAGCCAATGCAACAAGTGACCAAGTCTAAGGAAGTAAGCCCAAAAGAAGCAAACCAGCTGTGTTTGACTGGATAATTGATATTTCGCTAGCTGCTACCAGGACAGCTTTAGACTCTGTACGGTTACGTTTGTGTGCATGCACAGACTGAGAAACCCGATTGAGACCAGAGTAAGGGGATACATGCGCCGAGACATCCGACCACTGAACGATCTGCTCAGTCCGGTTGGAGTGAAATCAACTAGATTTTAGATCAGGGCCCAGTGTTCCCGTTTGGGTCGGTTCCTGTTTTTTGGAGTGTGCGTTGGGGAGACGATGGATAGACGTTAGCTTCATGGTGCCCGAAGTTTGGTGTAATTTGCGTAGTTAAGAGAATTCGCGTTGTGTGTCGTCGGGTTAGAAATGCTGGGGAATTTTCTTTGACTTATCATTGTGTTTTTGCCATTACTGTACACGTGTGTTGTTATTTTTGGTTTGTTTATGTTTTGTTTTGTCACCTACATGCGTCCTCCGTGCTCACGCCCTTCCGTCTGATCTTTTTCCTCTTGGTTTAGTTTGAGTTCAAAGGGACACTAGTGTAAGTTCACTTGGGTTTGGATTCGGGGTTTGAGGGATCTGGATCCTTGCGGCCATGCTTGGGCGTCAGATGGATCAATCAGAGCGCGCGCACACACACACACACACACACACACAACAGAGGAATGCAGCTCTTATCTGGGCCTCCCCCTCTGTGCCTGCACTCTGTTTGCCACTTTTAGTTTAGCGCCTCACCAAATGTCATCGTCCTCATAGAAACGGCCGGCGTTTGCCCCGAGCGCTCCTCCCTCGGCGGATTCTGTCCTGCGCTGGCTGTCACAGTCGCTGATTAGCCTGAAGGTGGCGATAAGACGAAGCCCAGCCGCCGGCAGAAAATAACTCGGGGTGGGAAAACAGTCAGGAGCAGAGCGCTTGAGAATTCGGTTTCTAAAGACGCGACACACATGGAGAGTCGGTGACCCCTACGTAACGTTCCCCGTTGTACGTCATTATTTGGGACCTATATTTCGGCCTCCAGTCTCCGAACGTGACCTCGTCATGCTGCTTTATAAGACATATAAGAACATAAGATGGACTTGTTTTCTTCGTTTGGTCCACCTTTGAGGGACCTGCTCATTACGTAACCCTGTGACTGGTTGCTTCTCAGCAGGGGGCTCTAACTCAGTGGCAGGGGGGTCGCAGGATCTTCTCCAACCCAACAATCTGGCTCTAAGTTGGTGTAAGTATGCCCTTCCTCCCCCTCAAATCTTTTCCTAACCGGCCTCACTTGAGACCTCAAGAGGTCAAAATGAATGTCTGACCTTACACTCAGTGCTTTTTTTTCCCCTCTCTGCTGCCAAAACAAACCTAGTTAGGATGTAAATAAATTCTTCACAGTAATAATTAGTGGTTTTTGAACGCAGCCCCCTTTTTTAGACAGGATTGGGAGTGAAGCCCGGTCACCTAACAGTAGATGACCACGTGCCCCTCTTACCAGCAGGTCGCATCAGTAGGGTTAAGATTTTTTTTTTTTTCCTTTTTCTTTTTTTTTTTTTGTGTTTAATCGTTAAATCTTTACCTTACAGCCAGTGGAAACATCCCAGCCCTGCAGAGAGGCAAAGACAACACCAACGTCAATGCGGACGTCCAAAAGCTCCAGCAACAGCTCCAGGACATCAAAGAGCAGGTAAACATCAAGAACCCTTTGAAAGAGTGGCTTTTTGCTCCACAGCCTGAAATCAGAACCTGTTCGACTCTTTTCCAGATTTATTAGGATGGTTTGAGTAAAATATTCAGATAGCAAGAGAAACTCTAAAATGAGGAAAAACGTGTCATAAACTGGGTCTGGTTTATAAGGCAGGCTGTAAAAATCCACTATTGTACTGACCGAAGCAAACCAGAGTGAGATCCCGGTGTTCGAACCAAAGTACAGGATCAACGTTATCATTTACATTCCTCAGTTAGTGATTCTAAATTAGCTATATGAAGCTAGAGAAAGAAAGGAAAATAGAGAAAGGCGAAAGAGAATATTGATACAGAAAGAAAGAATAGAGCTGAAAAGAATACTGAGAAAGAAAGAATGAAAAAAGAAAGAACGAAAGAAAAGCTAAATAGAATACTGAGAGAATGAAAGAAAGAAAAGACAGAAAAAAGGCTAATGTTTTCATTTGGCAGGCTTTAATTTGTTATTTATAACATTGCTGCTTTATGGCTTCTAGAACATCTCCCAGCCAATCAGATTGCAGGTCAGATCTAACGGTGGTATAATATCTCGATCTTCTTGTTTTTGTATAGAGGAGTGTAACTTCTTTAAACCAAAAAGTTAACGGTGCTTCTCGTGTCTCCCCAGACCATGTGCCCGGTGTGCCTGGATCGACTCAAGAACATGATCTTCATGTGCGGCCACGGCACGTGCCAGCTGTGCGGCGACCGCATGAGCGAGTGCCCCATCTGCCGTAAGGCCATCGAGAGGCGGATCCTGCTCTACTAGAGCCACGATTGGGGGGCGGGGGGGACTCCGAATTCTCGGCCACCGTACCTGCACCTGCCGATCTAAGCCGAGAGTCGGCGTGCATCAGTGTTACACGTTTGTTTAACCTCCGTTTCATCCTCTGCTCTCGTACTTTGTGTTCGTCTCTGCTTCCCTTAGGATGGAGGACGAGGACTTTTTGTGCTTTGTTGTCCTTTTTTTGTTGTCCCAGATAAATTTTGGTTATATAGAGTATCTATTATACGTGTCTGTTCCCCTCTGTACTGACATTAAAACCCTTTCAACACTACAGTCTCAGAGCCTGGGTAGTGCCAGGACTCATTTCATGCCAAGCCCGTCTTTTTTTATTTTTTTATTATTGTTTTTTTAAATAACAAAAGCTTTAGTAGAAGAACAGGTCCATTATAAGTACAAATCCCACTGGATGATCTGATATCTAAAAAGAAGCTTAAAGGCAGGGATTTTCAGTCAAAACAAAATTGTTTATATATAAAATAAAGTAAACTGGTGTCTGTAATCAGGCAAAAACAAATCAAGGTGACAAAATTCAGCCCATCAGCACATCAGG
Organism: Ancistrus triradiatus; assembly: GCA_025084515.1. Lineage (NCBI taxonomy): Eukaryota > Metazoa > Chordata > Actinopteri > Siluriformes > Loricariidae > Ancistrus > Ancistrus triradiatus. The sequence continues at coordinate 237,018 of JAJAGP010001018.1, forward strand.
AGAGCTTCTGCGGCTTTAGAAGGCAAATCGCTCCAGGCTGTTGTTTAATGTAACTTTTGTTCTTTCTTTGATTTTTTTTTTTTTTTTTTTTTTTTTTTCTTTTTTTTTCTTTCTTTCTCAGTATTCTTTTTAGCCCTTTTTTTGTTTCTTTCTTTCTTTCTTCCTCAGTATTCTCTTTAGCCCTTCTTTCTTTCTTTCTTTCTCTGACCCATTTAACACTGAAACACACAAAAAAAATTTTTTTGTTAGTCTTCTGATTTTAAGCTACAGATGTGCAATTGACATTTCTTCTAGAGAAGCTTGGACCTCCGGCTTTAATGCAAATGTTTTTTTAGCCCTGATTATTGAAACTGCCTGAGATCTGCTGCCATTTAAATGAATCACATTTAAAGTGAGGTCCTCCTTTTTGTATTAAAAAAACCCAAACAAAAACAAGCATGATTTAAAAGTGATATTACGATGATCTGAGCATCCACCTGCATACTAGAGTATTATCGATTCACCGCCGGTGGATGTATAAAGAGGGGTTCTAAATACGGCCCAGGCTTTTTGGTTAGAAAATCATTTAAATGATTTGATATTTGGTGGATACGGTGCATTTTTTTAAACTCATCTTTTGAGTGTACAATCTAACGGAGAGCGAAGAAGAGGATTAAAAGTGTGCACAGCAGATTTTATTATAAACTGTAGGTTTTTCAGAGCTTTCCTTCATTAAAAACTTTATAAATGGCGCAAGGTTTCCCAAACCCAGACTGGTGCATCTCTGATTTAGTCCAGGCTGGAGCTGGAGCTGGAGCTGGAGTGCGTTTATAGAATTGTGATCTATCCTGTTTACCCACAGTGTTGAATACTATGTGGAGATCTTTAATAAGTTTAATTATCGAGGAGCCAATGACACTAAGCTCAGCCGAATTTACAAGCCGTAGTGCGGAGCATATTTTTTGATGGGAGGGAGGGGAAAAGTAGGTTCATACTTTCATGGTTTTAATATTTTGTATCCTTGTTTCCTGTGATCTCGTTAACATTCGAGGCTTAGATGCACTAATGTACTTTATGGTAGTGTCGTATTGTCACGCTTTTCTTCAAAGGTCTCTTTTCTACCTTGTTTTTAGGACGTGTCCGGGTTTAAAGAATGTTTTAATGTTTGCAGTACATGTATCATAAAACATCTGTTCACTCTGTATTGCTGAAAGTGCGTTTTTTTAAGAAACACATTGCAGAATAAAGATTTAATGGAACAGCGCTTCAGCCTTCCTCATTACGCTTCGGATATTTCAGCCACTTCCCCAGGTAAACGGATCCGTCAGACCAGACCACCTTCTTCCTTTGCTCCGGAGTCCACTTCCGACAGGATGGTGGTCAGAATGGTTCGTTCCTCCGCACAGCACTGTGGGTAGGTACTCCCTACTCCTGACAGGGGCCCCCCACAAGCCTAGCTGTTTAGCAGATGCTCTTACCCAGTCGACTGGCCAGAATGATTTGTTCCTTATTAAAGTGGCTCAGGTCTTTACTCATCAATATTTCTCCCACATCCAACACCTCCGCTACGAGAACAGACTTTTCATTTAATGTCTAATATATCCCTGTGCTTAATGACTGCTGGAAACAAATAACCTTACAATGCGGTGATAATTATTACACAAATACCTGAAATATTTATCCTGTGGTATTTCTGAGGTATTATAAATAGTTCCTGAGGTATTTTTTTTTTAGTACTACAGATGGTTCATGTGGCATTATAAATTATTCCTGTGGTATTTCTGAGTTGTTACAATGGTTCCTGAGGTATTATAAATGGCTCCTGTGTTTTTTCTGTGGTGTTATAAATGGTTCCTGTGGTATTTCTGTGCTAATACAAATGGTTCCTGAGGTATTAGAAATAATTCCTGTGGTATTTATGTGGTAATACAAATGGTCCGTGGTGTTTCTGGGGTATTATAAATGATTTCTGTGGTAGTACAAACAATTCATTTGGTATTACAAATGGTTCCTATGTTTTTGGTATGTGTCTTACCACAAGTACAGTTCTGTCACTGTGGTAATGTAGGCCTATATGATAAATAGTCATTTACCACAGGACTTTTGTTTCTAGTCGCACCTCGTTTGTTCTCTGGTCAGCTACATTACCACAGGTTCCTGTCATACGGACAGTTTCTGATTCTTGTGTATAAATTCGATTGTACCACATGAACACCATATAAATACCACAGGATTATTTTAGTTTACCACAGGACTTCATGTAATGGTGATCAGTGTTATGTGTAAGTTGGTCTGTGAGTGGTTTTAATCAAAACCGTTGAAAGAGAGGTTTTAATGTTTCAGCCGGGGTGTTATTAGACCCTGCTGTTTCCCCCTAAAATCGCAAGTCATAAAGATTTCGGTTTTATAACATAATAGCGTATAAAATCAAAGCAGTTTCACAAGAAACAAGCGGTGAAGTCGATGCTCCTTATCTCCGGTTCAATGTAGTGAGAATTGAGTCGATTCCGAAGGTAGTTGTATGCCTGGGAGTCGATTCTCTGAATCTCCGATTCAATGTAGTGAGAATTGACTCATTTCTGAAGCTTGTAGCTAATAGCAGGACGTCGTTGGACCCTCTTAATTTAATCAATACACAACGCGATCAGTCCCGTATTTTCGTGCACATCGTTTTATACGTAAACTACACTTTTAACTGTTGGGAACAACATAATAGTGAATCAAATCCAACCAGTTTTACAAGAAACAAGCGGGGAAGCTCAATATCAGTAGACGCCATATATGGAGTCTTTTTGGCGCGGATTTTCAAAATGTCTTCCGTTGCAGAAACGGCTGCCGAAGTTTAAATGTAAATTGGAGAAGGGATTCCCGTGGGTCAGTCCTGTCTCTGGTAACGAATACATGGTGGATTGTCTGATATAAACCAGTATGTAACTGGTGAACCGAGTCCGAGCTGCTAAAGAACATAGGAGAGAAATTACTCTGTAACTTCTACCTGAGGCTTCCCGCGAGAGAGATACGGTATGTAGTTGTTGTTTAAGTCATGTTTTACGATGTGATATTCTAGTTAAATATGTGACTAAATGAATCATATTTTCCTGAATATTATTAAACAATAGGCTAAAGAAAAATTAATAATCTAATTAGGTGGAACACTTTATTATTATTTTTTAAGTTAAACCAAATAATGCTGATAATATCCAATACATTCTCAGAGATTTTGGACTGAATATTAGTAGTATTGGATAGATATGTTGTATTTTAAATAAATATAAAATCTATGAAAGAGAATTTAAAAAGTCAAATTCTACTTACAAATTCTACTTCATAAATAACAAACAGGTTCAGCCAGTTTCTATGCAGTAATCAAATTTCCATTTACATTACATTTTACATTTACAGCATTTAGCAGACGCCCTTATCCAGAGCGACTTACAATTGGTACAGTCTTACAATCCAAGCAATTGTGGGTTAAGGACCTTGCTCATGGACCCAACAGTGGTAGCTTGGCAGAGGTGGGATTTGAACCCTGGAATTTCTGGTCCAGTACCTTACCCGGTCCAATACCTTACCCGCTAGGCTACCACAGTCCAAAGTTTTGGAAAGATGCTGGGTGCCCGGGGTTGCCACGTTCTTTCACATAATTACCCGGCATCTTTTCAAAACTTTGGGCCACACATGCTTTCGGTTAGTGCCAGTTTCAGGGTAATGGACATAAATAAACTTGGCATGTAATTAAGGAAACCTCTAGGAGCAGCAACAGCTCGGCTCAGCTTTGATGTCTTGCCTCTGGAGGAAATGTCAGTGCAGGAACTCCTCATCTGGAGCTCGATGGATTGGGTTTCCATGGCTGAGCGGCCGCCCAAAAGTCAAACTTTGCTGAAATGGTGTAACCACAATGTCTTCAGGATATCTGCAAGGACACCAATAGAACTGGAGTAGATAATCCATAATCCATAGGTCCTAATTTCTAATTTTATTAAAATGCTATAAAATATATGTATATATACTACGCTGTTAAAAAAGTGTAAAATGCTATGTGCAGTTGGCAGAGGTCACAGAACTTTCCGGAGACCATAAGGCTTTGACGTAGGAGTCTGATATCAGAAATACTGTTGCAGCAGCATGTCCTTAGCAGGCTTAGTCACGTATTTATTTGCTGTTCAAAAGCCTCATTCATAAGCACGGCTCCCCCCGATTCCCCTTCACTCGGATAAGGTGACACTTGACTCACTTCCTCAGACAAATTCATCAAACTCACTCCCTCCTGTTCTCCCGAGCCTGGACATCCTTGAGTGTGATAAAGCTGGAGTGCGGGCTGCTCCCTGATAGTGATTTGTAGCTGCTGAAAAAATTCTACTGTCGCTTTTTTAACATCTTGGTGCCCTAGACTGTGCCACGAAGTGCTGCGTCTGCTATAAACGAGTTGGCAGTGTGAGATGGAGCAGAAATAGATCATGATGTGGTGAAGATCCAGACCAGCTGTAGATCTTCAGTCTTTCATCCGTCCATCTTTTTGGATGATCTGTTGTCCTACGGTGAAGCTCTTGGGGATGCTCTTCTGACACCTGAAGGTGCGAACTTCATCAAGGTGAGACAGGCCTCCGTTTGCACTGCTGAAACTTTCCAAAAAGATTGGGTCGTCCTTCCCAACTGGATGAACCGTGCCCAGTGGATCCTGATCAGGGAAGCTACCAAGAGCCCAGTGATAGCTGAAGGACTTGCATTCTGTAAACATACCAACAATCTCACAAAGTTTTACATAAAGCTGGCCTGTATGGCAGGAGGGCAAGAAAGATATGCCACCATTCCTAAAAAGTGCCACAAAGACACTAATGCCATGTGGCAAATGTTTGGCAAAAGATTGTGGCCAAAACAAAACAGTGGCTTAAGGATAGGAAGGTGAACGTCCTTCAGTGGCCCAGAGTCTGGACCTAAATCCAACCTGAAGAGAGCAGAGCATCGCTGGATACCACGGAATTTCCCTGAATTTGAACAGTTTTAAAAGGAAGAACAGAGGAATATTCCCTAATCTAGGTGTGAAGTGTGATATAAGGATACATCTAAACAGATCGATGGCTGGAATTAAAGTAAAAGGGGGCGCTACAGAGCACTAAATCAAGGAATTTAAACCCTTTAACAACCCTGTTATTTTAGTTTTTCATTTGTTCTCGTAATGTGCATGTTGTAAGACATAATGTGTAATTAGAGTTGGAGGAAGATTGTTTTTGTGAATCCTGATTTCAGGCAATAAGACAAAACGGTGACAAAAAACAGGTTTGGAAGATTTTCGTATTTTTTTTTTTTTTTTTTCGCTAAAACCTGAGTTTACTGAATTTATTGACAGGATTTTGGACCTGGCCCTTGGTAGCTATGCTATTACCGCCCCTGAGAGTGAATGCAGGGATCTCTGTGGAGAACAGTAAACAGACACAATGTCCTGCTGTGGAGGAGGACCTGACCTGATTGAACCCCAAACACCACCCAGATCAGATCAGATCATATCAGATCATATGTCACACTTCACTCCTGCTCTGGATAACGTGAACCGTGCAGTACCAGGGCCAACCACACGGTGGCAGCAAACGCTGTGTCGGTATTTATCGAGGCTCTTTGGTTTGTGCTTAATCCAAAGTGCCAGTTTTTACTATGGACCCATAAAGAGGCCTAATTTCTCAGAAGATGAAGCGACGCACCTGTAGCTACCTGTGCTTCTTCTGTGACACACTACGACTGAAGGTCCTGCTACGTCACCTCTGATTGGGCTTATTTATGACCCCGTGTTAATGACCGGCTCGGGCAAAGGGCGCTGAGATGGAATAGGATGAATCCTGCTGGGCCATAAAGTTTGAACCCGGGCGTGGCCAGCCCACCCCCACTGTTAAGCCATAAAGTGGCGGCGTTGCCTCCCTACGGTACCTGGACTCGGATTTCTACATAGGACCTGAGTGAGGACGCCAGACAGTCGTATAGAGTGTGTGAGTGTCAGCAAATAAGCACTTACACCCTACTTGTACCAGTATCTCTCTCTCACACACACACACACACACACACACACACACACACACACACACACACATACCTCAGTTACCTTGAGTGAACCGCTCAAGCCAAGGCCTCTGCTGGAAATTCCCTCTGACTTTTTCTTCTTTTTTTATTTGTTTGTACCATTAAAACCACTAACCAGCTCTGGTTTTCTTCTCCAGCACCTTCAAGAAAATTAGGCTCAGAGTCGATTAGATTATAAAATGAGGGTAAGAGTCCAGGTGGTGCTGCTTTAGGATCGTTTGTAATGTCAAAAAATAATGCACATTGTACAATATCCACTTTTTTAAACAGGTTTAGTTTAATATTCATACCATTTTAGTTTGAGACCGGACTTAGACCTCTGGAAAAACTCTAAATCAGTGTTGTTTGTTTGTTTGTTTATTTATTGTAATTTTCCCCCTCTTTTCCTCTCTTGGTTGGTAGACTCGAGCTGGTCGTCAGGACAAAAAACACATCTCATTTTATGTCCATTCTATTTCCCTCAGTATCAGAGGTCATATGTTTAGTAAAATGTATTGTAGTGCATGTCATTTTTAAATGTATACCTCTTCATAATGATCATTTTGTTTGGTTGTAGTATTTGTAGGCACCAGGGGCGATTCTAGTGTCAGAGGTCCCTGGGCAGTGAGCACCCAGTGAGACCAGCCCCGCTGCCATTCCAGCACTTGTGAAGGAAGGACATGACTTTTTGGACCAACACGAGAAAACTTCCATTGCTTAGTGTTTAAATTATTATGTTTAAACCATAACCTTTCTACGTTTTTTACATTTTCTACACCTTCTCAAAGACAAACTTTCATTAAAAATAAAAACAACAACTACAACAACTCCTAAAAAGGGTCCGGACATGCCTATGATAGGTACTGTAGGTGTTTGAGAGGAAAGGAATATATATATTTTTTATATTCGATAAATCCCCCCCCAAAAAATGATTTGCATTAACCGTGATTAATAATACAAATAATAATGCAAAGAAAACAAGTTTAGGTTCTTTTTTTTTTTTTAACAAAATGATACACTGCAAAAAAATCAATTTACAAAAACTAGAAAAATATAACAAATGAGATAAATGCTTATATTTAGCAAAAACATCTGCCTATGGGGTTACATAGTAAGATTTCTTAAAATAAGCAACAATAATACTAAGTCGTAAAGCAAGTAAAAGCCCTGATTTCATGTCTTGAGCCCTAAATGACATTAAAATAAGGTGTGGTTTCTAAATGAGGCTGATCGAGGTAATTCTAAAAATAAGATGAATAATGTTACACTTTCGAGTGCCTAGTAAGACAAAAATTCAGTAAAAGTTTAAGATTTATTGCCTTGATATAAGATCATTTCACGTGCTAAGATTTTGTTTTAACTTGGAAAATTCAGTATTTTAATCCCAGCTTTAATGTGTTTTGTACTTTTCCCTCATTAAATAAGATTTGGTTTGGGTGATCCCCCAAGAGGTAGCTCGTTACGTAGCATCAGGTGTGTTTGTGTATAAATTAATCACGTACATGTACAGATGATGATGATTTTAAGAAAATTTGGAGAGTTTTTATTTTTCGCAGAGCTGTATTTTTGTACTGTAGTTACCTTTAGTCCATCTTTCCTTTTGGTTTTCTTTGCCTATAATAACCCGGGTCATAAAGATAGGGATTGCCCAAATAAAAACGCAGCTGTAAATGAAATGAACTGAATACACCCTTTAGTAACTCTGATTTATTAGAAAATATTAAAATAAGTTGATAGAATAGTACATGCTACATAAGCCATGCTGTTTTGCTGAATCTGTTCATTCTGTGACCTTTAAATCGCACTCGGGTTGTCCCAATGGTTTTATTAATCTGTTTCTGATCTATCGGTTTGTTTTGTGATCTGTTAAAAATGGTAGTCATTCATGATTTATATCGGAAGGTCTTAATATCCCAACAAGTTAAAAAGTGAAAGAAAACCTTTAGATTGTAGACTAAGCAATTAGATAATAAATAAACGATAAAATAATGATAATGATTACGTAGAGTATGCTGTACACATGTACTATAACTCTGTTAACACACACATTAAATAGCTTTATACATGTTTAAGACGGAGCGTTTGAATGCTTTAAGCAAATCCTGGGTGGTGTGTTTCTGGACAGAATGTTTTGCATTGCTTTACTGTTAAAGATGCAGTGCGTATGTTTGATGTTCCTACTTTTATTCAGCGCTTTATTTCACATTCTTGCAGTTTCTCTCATGACCACTAGAGCAAAACTCTACCTACTGCACCTTTAACTTGTTTGAAATCCGATCGTTGTATGACCTGGAACGTAAAATCCAGCTTGGTGTCATACCTGGTAAGTAAAACTCCACTTACTGCACCTTTAATGGCCAGAAGCGATGATGGAGAGGTGTTCGTCGTGCCCTGGCTGCAGCGCTGGAGCCTGCAGGCTGCATTTACAGTGCAAATGTTATCGTTCCAATGACACTTTAAACAGTCTTTATCAATATATAGCCATTCAAGGTTTATGAGCTTTGATAAAAATGCCTCTAGCGTACCGGGGTCATTTTAGCCCTCAGCTCTCTGCTGCGTGGTGCCAACGTGCTTTTGGAACTCCGGCACAGACGAAAACATGCAGTGTTCTGGAGACACAACGTTGGCTTTTGTTTGGGGGACGGACCGAGATAGCTGCAGAGTCCCGACGCGAGGGGAAAACTGCTCGGCCACTGATAGCACTCTCTCTCGCTCTCTCTCTCTGGCAGAACCTTATCATCCTATTATCTTTAAAACGCAGGGTTATCATAATTGCTTACTTAATAATTCTATAAATCTCTCCGAGTGCAACCTTTGGCTGGATTGTAAAAGCCGAGGAATCGCCGCGCGACTGAACGACTTTGAGTGTTTTTGCTTATTTTAATCGGGCTTAAGGCCTGTGTTTTATCGCGCCGTGCTTAATGACGGGGCAGGTACAGCGTGTTCCTGAGAAGCTCATAAAATGGAAGGCTCAGCTTAAACTAAGAGGAAGAAACATGCTGAGCTCATACCTCAGAGTGTGTGTAACCTGTCGACACGCCAACGCAACCTGAACACACACAAGTACGCAAAGCAGCGCTCTTACCACACCTCTGTCTCTCCTGCGTTTCAGGCCTGCAACACGTTCCAAAAACAAGATGGGACTGTAAAGCCTTTGGCCTTTCTAATGTTTTCTATTTCTAAACCCATTCTCTATTGGGGCCAGTCCAGTAGCCGTACCCTCTTCATCCACAGCCGTGCCTTTGTAATGTGTGCAGCATGTGGTTTTGTTTGCGTTTTGTCTTGTTTTAAAATGCATGGACGTCCCTAAAATCTCAGGGTACTTTTCTGCATTAATGCTGAATCACAGAAGTGGAAATGACCTTTACTGAGGGCCCTGACCCGACCCCGTACCATGCCAGAGCCTGGTTTTTGGACTTGTTCCTCATAACTGTCTGGATGGTCTTTTATGTCTTTGGTCCGAAGCACACGGCGTCCGTTTCTTATAAGGCTTCTTTTTAGCACAGTAACGTTTTAAGTGGTATCTGTGAATGTAACTCTGTATTGTAGAGCTTGATAAAGGTTTGATAAAGGAATCCCTTGCCCATGTGGTTCTATCAGCTGTTGATGAATGACGGTTCTTGTTGCAGTGCCGTCTGAGGGAGGGGAGATCACCCCTCTTCAGTTTAGGCTTTTTAGGAAATTCCTCCAGATTCTGAATGGTTTAATGATATTATGCTCTGCAGAGGGAGACATATATAAATCCCTTCTTGTTTGTAAACATTTCTATTTTGATTTCCACTTGCGTGTAACTTAAGGACGTGGCTGCAGTGTGTAATGTGAGAATGGGGAATGCTGAGAGCTGGATATTTGTGCATCATCTATTGATTCGGGGTGCAACCCTTGGCTGTAAAAGCGAGATAACGGCGTTAGGTATTAACTGCTAGCAGGGGTCACTGCAGTTTCACATAGCTGTACGAAACAGAAAGAGGCACAAAAGCAGACAGGATGAACTCTGGAACATTGATTTTTCTTTTTTCTTTTTTTTTATTCTGCAAGCTCTCTTGTGAAAAAAAATTACTCAGTCTTTTTTTTTCTTCGAGATGGTGCCCTAGCATTCCTTTCCCCTGCTTCCAAGGTTGCAGGAGGTTTTTGAACAGCACCTGCCAGACTTATGCCTGTTTTTCTCTGCCTGAAGAACCGTAAAGAACGCAGGCTTGGGAAGTTCGATTTCGTAAATGTTTAAGGGCTTTGGATGTTAATAAAAGCAGCAAAGATTTGTTGTTACATTTGCAGCTGATTTTCTAAAAATCTTCCTCATGACTTAAGACAGCTTTACTCTTTCTTTGCCGGTTTTAAGTTGAATTTACACTTAATCTGGATCAGATTAATCATTTAAGATATTGTGTATGAAACACAAAGACAGAACTTTTTGGATGTTATCAGGCGTGAAATCGTCTGAACCCTTAATAGTTTTCTATATTTAAAACCATCAGATTTAAGCACAAGTCCTAAAATTAGATAGAAAACTCAACTTAAAGTTTAATATAAATATTATATTCTGTAGTTTATTTATTGAGGAAAATGATAAAGATGGAAAAAGTTTAAGATGTCAACTGTAGACTAAAAACCATACCTAGGTCAGACTTTGGGCATTTTTGAACAGTTTTTCTTGATGTATTAGTGATTAATTGGTGCATGGGTGTATTTCTGTGGCACATGCAGACATGAATGGCTGTGCCCAGTGGCATCACCTTGAGGGCATGTTTCCACCTGTGCCCATGTTCTCTGTGGAAAGGAGCAGGGAGACCAGGGAGAAGAGGGATTAAATAATAAAAAAAAGCCTATGCAAACTGTGAGAGTGTGTGTGAGAGAGAGAGTGTGTGTGAGAGAGTGTGTG
>JAJAGP010001019.1:0-20000 GCA_025084515.1 Ancistrus triradiatus
CAGTCTCCAGACCTCAACCTCATAGAAAATTTGTGGAGGGAGTTGAAAGTCCATGTTGCCCAGTGACAGCCACAAAACATCACTGCTCTAGAGGAGATCTGCATAGAGAAATGGGCCAAAATACCAGCTACAGTGTGTGCAAACCTGGTGAAGACTTACAGCAAACGTTTGACCTCTGTCATTGCCAACAAAGGTTATGTTACAAAGTATTTGAGTTGAACCAAATTTATTGACCAAATACTTATTTTCCACCATGATTTACAATTACAACAAATCCTACAATGTGATTTCCTGGATTTTTTTTCTCATTTTGTCTCTCATAGTTGAAGTGTACCTATGATGAAAATTACAGACCTCTCATCTTTCTAAGTCGGAGAACTTGCACAATCAGTGACTGACTAAATACTTTTTTGCCTCACCGTACCTAGTTCTGTAAAACAGTTTGGATAACAAATTTTTGTACGAGTGCCTATGGGGAAATCTCTATAGTTACTGTATATTCAACTCACACAATAAGGTCTCTCATGTACCACCACATGCATGAATTACTCGTGCTCACTACTGTCTCACAACCCTACAATATGCAATATACAGTATACAATATACAACATAAACAGCCATTACCTCATAAATAACCACTGATCAAAACAAAGTAAGAGGGTGTACGTAGAGGTAAAAAGCCATTCAGAATGCAATATGCTTCCATTATTTTTCCAACTGGCAATTGTTATAGCAGGGATACTGGTTCTAATAGCAATCATTCTGATACTGTGTGTGTTTGATAGCAGGGCTCCACTGTACCAGATTCAGCAAAATAACAAACATTCATTGGGAAGCAGACATTTGGAATGGGTGTGGCTATTCAGATATTTGAATTACCATGAAAGATTCAGAAAGAAAAGAATCTCGGTAAGCTGGGATGTTGGTTGCTCCAACTCACATGACCACTTGGGTTTCAAACGCTAGAGAGAGGTTGTTGGGTCTCAGTGTGCCCTTATGTCTGTGTCACTTTGAGCTATCCCTTTTAGTAATGTTTTAATGCTGTCAAAGCTTCTGCTTGCCTGCTTGCACTCCATCACCCTTTACATCTGTCTTGAGGTTTGGTTCTCTCTCAACAGCCCTCTCTCCCTTTGCCAAGCTGCACATGTAATATTGTGGCCTGACCAGATGCTAGTGAAGAGCCTTCACCTGCTGTCATCCACTTGCCTGAACCCACCAGATCCAGTTTAATGGACAAGACTTTTACACAGACCATTTTCTTAGTTATTTTATTAGTTAACTTTTTTGCCCAGTCTTACCCTGAGGAGGATGGCTTCCCCATTTGAGACAGGAAACTATGATTTTGTAAAGAGATAAAGTCCACTGAAAAAAGTGTGATATAGCTTGAACTCAAATTGCCACATTCATACCTAAATATAATATTTTTCTCCAGTATTTACTGTTTCAGACAAATGACAGGTCCAGGCCATTGAGCCTGTTTTGTAAAATATTTAGCTTATATGTAATACTTCATAAAGCACTTGTATGCTGTTGTATATAGAATAATGTGCTGTGTAAACAAAATGAAGGAAATACCAATCATCAAAGCCACCCACCCAAAAGAAGTTATCCATGTAAAGTAGAGAATTCAAATAAGAAATCAAGCATTAAGGTGTAATTCCACTTCTACCCTTCCAAAAAGTGTCCTTAGCTGGGTCAGCAGACTGAATAAAGCTGAATAATCTATATATGACTGCATGAGAAGATACTTATTCATGCACTTCTGCATTACATTACAATGCCTAATGGCAAGTCAATCGGCAGCCTATGTTTAAGGACAGCCAGCTCACTGCTACGGTGTGCTGGTCACGTCCTGCTGCCTGAGAATAGCTGAGTCAGGTTTACAGGCTCCAGTATTTGATGAGGATCATCAAAATGCTCAGTCAGAGCTGAGGGTGGCTTTTATTAAGGGGCAATTAAGATATAAGATCGAGTGGAGAGATCTGTAACCATGAAATAAACACGGCTGATGTTGCCTGTGGGAAACAAAATAACAGCTCGGTTGTGTGAAAGCCCTCTTAGGATATTTTGTGTGTGTGTGTGATGTTTTCTTTCACGCTAACTGCTTTCTTATACAATTTGTAAGGCTTGAAACATCAGAGAAAAAAAGCAGGTATGATCTGTAAAACATAAACATGGCCAGAGCAGGGCTGTGCTTTCCCTAGGCAAACTGTGTCAGTGTGAAAGCCAAGGGGAATTCTAACATCCTACAGCTGTGTTAGACATGATTAGTGCCCATATTCAGAAACCTCTCATGTGATGTACATGTGTACTCTTTCTGTAGCTTCCCATAGTTGCGAGACTGTAAATAATATAGCATTTCCCAAAAAATATGAAGGAAAGAATGAAGGTAAGGAGTAAATATGTGAAGAAGATAAAGAAGCGAGAGAAGGGAACTTCTTTAGGAAAATAACTCATTACACAGACAAACTACTGCCAGTGTATATACATACATGCAGGGTATATGTGTATATATACCGGTAAATGAAAAAATAAAGATGACTGCTTGATTACAAGAAACAAGAATTGAGGACACAAAATGAAAAAAGGTGATAATAAATACTAACCCAGCCCAATACAGGATGTGGACACTCATGTTGTCCTCTTGCCTATTCTCACACAGTAACACAATCCTCCCACACACTGCTGCCTGTGTCCCTGAAGTTCAAGGGCAGCACAATATGAAGAGTGACACATGACTTTACAGGCTGTACATACATTTCAGGACAAAAGAGCCTGTGGCTGGAAGGTTGTTCACACTGATAAGGCCATAAAGTAGACATAAATGCACTGTATCTGTGTGTATGTTTGAAAATGGGAAAATATAGTTACATATGTTGGAATCCAGTGTAAAAGAACAGAGATTTTTGACCCTAGGATACCTATGAGAACACATATGAGAGATGGTCTATTGCCAGTACACACCTGCCACTTTCATCTAACTCGCATACTGATCCATACAGTGTTGTGCAAAAGTCTTGGCCACCATTAGATATGTTGTTTTGCCATGGTATAATGATCATCTATAATATATTGATAATGACTGGACCCAAAAATGTAAAACTTTTTTATTTGTCGCTCCATACTACTCCTTTCCACTGATTTTCATTCTGACATTTAGCACATCTTGGCCTTTTCACATTGAGCCCATTAAAAATAGTTTCTTGGCTCCTACCCTTCCAAAAAGACCATTCCTGATCAAGCTGCCAGATGCTGCTATTGCTCAAGTGTAAGGGGAGGTCACACTAAATACTTGCCACTGTAACCTACAAAAATCTTGTTGTTGTTTTTCAGATTTTTTATTTATTTTTTTATACTGCATACTGCGTACTATATTTACTTTTAAAAATGAATAATTGTATTTAATCACTACACCATTGCTATGTAAAACAACAAATCTAATGGTGGCATGGTGTCCTAAGACTTTTGCGCAGTACTGTACATACATACCAAACGATGCAATCGTAAAGTCTTCAGACCCTTTCACTTTTTTCACCATAATGAGAAAGTGAAAACAGAATTAAACAGAACTACATTTTCACATGGACATTTCACATGGAGGCACCTGATGTCTCTGGTTCATCTTTGAGATGTTTCTACACCTTTCTACACCTAAGACAATGATCCTAAGCACACAGCAACACGAGTGGCTTAGTGGCAACTATGTGAATATCCTGAAAATGGCTGTCCACCAATGGTCCCCATCCAACCTGACAGAACTTGAGAGGATCTGCAGAGAAAAATGGCAAATCCAGGAGTGCATACAGTGGGGCAAAAATGTATTTAGTCAGCCACTGACTGTGCAAGTTCTCCTACTTAGAAAGATGAGAGAGGTCTGTAATTTTCATCATAGGTACACTTCAACTATGAGAGATACAATGAGAAAAGAAAATCCAGGAAATCACATTGTTGGATTTCTAAAGTATTTAATTTTAAATCATGGTGGAAAATAAGTATTCCAGCATGACAATAATCCCAAACACACTGCTCGGGCAATGAATGAGTGGCTCAGTAAAAAGCATTTCAAGGTCCTGGAGTGGCCTAGCCAGTCTTCAGACCTCAACCCCAAAGAAAATTTGTGAAGGGAGTTGAAAGTCCATGTTGCCCAGTGACAGCCCCAAAACATCACTGCTCTAGAGGAGATCTGCATGGAGGAATGGGCCAAAATACCAGCTACAGTGTGTGCCAACCTGGTGAAGACTTACAGGAAACGTTTGACCTCTGTCATTGCCAACAAAGGTTATGTTACAAAGTATTGGGTTGAACTTTTGTTACTGACCATATACTTATTTTCCACCATAATTTACAATTAAATTCTTTAAAAATCCTACAATGTGATTTCCTGGATTTTTTCCCCTCATTTTGTCTCTCATAGTTGAAGTGTACCTATGATGAAAATTACAGACCTAAGTAGGAGAACTTGCATAATCAGTGGCTGACTAAATACTTTTTTGCCCCACTGTAGTTCAATTCATCATATCCAGGAAGACTGGAGGCTGTAATCGCTGCCAAAGGAACTTTAAGTCCTGAGATAAGGGTCTGAATACTTATGTCAGTGCAATATTTTAGTTTTTCCTTTTCGACACATTTGCATAGTCTAAAATTCCACTTTCGCTTTGTCATTATGGGGCAGTATGGGGACTTTTGAGTGGAGGGAAAAAATCTAAACAGCGAATAGTGATATTACGCTATGTATCGGAGCTTTGAAGTAATGCACTTTCAGCACTTTCAACCAGGTCTACATTTAAAAAAAAAGAACTGACAATGTCTTCACTGTCCTCGTCCCACTCATGGCCTTACCTGAAGCATTTTTCATGCCTGCTTGGCCTGCATGGGGACACATAATTTCAGCCTTTAAGAATTCCCCATCAAACTTGAAGAAGCAAGTAGAAGTTAACACATTTTCAACCTCAGTAAGTGAGCCACAATGCCTACTATTCATCTCACTTAAAACTGATAGTGTAGAAGGAAGTGCCACCCTATTACATGACAGTAAGTAAATATATAAGTACAGTAAGTAAAATATATTTAACATCAAGTACTTTGGGAAGTTGACTCATGTCTAACCTTAATCAGAGGAATACTATTATTTCATCAATATTTGACTAGCTATTTTACTACTATTTTAATATTTTACTATCTGTAGTTTCCCTCAGGTACCCTTCATCCACACTGCACTTGGAGTACATTTCAGATCTCCAGTAAAGAACTCCCTTACTGGATTGCATTTCCTATGAGGTTTTCAGCCCCCTGTTTTCCAGCTAAACATTATGACCAGTCCACACATTTATATTGATCTTTATATAAAACATTTAAAGCCAATTTATTAAGCTATAGGATAAATGCGACTGCTTCCATCTGGAGCATGTTGGACCCAATAAGCCTTATGTGCCTAAATTTAACCAACTTTCCTGGCATTTGTAATTAAAGTCCCACAACAATAATACCGACTGGTCATTTTTGCATGTACTTAGGATACTGCACACAGGCCTAATTCACTGACTTCTTTAATTTATGCTGTTCATTTAGAGTGCATTACACAGCACTAACATCAGACATAGGTGGTAGGCGTTAACACTACTGACTGCAGTGTCAGTTTGCAAAACAATCATTCCAGTGACAGAGATTCATTAACATCCAAACACTGCCGCCACAAATCTGGGTTAACCAGATACCAATGGTGTCACCAAAGAGACAAGTTCTACACTGTGTTGTGCAAACATATCAACAGAAAAACATGGAAGCATGGCCTGCTCATTCTGTCTCTCTCTCTCTGAAAAACTGTGCCTTGGAGATAAGCTTCCTCAGGGCAGGCAACTGACAGACGGGGGAGAGAATGAAAAGTGACACTTTAATTTAGAGGCCCTCATCTGCCTGACTTATTATGAGATGTTTGTAAGCTGGCTTGTTGGAGCACCTGCTCATGCCCCAGGCCTGCTGCCATCTGACGGACGGTTATGGCACCAACATGCCCTTCTCTGTGATGAGCATTAGGTTGAACACCAGCATCACAGGAACTGCCTAACTTCTGTCTCTCTCTAGTAAATATGTCAGCATAATGATTTAAATATGGGATTATGCGTAATGCTTGATTAAACAGAAACCTAAGCAAACCTATACTCAGTGGCAACTTTATTAAAGACACGTGCCCTTTCACAACTGGAGCTTTCCTGTATGGAAATTAGACGTGACCCCAGAGTGCAGCATAAGATCAACTGAGCAAGTTTTATGTGGATCAGTATCAGTGTGAATCCACATTAGAATGGGAAAAGTGATCTGAGCTACATGTATTTGAAAAACAGGGGTTTCCTCATACAGTGGTGTTGTATACCGAGATCCTGTATATGTAAACAATTCATTGATGAAAGGGGTCAGTGGAGGATGTCAAGCATCATTCTGATGAACAGGCGGTGCACAGTCAAGCAAGTTTCAGCTGAATAGAACACTGGCTCACCAACTAACATGTCCAAACACACAGCTCATTGACTCATTGTTCGTTAGCACAGATGGACTATAGGCACTTTCACACCAAACATTTCTAGTGAGCTCCCCTGAGAACTACATTTGTTCCAGGGCTTTTTTTTCCATTCACTGTCTTGTTCGCATTGAACCTCCTCCGTTATGTAAAGGATCAGTAACAGTTGGATTTCACTGTTGCTCCATTTGTCTGGTTTTTTTTTCCATTTTAAGTGTGAATCTCTGTTATTTATACAACTACCAGTGTACAAGTATATTTATACATGGTGGTTGTCCATGGTGAACCTTTGGGCAGTAGTGTTTACCTAAGCATTGTGGCCTCCCTAGTTCATCCCTTCATGGTAGCTGTTTACCATATGGCAGAAGGACACTTTCAGTAGGACAATGCACCATGTCACAAGGGTCATATTGTTATGGACTGGTTCCAGGAACATGACAGCAAATTTCCTTGCTTCCCTGGCCTTCACAATCCCCAGATCTTAGTCTTAGTGAGCATCTCTGGGACGAGTTGAATGTACTGTTCAGAGGATGTCAGTATCTCTATCTAATATGAACCAACTGAGAGAAGCTACCCTGTCCGATTGGGTCAAAATTCCTGCAGAATGATTTCAACACCTAGTGTAATATATGCCATGATGCACTGCTGTGGTTCTGAAGGCTACTGGATGAGTGTCACTTCATTGTATTTAGTGCTATTATTTTATTATACAATCCATTTCCTTGATAGAAGAAGAGCAGACACTTGCACTCTAGGTTGGTAGAATTGTTTAAATTCCCACAGCCACAGCATGTACATAACCATTCAGTATAAGATGGTGAAAAAAAAAACTGTTTTGAAAGGCTATGTTCAGATTGGCAGCTCAAATTGGATTTGAGCTCAAATGTGAATTTGAGCTGAACAGATTTTGTGCAGTGTGAAATGTTAAATTATCACATGGAATTCAATCTTCCAAATTGGATTTCGAGGCATGAGTCTCAAAAACGCCGCCTTTCCACTCTTTTGCCGGGTGGTCGGTACGGCCAGATTGTTCCTGTTAGCTGAACTGAGGGCCTTCGGCGGAATGTACCTAACAATCATATCACTGAGGTAATGGGGAGCTAAACCATGGAGACATTTAAAAACCAGTAAAAGAATCTTAAAATCAATTCTAAATGATACTGGTAACCAGTGTAGCAGTTTGAGGACAGGTGTGATGTGATCTCTCATTTTTTACCAGTCAGGATTCTTGCTGCGGTGTTTTGCACCCTCTGTAGGTTGGAAATGGAGCTCTTTGGTAGGTCAGAAAGAAGAGCATTACAATAATCCAGGCGTGACGATATAATAGCGTGAATACGTTTTTTCACTATCAGCCAGTGAGTGCATGTTACGCCCCCTGAATATATTTCTGTGGTAGAGGAATGCAGTTTTACAAGTGTTATGGATCTTAAAACTAAGATCACTGTCAAAAGTGACACCCAGGTTTTTGACCGTGCTTTGTGATTCTAAAGAACAGGATTTTAACCATGTTTGGGCATCGGCCTTCACTTCACCGTTCCCAATAACAATTACTTCAGTTTTATCCTTATTTAGCTGCAGAAAATTATGACACATCCAGGAGATAATGTCATTTAGACACCCGAGCAGGGTATTGCTAGATCGACGAGGGTCAGAAGCTAAGGACATATACAATTGTGTGTCATCCACTTACTGATGAAAGGAAATATTATATTTATTAATTATTATGGCCAGTGGTAGCATGTAAAGATTAAACAGCATTGGTCCTAGAATGGAGCCTTGTGGCACTCCACATGACAGAGGGTAACGCTTGGATGAAGGGTTTCCAAGTGTAACAATGCTGAGCCAGCGAGACCAACCCGATAGAGTAACCGTTTAAGCAAAATGTCATGGTTGACTGAACTTAGGCTGAACTAAGGTCTAATAGCTAATACAGATGTAATACCAGCATCTTGATTAACTTTAAAATGATTTAATACTTTAATTAGTGCTGTTTTTGGGCTGTGATGGGCCTGAAAGCCAGACTGAAAAGTTTCAAGTATGTGGTTTGAATGGAGATCACCTAGTGGAATAGACATCAACTTTTCAGTGATCTTACCCATAAAAGGAATGTTTGAAATTGGTCTGTAATTTCCAATAATGGACGCATCAACACTGCTCTTCTTAAGAAGAGCCCTAATAACAGCAGTTTTAAGACTCATGACTGATTAACAATGTTCCAAGCATCATCAGAGATCGGCAACCAAGAGCCTTTGTTGATAGATGCATCTGTTCAACTGAAATTATATAAATTAAGCCATATATGAAGAAATGTTACCCAGCTCAACACACACTAACACACCACCACCACATCAGTTTCACTCTAGTGCTGAGAATGATCCACCACTCAAATAGTACATTACATTACATCCACAACAAAGTATGTAGAGAAACAGATGGACTACAGTCTGTAATTGTAGAATTGCTTCTATATGCTAAGTGGAACTGATACAGTGAGTGTAGAAACAAGGAGGTGTGCCTAATAAAGTGATCAATGAGTGTAGATTGTACTATACTCTATATAGACTGCCACATATTTTCCCAGTGTCAACTTGCCTACAGTTACATCGTTAAAAACATAGTGTTCATCTTTTTTAGCAGTTTATAGTAATGTGGACTTTTTAATGTGGAGATTTGTTATTTCTCTCTCTCTCTTTTACTCAAAACAAGCTGTATCTTTAGCTGTTTTCATATAGGATTGTTATTTTAATGCTCCCTTTGGTGGCCAGTGCTATCATGTGCATATCCCTGCAATAACATCGATGCTGTAATAGTCAGGCTGTTTTGCTCCAGACACATGAAGTACAAAGAGAAAGCAGTGGCTCAGATTGCAGAGAAAGCTACCAATATATAGTACTGTGTGCATTTGCTTTTACTATGAAAAAGATAAACAATTTGGAATGATACCTGTGATTTACCCTGTAGCTGGCTTTACTTTAGAACCAACCCATGCTTGATTTCACTTGGTTACAAAACCTCATGAAATTAATTATCAGGATTAAAACTGTATATCGTGAAAATGCCTTATTTCAGAATAAGGATTTACTGTTTATGATATAATTCGTGATTATTCACTCTCAGTGTCCCTTTTTCTTACTGGAATAAGAAATATTTCAAAAGTTTATAGGAAGAACTTTCATGAGGTGGGGAAGTCCAAATCCAGAGCGTGAGACTTATATATTGACCCATGGAGACACATTTAATAGCTGTAGACATAAATACACTTCATAGTTTACTTTCCCCAATTACAAATATTGCCATCCATCTTTATGCCCTTGCTTAACGCTGATATGGCTCCTCTGTCCTTCAGTCTATATGTGATGCTTCAGATGATATAAACTGACAGAATCAGGGTGTTAGTTATCAGCTTCCTGTTCTCCCTCAAAACCTAGAGGTTTATTTGTGGATCCAAAATTGTGTGATGTCCCTGGCTACCCTGATATCTCAAGGTTAGGAATGGTGCTGTGGAGAATAAATAAAAATGTTAATAGTTTTCCTGTGTGCGTTTCTTCTTTCTCACAGTGGTTCAGGACTGCTGCTTGATTTATGTGCCACAAGCGTCATTAATCCAGCAACCATGCATGCCTCAGCTGAATAATTGATTTCGATGCCACTGTAACTAAATTCGTCAAAACAGCCATGCCGACCCAAACACCTAAACCAATCATCAGCAGATGATTTCTACAGGTTCAGAGGTGTGACCTGAAAAGGGAGAATGTATGATGATTAGGTGTCTGCGGGAGGGTGGATGGGGTTTGATAGACTCATATAAACCACAAGAGAAAGAGAGAGAGAGATTCGCATATGAAGACGTGAGATAGACGAACCCGCTTAGGAAAATGAATAACTGGTCACTTTTCACGTAGAAGGCATCAAGTTAAAAATAAGCACAGTCAAGTGGACTGAATGTTTTTGGCTTGGTGTATTTGAAAAGAATCGTCCAAAGAAGAAGTCACCCTCACAAACACTGCATGTTGCCAGCTGTCATTTAAAAAACGAGGTCTTGCATTTGGCATACCAATGAGGGATAAACAGAGGAAATACGCATTATAGGCAGAACTTTTACAGGCTCCTCGTGTTTATTAATATGTGACGTTTTCTAAAGGAGACTTAAAACACTGGTCCAGCAACACCGAATCACACATTATGTAGCAGCACAAACACAGCCCAAGAGTCAAGAAAAATTTTCTGCAAAAGTCAAGAGTGCAATGTTGTTCTCTGTTCCCAAATGATGTTCCATAGACCACGGTTTGCTATGGAGCTCCCCCAGCATTCTGCAGCATCAATAGTGGCCCGTGTCCCCTGAAGCAAAGCAGTCTTGACTGCCGCACACCTGTATACATGATCACCTGGTCCATTTAGTTGCAAGGCTCTATGGGGAGAAAAGAGGTCTTTCTGTCCCTGCCCCATTCCTTCCGTATCACTACTCCCTTCCTTACGACTACATCAAGGATGGAGACAGGCTGTGGGTGGGAAGATGAAACTGGTGGTGACTGTATACTTTGAGGCCAGGTTCTCCACTAATGAGAACCTAGCGATTATTCAGAACACACACACTCATGCAAGACAATCTGGAAAACTACCTGTGTTACACTGGATAGAATTTCATTCTGCAGAAAATAACTATCCTGCCCATGTACTTCATCACATGTGGATACTGGGGTATTTCTACACTACTTGTTGTACTGGGGCACACACAGATTTTAGAGGGGCACTGTTGGCCTCTACTTGTCAATCAGTCATAGAAACACTAAACAGGTTAAATGATTTAACAGTAAAGTGAGCCTGTTGACGCCTCTGTGTGGATATCTAACCTTGCTAAGTCTAAAGGACAGCTTTACTTGCCAATAACCTCTTCAAACAAACCTCGAGAATAGCTTTTAATGATTCTGTAATCTGTACAACCTGTGCTATAGTTTGTATATATATTATAGTTAAGACTAAAAGAAAATGTTAATTTCATTGTCTGGCACAGAGTACACCCAAGTACACATCCTGTGGTGTGTCTGAGCTTAAACAGGAACCAAACTAGTTGTACCTGTACATCAGTGAGCAATAAGTAAGACAAGTGGATATTACAATATAGTGCCTTCTAATGGGTCCCAGTGTGCAAAAAATAGAAAAAGACAGAAAGAAAGAAGAGACAGGGAGGACAACATGGAAGACACAGAGGCCGAGAGTAAGGCACAGAGAATGACGTTCCCTCCCATCAGTGTAATGCTCTTTTCTATATCTGTCCCACAGGAGAAGTGGCTTCCAGCATCATTAGCATCCACCCACAAGTGACTATAACTAGCTGTCCTCTCACTGTGACACACAAACAAGCCCAAACATATGGGAACAAACACAGTTTCTTTTGGATGTATGTCTTGGTGGACTGTTGTCACAAGGCAGTTGGATAGGCTATGTGTCAGAGCTGCCATTTTCCACAGCTCCCTCCATCGCTGCCACCCGCTGACCTGGCGGGTCCCTACATCACCAGCTCTCATTATGGATGTGTTTTTGTTTGGGCTGTGTGGCCCTACAACACTGACAGGCAGTAAAATGGCTCACTGTGGTGGTCGCTGACTGTTTGTGTGGGTGTGTGCCTCCATCACTCTGTGTGTTTGTCTCCCATACCCTGTAGGTGCACCTTTACACCATGCCAATAGCAGGCAGGGGGCCTATTATGCACAGGAGGCTGGCCAAGCGAATGTCCATATGAAATGTCACTCATGGCAAAACGCCCATTTCTAGCCCTCCATTTGCACAGCATTAGTTAGCCATTCTACTTTTTCCATTTGGTCAAATTAAATGAAAGGACTAATTTTAATCGAGGTGCCTGTGCAATAGAGAACACTGACTGAGAACAGTGGGGTAACAAATGTAAATGAACAGATGGGATTGAAAACAAACAAAAACAGCAAAAGAAAACAAACAGCTTCTTCAAACAGTTTAAATACATTTAGTACACTTTATGCATAAATATAAACATAAACTGACATGGAAAAGCTGGGAACAGTGAATATAATATCTGTGACTGCTCTAACAGTCATGAGCAATGACAGCTCTCTCAAAATTGAAGTAACAGATTGAATTTCATGTCCTTGCAAATGGAGTTTAAGGCATGAGCTATTTATTCACGCAAAGCCTTATTTTCTCCCTGCACCAATCAAAGAGCGGACGTGAAGTGTGAACTGCAACGTTTCGTTTCTTGATGAAAGGTTGGACGATGGCTGGGGAGTGAAGCGGGATCCTTTCATTTCATTTCATTTCATTTCATCCTAAAAGTTAATCAAGCACACAAGCCTGCTCTGCTAGTCGCAAGAAGGAGAATTGTCTACTGTCCTTTTCTTATTAGCTGTATTACATGATTTGATTGGGTGAAAAAATGCTGGGTCACAAAATACCTTCTTGTAAGGTCAAACTGAGGTCAAAAGCAGCCAGAGCATTCGCTCTGGCACCCGAGGTAATAGAAATGCTTACGTAGTCGAACAGTGTCTGTAGAAACAGATGTTAAACCCAAACAAAGGCTGCAAAATGACAAACTGGTGACACAAAAGGACGAGCAGAATGAAGCAAACGGCCCATGATTAAAAGTATGTGTGCAGCCACACAAGAATGCTCTCATAAAGCAAAGCAAAATTAGTGCATTTGTTGTGAAACACAGCTCTGTAGCAAATCTTAACAACCGCAGGTGGGTGATAAAGACTAATTGTGTAATTACACCAAATGTGTTCATAAACACAACAGAGGGAATCAAATTCTGAACCATTGGCACAGCACAAATGCTACAATACTGCAGCCCTTAGCAGCCGGCCCAACGCAGAATGCTCCTGCTCTCCATAATGGTCAATAAAAGTAGTGATGACTCGCAGGAAAAATGCAAACAGAAAAGAGGATGGGGTCCCTAAAAGGGCAGAAAGCCCACTAGCTCAGGGTCCAATAGCAAAGACTTCTCATTTAACGTGGTCTCTGTTTTTATTCCCCATCTTCTGTGTGTGTGTGAGGTAATATTGATGTATTCTGGATTTTTAGCATATGAGAGTGTGGTGTGGAGGAAAAGCAGGATAGACTGTGACTGTGCATTAGGAATCTATGAGAAGTCATAGAAGAGACGGGAGTAAATGCTGAGCGAACACCAGAGCAGGTGAATAGAGTTGAAAGAAAAAAAATCTAAAAGATGAGAGGATGAAAATGAAGAGGAAATTGAACAAGTTGCCGGAGATGGAATGGAGCAAAAGCCAACAATAATTATTGCTAATAAAACTTAATGGAAATCGTCCCACGTGTCAGGTGTTAGATGACGTGATTATTGGCTAGAGGACTGAGAGGAATTGGTTACTGATTCATAAATCCCTCTGTCCTGCTGATCTGTGAATGAGTGGAAGATGGCAGGCTGTTAGACGAGTGAAAAGATAAAAAAAGATAGCAGATATGTGAGCAGAACGAAAGAAAAGGCTGAATACAATGACGTCCCCGCTAGAGGATCAGCAAATGCACTGAATAAGCACCAAATCCAGCTTGCTGCAGTGGCGTTTCTGGGGAGGGGAGCCCTGTGACAACAAGCTTTCCCCCCATGCCCCCCCTAAATGAGGAGTGAGTTACCTCACTCTTGCTGAAAGATGGCGACAATTTAGGTAGAAAATAACTGGCCCCTCTAACAAACCCACTGGCCCCAGTCTGGCTCCACCACTTCAAATGGTCTAGAACCACCACTGGCATACTGACAGTTGATTTTTTTTCAAAATAATTAAGACATACATTATACTGCCAAAAGTATTCACTCACCCATCCAGATCATTGAATTTAGGTGTTCCAATTACTCCCATGGCCACAGGTGTATAAAATCAAGCACCTAGGCATGCAGACTGCTTCTACAAACATTTGTGAAAGAATGGGTCGCTCTCAGGAGCTCAGTAAATTCCAGCGTGGTACAGTGATAGGATGCCACCTGTGCAACATGTCCAGTAGCGAAATTTCCCCTCTACTAAATATTCCACAGTCATCTGTCAGTGGAATAAAATAACTTAGGCATAAAATAGGCATAAAATGACAGAGTCAATCACTACAGACCTCCAAACGTAATGTGGTCTTCAGATTAGCTCAAGAACAGAGAAGAGAGAGCTTCATGGAATGGGTTTCCATGGTCAAGAGGCTGCATCCAAGCCTTACATTACCAAGCAAAGCGTCGGATGCAGTGGTGTAAAGCTCGCCGCCACTGGACTCCAGAGCAGTGGAGACGTGTTCTCTGGAGTGACGAGTCACGCTTCTCCATCTGGCAATCTGCTGGGCGAGTCTGGATTTGGCGGTTGCCAGAGAAATGGTACTTGTCTGACTGCATTGTGCCAAGTGTAAAGTTTGGTGGAGGGGGGTTATGGTATGGCGTTGTTTTTCAGGAGTTGGGCTTGGCCCCTTAGTTCCAGGGAAAGGAACGCTTAATGCTTCAGCATGCCAAGAGATTTTGGATAATTTCATGTTCCCAAATTTGTATGAACAGTTTGGGGATGGCCCCTTCCTGTTCCAACATGACTGCGCACCAGGGCACAAAGCAAGGTCCACAAAGACATGGATGAGTGAATTTGGTGTGGAAGAACTTGACTGGTGTAACCAGCCTTCAGCTTGCATCCATCTTGTTTAGCTCCCCTTGCTTTCTCATTCCAACCCAGCAGGTGGGGCTGCAGCCACCTGCTGGTCTGTCCTCTATATATACCCTGCTTCCTGTGCACTTCCTTGTCTGGCTTCTTCACACTGTGGTTGTCTTGGCTCCCTGCCTGCTTCTGCCTGCTTCTGCCTGCTTCTGCCTGCTTCTGCCTGCTTCTGCCTTCTGCTGTACTCCATGTTAGTTTGTCTTGCCTCTGTGTCTTAGTCCTTGTTCTTGAGTGTCCTTTGTATTCAGTTAGTTGTTCTAGGTTTCTGTTGTGTGCTGATGTTTAGCATTGTTAGTTTGTGTAGCACTGTCTGTGTTAGCTTAGCCCTGTTAGCTTGTCCCATGTGGTAAATGTTTGTTAGCGTGTTAGCCCATTGTTGTATGTGTCCTTTGTTAACTCTTTCCTTAGTTGTTATCTTGTGTCTGTGTGGTTTGTTTGTATCATTTATGATGTTCACTGTAAATAAACCCGTCACTCTTGCGTGTACATCCGCCTCCCGTGTCCCTACTTGTACCGTTCGTGACAGAAAGCCAGACCTTAAAAAGGACGTAGCGAGAGTTTCCCCGGTCCTACGTAACATGTGGTCTGAGTCCTCTGAGGATGAGTATCCGGGGGACTATTTAAAGTGGGAGTATCAGTCCTCATTAATTCAGCTCAGTCGGGACTCGGAATTAGAAATTTCTTGTCCGGCCGTGACCCTTGAAATCTCGAACGGTGGACCCTCCCGCGCAGCCAGGAAGCGCCGCCGGAGGCGGAGAACCACGCCCGCTGGCTCAGTACCTGAGTCCACGGCCACTACCATAATGCCTGAGCCCTCGCCCGCTACCTCGACGCCAGAGTCAGCGCTCACTAGTGCCACGCCCATGCTTCCTTATGCTGGACATCAGCTTGTGCCACAGCTGGTCAGTCAGGTGCTGGATCCTCAGCTCGCCCCTTGTCCGAGGGGACCGGTCACCACGAGGGGCAAACGGGACTTGTCGCCTCTTTCTGTCTGCCCAAGCCAGACTCCTGACTTCATGGCCATGACAGAGGCTTAACGAGCACTTCAGGGGGTCGTGAAACCCCTGAGTACGGCCAGAAGGCTGATGGAGTTCGCGGGGCAGATTGCTGAGGGGTCGGAGGCGACGAGGCTGATTTCTAACTTTTTGGCTGTACTGGGAGCGGTCGATTCGGCGGTAGCCCAGGGACTGGCCATCACTGGATCGTGGGTCAGCCCCTTCGGAGATCGTCCACAGTGCGCCCGCCTTGGAGATCGTCCAGTGCACGTCTGCCCCGGAGGAGGTCCTGAGCACATCACCTGCTTCTGTGCTGGAGTTGTGCTCTCCTTCCAGCCTCCCACCACCCACCTGGGCTCGCGATGGCAACCCCGCTTGCCAGCAGCCCAACGGCGACCCTGCTCAATTTCTGTGAACCCCAGGATGCGGACTATGCAGCCTCCCGCCTTGGGATTGTATCCGGGGGTTCCTACGGCATCACCTGCAGCTACCAGGACTTTTTGCCCAGGACAAATTGGCCCATTGATTGGGTGCGGGCAGGGCTCCTTAGGACCCCTTTGGAGAACATTTCCCCGTGGTCCAGAACTGTGCCTATATGGCCTTCAAACCCTGTCTTGTGTCCTTCTTTTTTGTCTCCAGTTTTGCTTAGTTTAGTGTTTGTTCCTCCTCTGTTCTGGCCCCCTGCTTTGTTCTCGTCTGTGTTTTGCTCTGCTCCTTTGGGTTAGTCTGGGTCTGTCCTGTTTCCTAGCTTTCTCTTTTTTCCTGTCCTTTGCGCTTCGGAGGCGCGCCTTTGGGGGGGGGTAAGGAACGATGATGCAAGCCTTCAGCTTGCATCCATCTTGTTTAGCTCCCCCTGCTTTCTCATTCCAACCCAGCAGGTGGGGCTGTAGCCACCTGCTGATCTGTCCTCTATATATACCCTGCTTCCTGTGCACTTCCTTGTCTGGCTTCTTCACACTGTGGTTGTCAAGTCAAGTCATATTTATTTATATAGCAACTTTACAAGTTTAGATTATTAGAACACCTTTGGGTTGAATTAAAACGGAGACTTCGAGCCAGGCCTTCTCATCCAACATCAGTTTCTGACCTCACAAATGCACTTCTGGAAGAATGGTCAAAAATTCAAATAAACACACTCCTAAACCTTGTGGAAAGCCTTCCCAGAAGAGTTGAAGCTGTTATAGCTGCAAAGGGTGGGCCGACAGCATATTAAGCTCTATGGATTAAGAATGGATGTCACTTAAATTCGTATGGGTGTAAAGGCAGATCAGCAAATACTTTAGGCAATATAGCATATTTAATTACAAGAGATAACTCACCCTTGCACCATCACCTGCCTCTTTTCAGTGTTTAAGTTTACTGTTGCTATTAAATAAAGTCGTTGCTTTGCTGCCCTTTAATTTCTGTAATCAAAGATATGAACATAGTACATGTACTAAATATTGCTAGCTCACTTTAAAATATTTCTTTTTGTGATCTGTGCTTTATTTATCAAAGATATATTGTGGTGCAACTTGCAAGCCCTTCACTGTAGGGACGGCTTGAGTCCCAGCAATGTCTTTCAACTGGGCTGGATATCACATGCAGATACTGTTGGCTTTGTTTGATGCAGAAGATGAAAGGAAGTGAATAGGGTTGAAGGAAAGGATCGTGCCTCAGTGCTCTAACTTTGACCGCTGCTGGTCCTGCAATGAACTAGCATCCCATGCAGGGAACACTTGCCAGCCCCTTATGTTCAATAGGGTATTCCTGCAGGGTGGACCAGCTCCAAACAGGAGGGACTAAACTGGGTTTGTCCTTTTCTTAAACACGTTGCAATTGGTAAAATACAAATGTTGATGCTTGTTTTGCATGTTTGGTTTCTTACTTACAAAGTCACGAGAGTGTTATAAGAATCACTGGAAGTCTTGTGTTGGATAGCCAGTGCAATAAATGTGCACTATATCACTGTCCACACTGCACAGCTGAGGTTTTTAAGCATTCGGACTTAAACACTGGTACTTGGCACAAAGGCCAAAGTGTTTACCATGGAGGTAGTTTATACATGTCTTTGTGTTGGTAAAACATGTAGAGGGAAGAGGGGGTGCTGTGTGAATAACTTGTCCCACTGGCATGTTTGACATTAAAATGTCTATAAAATAAAGCTTTTGTGGTTAATATCATATTTTCATGTCATTGCTTTTTCATTTTGTATTTTTGTGCTCTTAACTTATTTTATTGGCTATATAAATCAAGTCCATACAGTGGTGCATGAAAATTTGTGAACCCTTTAGAATTTTTATATATTTCTGCATAAATATGACCTAAATCATCATCAGATTTTCACACAAGTCCTAAAAGTAGATAAAGAGAACCCATTTAAACAAATGAGACAAAAATTATTATACTTGGGCATTTATTAATTGAGGTAAATGATCCAATTTTACATATTTGTGAATGGCAAAAATGTGAACCTTTAGAATTAGCAGTTCATTTGAAGGTGAAATTAGAGTCAGGTGTTTTCAATCAATGGGATGACAATCAAGTGTGAGTGGGCAACCCTGTTTTATTTAAAGAACAGAGTTCTATCAAAGTCTGCTCTTCACTACATGTTTGTGGAAGTGTATCATGGCACGAACAAAGGAGATTTCTGAGGACCTCAGACAAAGAGTTGTTGAAGCTCATCAGGCTGGAGAAGGTTACAAAACCATCTATAAAGAGTTTGGACTCCACCAATCCACAGCCAGACAGCCTGTGTACAAATGGAGGAAATTCAAGACCATTGTTACCCTCCCCAGGAGTGGTCGACCAACAAAGATCACTCCAAGAGCAAGGCGTGTAATAGTTGGCGAGGTCACAAAGGACCCCAGGGTTACTTCTAAGCAACTGAAGGCCATGTTCATGAGTCCACTGTCAGAAGAACACTTAACAACAATGGTGTGCATGGCAGGGTTGCAAGGAGAAAGCCGCTGCTCTCCAAAAGGATCATTGCTGCAGTCTGCAGTTTGGTAAAGATCACGTGGACGAGCCAGAAGGCTATTGGAAGAATGTTTTGTGGAAGGATGAGACCAAAATAAAACTTTTTGGTTTAAAAGAAAAGCATTATGTTTGGAGAAAGGAAAACACTGCATTATAGCATAAGAACCTTATCCTATCTGTGAAACATGGTGGTGGTAGTATCATGGTTTGGGCCTGTTTTGCTGCATCTGGGCCAGGACAGCTTGCCATCATTGATGGAACAATGAATTCTGAATGATATCAGAGAATTCTAAAGGAAAATGTCAGGACATCTGTCCATGAACTGAATCTCAAGAGAAGGTGGGTCATGCAGCAAGACCACGACCCTAAGCACACAAGTCGTTCTACCAAAGAATGGTTAAAGAAGAATAAAGTTAATGTTTTGGAATGGCCAAGTCAAAGTCCTGACTTAATCCAATCGAAAAATGTTTGTGGGTCTTCTTTGTTGGAAGGACTGAATGAGTGAAGTGAGCAGTTAAATTGTGAGGAAACCCCACCAAAATCGCAGAGTTGAAGCTGTTTGCGCCGAAAGATGTTCAGGAAGAGCTAACATCCTTCAAAGCCGGTGTGTGCAGGAACTGATCAACAGTTACAGGAAACGTTTAGGTACAGTTATTGCTGCACATGGGGGATCACACCAGATACGGAGGAAAGCAAAGGTTTACATACTTTTGCCACTCACTAATATGTAATAATCGATCATTTCCTCCTCGATAATATAAATGACCAAGCATAATATTTTTGTCTTATTTGTTTAACTGGGTTCTCTTTATCTACTTTTAAGACTTGTGTGAAAGTCTGATGATGTTTTAGCTCATATTTATGCAG
>JAJAGP010001019.1:25000-110000 GCA_025084515.1 Ancistrus triradiatus
GCTTGGAATTCAAACAACTGTAACAGTTCTTTCAGCAGAAAACATGGCTGTAGTGCTCCACGGTTCCACAAGTCTATGGTCTAACAACTGGAACAAACTTGAGGAGGATCTCAAAGAGCTGCTGAACATCATTTTAAGGAGTTTTACTGCTTCATGCCATCAGGTACAGAAGATTAATTTACCTGTTTTACAAAGTATTTAAGTCATTAAATCATTCCTGACCTTCTCAACAGGAAAAGCTGATGTTTGTAAAGCTCATGCAAAGTATACACATTCAGGCACAAAATCACTTTTCTCAAAAATGACAAGAACCCACTGAGTGAAATTGGGCAGAGGGGAGTCTTGTATCATTTCCACCATCATCTGCCTATTTTCAGAGTTTATGACTACTGCAGCAATTTTCCTAATTCATCCTCCAGAACTTTCTGTGCTAGATATGCTTAATAATATGCTTTGGGCTTTATGCTTGCTTCCTTGATTGCTTTTTTCACTTTCCTGTTATCATAGCAGATTTGTTTTTTAAGATTTTTGTCACCCATGGTACATTACTGGGAATAATTGCCATTTGTTATCATTTATTTCTTTGTGGGTATGACTTGAAAGGGACACCCATCGACCATAACATTAAAACCACTGACAGGTGAAGGAAATAACATTGACATTGTCATGCTATGGGCAATGTTCTGCTGGGAAACCGTGGGTCCTGGCATTCATGTGGATGTTACTATGACATGTCCCACCTAACTAAGCACTGTTGCAGGCTAAGTACACCTGATCATGCCAACAGTATTCATCAGGATAAAGTGCCCTGACACCCTGCAAAAAATGCTTGAAAATGGTTTGAGGAACATGACAAGGAGTGTACCTGTCAGTAAAATTCATGCCAGATATCGAGCTATATTGTTCCAGAAAGCCACATGAATTCCAATCTAACTGTTGAGCCTAAGCTCGCATTATCACATAAGCTTATAAATGTGTCACATGTGCCAAATATCCAAAACATGTACACTATATTGGATTTCAGTGCCACCTATGAAAGTGTCCCAAATATGCACTGAAAATGCCAGATTCAATTTATCACAATGTCATGAATAAAACAAATCTAAATTAGAGCCCGTGTTCTAGGTCATCAGTGTAGTGCACCAGTCACTGATAACATCTATGCAATCTCCATCATTCTTTCATTGTCTTTTATTTGTTCTGATTTAAATAGATCAGAATCTGCCATCCCATCAATGCTTATCTTGTTACTCTGGCATGTCTCTATAAACAACAAAATAAACTCCAAAGCAGATACATAAAGGTCACATTTACCTGAAAGTAATCAGTTTTCTGTTGTTGATCCAAGTCTACCTGTGGTCAGTGGAGTATATTTCCCATTTAATACTGCAACATAAAGCTCATAAAAAGAGCAACTCACCCCATTCAGTACTTATTAAGGCTATGCAAGCCAAGGAGGGTGCGCTCCAACTCAGGTTTGGAGGCGGCTGGGGCACAATTCTGAGAGACAACGAGAAGCAGAGGGGCTTTACCAGTCTTTAATCAGGTTGGCAGTGCTTGGGAATGACCAATGCTCCCTCTGCACAGAACACTGAGTGGGTCCTGCAGGGCCTGTCGACAGGCCTTCTCCCACCTAATGTTACATTTAATGAGCCAATTAGCTGGCCATGGTGTGGTGAGCATCTTAAATGGTTGTTTACTGGCAATTAATTATTAATTTCCTATGTAAAAGTATGAATGAAATTAAAAGAGCTTCAGGAAACCATTAGCCCCCTATAGTGGATGCTTATTAGGAGCTAGCATTTTTTATCTGATGTTAAGGGTAATTGCTGGAAGAAGATGAGATATGATTGTTTGGCAATATATTATGTGCAATTTAAATAACTAGTAACTAGAAGTGCTTTTGAAGTGGGGACACATTAGCACGATGCCCGGTAAGCAGACAGCTTGGACAAAACAAAGCATTCTCTTTGCCTCACATCAGAGTATGCAAATTGCTCCTCTAGCCTGCATGTTCATTTTAATGCCCTTTTGAATAATTTACTCCAGGTTGTTTTTACTGGCTCAGGCTCTTAAGGAAATAAAAGATGCATTGGAAAGAACAAAAGAACAGGAAACAAATAAGTGGATAATGTACATGTTTAGTCTTCAGCAAATTAAAACAACAGAAAAATCTCTCCAAAATGAATTTCTGTGTTAGAGTCAGTTTTAGTACAACCCTCGTAAATCACTGGAAATTTTAATTTATTATTCAGGAAATTACACACTTTGTATTCAGCTGCAAAGTTTGGAGGAATAAATGTGGCTGCCAAAGCCCGCACTATTGCACTACTGCCCGGCTGTTCCTCTAAATGAAGCAGAATAAAAAAGGCCACTACCGATCGGCTGAGTGTCTCTGAGAAAAAAAAAAGAAACATGTCACTGAAACCGTGCAGCCTTACTAATGCAAAGTGACAAAATATACAGTAGTGCTGGAAGCAAGCAGCAAGTTCTTTTAAGCAAATTATGCTGGAGCTGCTGAACCCTGTGAGCTTCAGAGCTATTGTGTGTGATGCGCACGAAGGCCTGTGTAGCCTGCCAATCTGTTCAGCGGGTGAGAAGTGCAACAGGCTGCAGCCTCTCTGTTCCATGGACCGCTGCAGCATAATTCATACACTCACGCACACACGCATGTGCTCACACACACTGATTTTGGATCCTCTCACCATGCAAGATCAGGAAATGAGTCATTCCCCGAATGCATGCCTTTTGTTTGTTGTAAGACTTGAAAATTAAATTATTTTCTATAGTTTTAAATTACTGAATCTACACACATACTGTATTTAACTACTCATAATGGGTACTAGTCTATCTCAGGCAACTTTATTTTATTTTTACATGGTTTCTCCCATTACTGTTACTCAGTCCTGTTACTTTATATATGAGTAAGAGGACTGAGTTTTCAGCACAGAATTACCGTATTTTTCGGACCATAAGGCGCACTTAAAATCCTTTAATTTTCTTAAAAATCGACAGTGCGCCTTAAAATGCGGTGCGTCTAATGTATGAATTAATGCTTGTTGTGCTTTCTGACCTACAACCGATTGTAGATGGTACACGGCGCTCATAAATCTGTCAAAATGTTTTAGCACGGCCTTGGTAGGTTACGAAGCTTAAGGCCACCGTAGTGGCAGCATCATGGAGTAATACGGTATGTGCTTCAGCATTAGGGTACGTGCATTCATTCATTCATTTTCAAAGCGGATTTCAAACACAACGCTATCAGTCACGCAGTACAACATGGACACAGAGCAGCTGCGAGAGAATTCAACATTAACGAATCAATGGTACGGAAGTGGAGGAAGCAAGAAGACGCCCTGCGCCAGGTAAAGACCAAACTGAGCTTCCGACGGAACTTAAGAGTTTTGTTTCATTTAATGCGTCTTTATAGAACCCGGTGCGCTTTATGTATGAACATATACCCATTAGCAGCCGATCGTTGATATTGCGCCTTATAACCCGGTGCGCTTTATGTATGAACATATACCCATTAGCAGCCGATCGTTGATATTGCGCCTTATAACCCGGTGCGCTTTATGGTCCAGAATATATGCTAAGCAAATGCCTAAAATGTAGTTACATGGCATCCATACTAATAACATTAGTACATTCTAATGATTTACCAATAAATTGTCTATTGACAATAAACAAATAACATCTAAAAACAAATTTTGGTAACAGGATAGTAAGTTGAGATTGACCTTCTCAGTCACGGCAACAATGTTATCAGATTCCCATGAACTTCAGAAGATCCAGATGATACAACTTCATATTGACTTGTGGATCCATAATTTTCAGACATATTTTGGAAATATGTTAGGGTAACATGACTGAATGAAACCTGGGGACATGTATTATAAAATATGTATTTTAAAGTAAATCATTATGGATTCTTATGAAAAACATATTTAAGGCATAGATGGGACCAGGAGTGACACAACAATGCAAAAAACGTAAGATTTGTGAAGGATTTTAATTATTACATTTCATTTTAAAGTGTAATATTGGAGACCAAGGACAGCTAAACAATGCTATTTTTCAGTGTTCTAGGTAGTTCTTATTAATGTTTTAAATTGTATACCTTAAATTTGCAATTGCATCACTGTGCAGGACACCTTGCTTAATGTTTCTTACAGTTAATTATATTAATTATATATAGGTGTGATGGGATGGAAATGGGACCCATTCTGTGGAATGGCTCAAATATGCCTATTATGAATATATTCCGGTTATGGAAAATATTATGTAAAAGGTGGGGGTGTATTATGACAACATTCACTTGAGCTTGTTGCAAAATCTGATGATCCAAGTTATACCAGCATGATTTCACAATATTCCAAAAAGTATTTATGTGATGTAACTGAATGCTTAGCTTTCTCTCTCCAAGCTTTCTCTCACCCATAAAAACCCATAATTATCTTTGTAATGAAAAACAGAGTATTAAATTAGAGGAAATGCAGAAGCACTTCCACTAGTGGTCTCAGACATTTGGCCCCCACTATATACTAGAAGGAATGAAAAATCGCTGAACCCGTAGCTTGTCAAAAAGTAGCAAGTAATACAGCTGAATGTGTTATAAAACTGACATCTATCCTCTCATCTGAGGGTCTTCAACAGAACTTTGATTTCAAATTCTCTGGTATCCATTGGTTAGTTGAATTTCATAGCAAATAAGGCAAATTGGGAAAATCCATTTCTTCAAAATGGATCTGGAATACTGTGGCATTTGTGAATGTAACTCTACTGTGGTGCTTGATACTGGTTTATCAAAGTAATCAGTTGTGGTTCTATCAGCTACTGATGAATGACGGTTCTTGATGCAGTGCCGCCTGAGGTATCAGAGATCATGGGTGTTCATTGTAGGTTCACACCTTTGCCCTTAAGATGAGAGATTCCTCCAGGTTCCTTAAATCTTTTAATGGCATTGTGCACTATAGAGGGAGAAATATATAGATTCCTTCCAATCTTTCTTTGAGGAACATTGTTTTTTAAAGATTTCATTCATTTTCTCACACATTTGGAAATAAACTATAGAGATCCTCTGCCAATCTTTGCTCCTCAAAGACTCAGCCTTTTGTGGATACTAATTTTGTAAGAAATCATGATTATAATCACCTGCTGTGACATCACCTGTTTGAAATCACAACATTATTTGCAGTTTTACACAGTTGGTATTTTCCATACCATCCCAGCCTTTTCTGATTTGAGGTTGCAAGTATCTTTTTTTCCACAACATTCAATAAAAAATGAGAAAAATGGAAGCATTCTCACTAGTGGCCCCAGAAGTTTGGCCCCCAGTGTAGATATACTGTTTTGTGCAATTGTCCATTTACTTTTACTATCCTGTTGCACCCAGTTTACCCTCCTGAAATCAGCATCTCATAAATTGCTACATGTTTTTACAAAAATAGATCTATACACGTTGATTCAGCTGTCCCAGCCTCAAAACTTTTTAAACACACTTGAAAGATCTGATTTCAATTTGTTTTTTATATATTTATAAAATAGTTCAAGCAGTCCAATATTCTGAGGAGCAGTCTGTTTTCTCATACACTTACATTCAAAATGAGCAACATTTTTTGACATGTTCAACTTTTTTGTTTAACGTGACATGTTCAACAAACTCTTGACGTGTTTGTTTCATTATGGTAATTTATTTTCCTGTGATCGTTTTTGGCATGTAATGTTTCAATAAAATAAGAATATCTAACCAAGGAAGTGTGTACACGTCCTGACTGTAGATGACTGAGCTGTGTAGGACTTCTCAGATGCAGCAGCTGCTCTCTCAGCCTTCTCTACCTAAACATTACATTTGGGTCATCTGGTAGGAACAGGCATTTTCCTGAAATATTTCACTTCACAGTTTTCCTCAGTCTTTGACCGGTCCAGTTGACTGGAGAAGGAACCACATTCCTCGCCTCCCTGTAGACTCACGAATAAGATCAGCCTGTCCTAAAACACTGAGCACACTTAGCCAAGATCAGAGTCGTCCTCGCTTCTCCAGCCTCTTCTCTCTCTCACACTCAGTCTCCTTCTCCTCTCCTGCTCCCTATACCTGGGGCTCTTGTTCTTTTATAGCAAATTGAACCTCTCACTCTGAAAAAAATAATTACTCTCTAGGGGGAACGGGACTGCAATGGAATGCTGATATGACACAATGTCACCTTGCCACTCAAGAGCTAAGTTCAGGACCAAGTCCATGGAGAGCGAGAGGGTGAGAGAGAAACGGGAAAAGGGAGAACAGGATAAGGAGAGAAAGACAGGAATTTTCTAATAGGTCTGTTTCTTAAGTGACGGAGCAATTAAATACAATAAGGTTAATTATGATATTAACAGCATATTTGGATTTTGACATTATACCATTAATATTTGACAGGCAGAAGTTTGACTAGCCTGGTGGGGACTAGACTTCCGCCGATAAATGATATTATCGATTATCGCGATAATTGAAATCCATAACGATATCATGTAAATTCGTTTAACCATGCTCCATTTGGTCACATACCTTTTT
Organism: Ancistrus triradiatus; assembly: GCA_025084515.1. Taxonomy (NCBI): domain Eukaryota; kingdom Metazoa; phylum Chordata; class Actinopteri; order Siluriformes; family Loricariidae; genus Ancistrus; species Ancistrus triradiatus. The sequence goes on from JAJAGP010001019.1 coordinate 31,551, forward strand.
AGTAAGTCTGTACTTAAGTATTACACAAAAAATAGATACTTAATCATATACTGTCTCAGGCTGTGTATAAATTTACACATTTAAACATAGACGGTAACTAAAGACATTAACTTAAGCATGTCCCAAAACACCACACTTATAAGCTTTTCTGATATTTAAACACCCACAGTAACACACAAATTAAAACACATAAACATTAACTAAATCCCCTAAAAGAAGAGGCCACTGAACTGCGCAATGCATGCGTGGACCGGGATTGATTGAAAACACCTGACTCTAATTTCACCTCAAAGGAAATGCTAGTCCTAGAGGTTCACATACTTTTGCCACTCACTAATATGTAATATTGGATCATTTTCCTCAATAAATAAATGACCAAGTATAATATTGTTGTCTCATTTGTTTAACTGGGTTCTCTTTATCTACTTTTAGGACTTGTGTGAAAATCTGATGTTTTAGATCATATTTATGCAGAAATATAGAACATTCTAAAGGGTTCACAAACTTTCAAGCACCACTGTAACTACAAATATTTTTTACTTTTGACTAAATTGCAGTTTCTGTAAAAGAAAAACAGTTTTCCCTGTATGGACCAGCAAAATGTCCCCACAAGGTAAGAAAACATTAGCTCTTTCAATCCTTGTGGGGACTTTTGGTATTATACACAAATAAAGGAAACACCTAAACAACACGATATAACTCCAAGTAAATCAAACTTCTGTGAAATCAAACTGTCCACTTAGGAAGCAACACTGATTGACAATCAATGTCACATGCTGTTGTGCAAATGGAACAGACAACAGGTGGAAATTATTGGCAATTAGCAAGACACACTCAATAAAGGAGTGGTTCTGCAGGTGGGGATGACAGACCACTTCTCAGTACCTATGCTTTCTGGCTGATGTTTTGGTCACTTTTGAATGTTGGTGGTGCTTTCACACTCGTGGTAGCATGAGATGGACTCTACAACTCACATAAGTGGCTCAGGTAGTGCAGCTCATCCATGATGGCACATCAATGCGAGCTGTGGCAAGAAGGTTTCCTGTGTCTGTCAGCGTAATGTCCAGAGGCTGAAGGTGCTACCAGGAGACAGGCCAGTACACCAGGAGACGAAGGAGGGCGTAGGAGGGCAACAACCCAGCAGCAGGACCGCTACCTCCGCCTTTGTGCAAGGAGGAACAGGAGGAGAACTGCAAAATGACCTCCAGCAGGCCACAAATGTGCATGTGTCTGCACAAACGGTTAGAAACCAACTCCATGAGGATGGTACGAGGGCCACAGATGGAGGTTGTGCTCACAGCCCAACACCGTGCAGGATGCTTGGCATTTGCCAGAGAACACCAGGATTGGCAAATTTGCTACTGGCGCCCTCTGCTCTTCACAGATGAAAGCAGGTTCACACTGAGCACATGTGACAGACGTGACAGAGTCTGGAGACGCCGTGGTGAGCGATCTGCTGCCTGCAACATCCTTCAGCATGACGGGTTTGGCAGTGGGTCAGTAATGGTGTGGGGTGGCATTTCTTTGGAGGGCCGCACAGCCCTCCATGTGCTCGCCAGAGGTAGCCTGACTGCCATTGGGTACTGAGATGAGATCCTCAGAGGCCTTGTGAGACCATATGGTGGTGCGGTTGGCCCTGGGTTTCTTCTAATGCAGGACAATGCTAGACCTCATGTGGCTGGAGTGTGTCAGCAGTTCCTGCAAGATGAAGGCATTGAAGCTATGGACTGGCCCGCTCCTTCCCCAGACCTGAATCCGAGCACATCTAGGACATCATGTCTCGCTTCATCCACCAACATCACATTGCACCACAGACTGTCAAGGAGTTGGCGGATGCTTTAGTCCAGGTCTGGGAGGAGATCCCTCAGGAGACCATCTGCCACCTCATCAGGAGCATGCCCAGGCGTTGTAGGGAGGTCATACAGGCACGTGGAGGCCACACACAATACTGAGCCTCATTTTGACTTGTTTTAGGACATTACTTCAAAGTTGGATCAGTCTGTAGTGTGTTTTTCCACTTTAATTTTGTGTGTGACTCCAAATCCAGGCCTCCATTGGTTAATAAATTTGATTTCCATAGATGATTTTTGTGTGATTTTGTTGTCAGCACATTCAACTTTGTACAGAACAAAGTATTCAATGAGAATATTTCATTCATTCAGATCTAGGATGTGTTATTTGAGTGTTACCTTTATTTTTTTGAGCTGTGTACAAACATTCACACTACTGAAAATCTGACATGCATGTGGACCTGGAGTCCAAAAGAGTGACAGCAAAAATGATGGTAAGATATAAAGGTGAACATATACACACGTGCCTGCATACAGCGCTCTATGACTATTAGCTTGCAAAAAAACACTCCTCTGCCTCTGGTGTGGCCTGTGAAATGAAGGCTATTTTAATATCTGTGTGGGCAGAATAATGGCCAGCGGGCATTCGTCCAAGGTTGAAAATCATTTATCAGGCTGTAAGGTTTAATGAAAGACTGAGTGTGCTAAAACCAACATTCAGCTTTAATTCCTCTGATAAAATCCACTGCCGCTGTATGACCAGATAAGCACATTGTTACAACAGCAAGGACTCAGAATGTCATACAACACATACTTATGGAAATGTAATGTATAATGCTGAGGGCCATCTGCATTCAATTCATGAATTTTCAAATGAGTAAAGATAAAAAGTCTTGATTGTCATTATACACAGGTACAATGACATTCTGAACATAAACTGATCTTGAATGGATGAATCTGATTAAATACATGTCAGATTAGTCATTAATGTTCAGAAACCAATATTTCCCATTTACACTAGGGACTGGGTACTTCTAACAATAATTATGTCAGTGGAGATCATTACCAAAGCTCTACAATTATGAGCCAGTCGCATGGGATTCTTAATTATTATTACAGAATGAAAAGGCTCCCATATATGCTAAAGTTGGTAAATTAGCCAGTATGCTAGCAAGCTGCCCTACTAGCTCTGGCCTGTTAAGTTATGCACTAACATTACACACAGAGAATTGCTGTTATATATTTTGCTTCTTTAATAATGCAAACTGTGATGTTGAAACTGAAGTCCCACTTCTTTTATACCAATGACTTCTGTTTATCAGCAATTTGCTAGAGTGCTCGTTCCTACATAAAATAGGTTCTGACTAATCTGACCTCTGTTTAATTTAACTCATGGAACATTTTATGTAAACCTAGGCCCTAATCTCAATAACCCAATCATAATTAAAGGCTTGCTAACACTGGCATCATTAGTGTCAGTGCTCCAATTTTATAGACTATTTTAGAACAGTTGTATGTTTCTTTGGGTGTTTTGATTAAGTTCAAGTTTTGTCACTCAAGATAAGTCTTAAATGTAAGCCATAAACGTAAATGTGTTTTGACAAGTTTGGTTACTAAATCACTGAGAACATGACAATGGAAACTGAGTCCTTTATTCAGCATTCGTACAGTCCTACAGTCACTCTGTGTACTGAACTAAATAATGCTGATATGTATATTCTTATGTTATTCTATGCAATATTTCTCTTCACTATTGGCTTATATGCTATAGCTTTTGTATTCTCTATTTTATTATATTGTTTATAATATTTCATTTTAATTGAATTACTTGCTTCATTCTTACATACAGTATAACCTGTAAGCCACCCAAGGAGGATGAGTCCCTTTTTGAGTCTTGGTCCTCCCAAGGTTTCTACCTTATAACATTTAGGGAGTTTTTCCTTGCCCCTGTCATCCCAGGCTTGCTCAATTTGGGATTGGCCTTATAATTTAGATTAACTAAAAATTTGCTTTGAGGCAATGCTCTATTGTAAAAGCGCTATAGAAATTAAGCAGAGCTGACTTGACCTGTAATACCCCAAAGAAAGCCCATGTGGACACTGAGAGGACAGGCAAACTCCACACAGGTGGAGCATGGGGTCAGGATCATACCAGGGAGCTGTGAGATGACAGAGCTAACTATATGCATCACTGTTACTAAAAAAGGACATTAAATAAAATATTCTGTTATTAGGTTATTGGTCATTAAGCTATGTGTTACCGTATATTAAATAGAATTGTATCTTGATACTGTAAATCTAATACAATGTATTGCAATATTACACCTGAGGGAAGGAGGTTCTGTATGTTGGCATGAATCACTCCAGCTTCATCCAGCACAGACTTACTCTCTGACAGCCAGAGACATGATTTATAAACTTGGCTAGCATCAACACTACCAGCATATTGTGTTACCAGAAAACAACTGACGAGTTTCATTTTTATGTTGAAAGTCCGGCCAGCAGCATTACACAGACTTATTCCATCTGTGGGCAGTTTGCTCCCACAACTGCACTACCGTCCCTGTCCTGAACCTTCATCTTCCTCTACAGTCAATACATGACACCTTATGAAGCTTTCAGTTTTCTGCCTTGTATCTCAATGTTTTATGGACTTGTGTGGGTGAGGACAACTGATGCCAACACAGCAAGGCTATTGGGATGAATTTGACTATCCAAATGGGTAGTAAATGGCAAAAAGTCATCATTTAAATGGTCAAAATTGGTTCTCCTTCAGTCACCCAAGTGTTTTTTCCCTTTTTATTTTCTTTCCTTTCTTTTTTTGGAAATTAGCATTTTCCACAATGTAGGAAAAGAGGTCTAAATACCTTAACGACAAAACATACATTAAGCTTGTAATTAAGTTCAGATATGTAACATATGTTATAAAACAAATATTTACATTTTAGCAGTTAATTCTATACAGGCACTTACAGAATCCATGTTTGTATGAATTTCAAAATGCAGTGTTTTTTTTTTGGGAATGTCATGTACAAAGCCATTATATCATGCCCTCTGTAATGAATAAGTAATAAAAAGTCAATAAAAATTTGGGAGTTAGCTTTACTGCATCTAGTATGGATTTTGGATTGTCATATGATTTCTGGATAGAAATACAAAACACTATTTTTGAAACAATACAAGTTCATTACAATTTTCTTTGATTAGGAAAACAAAACAAATTTCACTGTCCTTGGTTTGTTGGGGCGCTCAACAATAAACCCCTGCACACAGTTCCCTTTGTACAACTCAACCCACTTAAGCAGGTATGGTATTCTCAAAATGTAGGGCCTGACTCAATGAGAAGTCAGTAGTGTGCTGTGACTTGTGCTGAAGTGAGAATTTCTTTTTGTGTTTTTGTGCTGTTTTCTGATATTTATTGAAGCACTGTTACACATTTGGCACTTTATGCAGTTATTGTACTGTATTCCTGTGTTATTTTGTGTTGCAGCATAGCTGATGACTGACATTCTGTCTCAGCATACAGTATAGTATATGTCAATAATGTTAGGATTATAATAAAAAAATACCTTGACTGGAGTCAATGCTGTTTTTAATGCATGTACTAAAAAAAAACAAAGAAAAACTGCACTGATATTACAAACAGCTATACAGGTGATTTCCACTATGTTAGAAATTAATAGCATGTATCAGCTATAAAATAAATCGGGCAAATAACACTTTGATATGTGAGATTACAAATCAGCATGGCAACCAACAGATTTAAATAGATAGTTATTAAGAGTTAGGCTGACCCTGGCTTGGGACGCTAGAGGCCAGCGTTGACTCACTATTGTTACGTGAGCACGCTCGGCGCTATCGTGCATGCGTCAGCCCTGATTAGGCCTTATTTCTAGTGCCCACGGTTGCCAATCTTCGTTGGCTGTTTTTGGGCTTGCTCGCTGCGGCTCCTCCCTCTCGCGCCATCACCCTTCCTCCTTCGCGATCAGGGGGATATAACATTCCCCTTGCGTTCGCACCTTAGCGTAGTAGAGCCAAGTCATAAGCGTACTTCTGCATAGGGGCGCTGTACGCTTACGGAGTGCGTTTTTGTTTGGTTTATTACTTGTTTGTTGCTTCAGTGGCTGAGTGGCCTGTTGGGTTAAACCAACATCAATCCACGCGTCCACCCAGGGTTCGATCCTCAGCCATTTAAGTCTTTTTCCTTTATTGCGTATTTTTGTTTCTCTCATTTATTTATCTTTGTGGTTCACAATTTCCATCTGGAGCTAACTGCATTTGGGTCCTAAAACTCTTTATATTTTTATTTTCACGGTTCACCTGCTTTTTAATATGGCGAACCATAACAGAATGATGCGACCAACCCAGGACCCAGCGTTAGCTCCTGGGACTTCTGATATGGAGGCCCCCACTCAATGAAAATGGCGTCAGCAGTCTCTTGTGGGCTCCCGATTAGCTTATGGCGGGTTGTCCAGTCTCTATGGCCCCGTCAGCAAGCCAGGTTGGCTAGCTGACCCTGCAGAGCTGCCCAGTCCCCGCCGTAGAAGGCGTCAATACCCTCCTCGGTCTAAGCTTGGGATTATGGCTTCAGCTACTTACCTGGAACCAGGGTTTGACCCCGCTGAAGTTCCCAACCCTCCCATTCCTTCCCGCCTCCTCCCTGGCTGCTCTGTGCGATCTGGCCATTTGCACAGATGTATAGCTTCGATCCAGAATCAGGAAGTCGGAGGTGTGGTCCTTCTTCCAGCCTTCACTCTCATTCACAAGCCCGCCCAGCTCTGTACCTGAGCTCGCCGTGCCCTTTAGCTCTGTACCTGAGCAGCTAGCGCAACCAAGCTCTGTACCTGAGCTCGGTGTGCCCTTTAGCTCCACACCTGAGCAGCTAGCGCCGTCCAGCTCCATACTTGAGCTTGCCATGCCTTTTAGCTCCATACCTGAGCAGTTAGCGTTGCTCAGCTCTGTACCTGAACACACTGAGCCCTTTAACTCTGTACCTGAGCAGTTAGCACCGCCCAGCTCCGTACCTGAGCTCGCCATGCAACTTAGCTCCGTACCTGAGCAGTTAACGCCGCCCAGCTCTGTACCTGAGCCCGCCGCACCCTTTGGCTCTGTACCTGAGCATGTTACCGCCAACCCCCACGCCATGGTGTTTTGTACCAATCCCTGCGCCGCAGTCGCTACCGCTGATCCCCGCACCACGGTCTTTAGTATTGATCCCTGCGCCACAGTTGCTACCACTGACCCCTTTGCCATGGTCATTTTTGCCGACTCCTGTGTCGTGGTCACCTTCATTGATCTCGGTGCCAAGGTCAAGGGCGTCTGTTCGCCCAGCCAGGCGACTCGCGTCGACCTTTTTCGCCGGCCTTGTTGGGTCTGGCACCTCCCTGCACCGGCCCACACATGACTATAATTTTTTTTGAGCGTTGTTTTGTTTTGTCAGGGACAGAGGTAAGCTGGCAATTTGAAGATCTCCAGCTATGGGCAGTCAGGAGGATGCCTGGTACCGTCAGGGCCTAGAGATGTGTAGGGCAAGCTTATTTATAGCGCCCATGATTGCCGATCTTCGTTGGCTGTTTTTGGTCTCACCCGCTGTGGCGAAGCACGCCCTATCTCCTCCATCTCATGCCGTCACCCTTCCTCAGTCCTGAAAAGGACGCTGTGCTGCTTATCAACCTCATCCTCATTCCATGCCATGCTCTCATAAGTGCTGAGGAGTTCCCGTGGCATGCCTTCACGTATGCTCCGCTCGGATACCATTGCTCGGATACCATTGCTTTTAGCATAGCGGAGCCACGTCGTAAGCGTACATCTGCATAGTGGCGCTGTATGCTTACGGTGTGTGTTTTTTGTTTGGTTTATTTCTTTTTTGTTACTTCAGTGGATGAGTGGCCTGTTGGGTTAAACCAACGTCAACCTACGCGTCTGCCAAGGGTTTGATACTCAGTATTCAGTGTTTCAAGGGGAGTAGTCAGAAAGGCATGACATTGTGTCATGAACAGGATTTAACATCAATAGCAAAGAGGAACAGTCACAAGTAGAATGTCAGTGACAGAAATAGGCACTTACAGAACAAGCCACAAAAGTACAGCCACAAAAATAACCACATAATTGAATGAGCACCTTTATGATGCATAAGCTAAACACAAACTTGTATCTGGGAAAAAGTAGTATGGTCTGGTGAGTTACCATATTTTGTTGATTTTGACTAATTTCCATTTACAGAAAACCAAAGAATGCTTTTATCTCACAATGACTGTCACTAAGCACAGTGGATAACCCATAATGGAAGGAAAAACAGTAGGTTAAATGACAGTTTTGCATGGGTAACAAATATGAACAATATTATAAGAGCAGCCTATGATACCCTATCTGCTGAAGATGTACGCATATTCATGGGTGATAATGCCTCCAAATGACAAAATGCATTCAATTATGCTTTAAATTTGAGAATTTCAGTTTTTAGAGAATTAACTTAATCCCACACTCAAAAAAAGTCAATTTAGCCTGAGAATAAAAAAAAAATTAAAATCAAGAAATAGTTATGTTTAACAAAACCACGTGTGGCACAATTATTGGCAACCCTGCATGTAACATTTTTTTCACAACCTCCACTTGCCAATAAAATAGCACTTTGTCTTCTCTTATAACATCATATAGGGGTCAGCTTGGTGGCACAAATGCTTAGCTCTCCAGAGATCCCCGGTTCGATACTGATTTCAGACTGTGTCTGTGTGGGTTTGTTCTGGGTACTCCTGTTTCCTCCCACATTCCATAGACATGTGTCAGGTTAACTTGTCACTCTAAATTGTCCCCCAGTGTGAGTGTGTCTGACTAGTGTCAATATAAGCTTCCTCCTGTCATGGATAGCCACTGATGCTGATGTGACATGTAATAAATAAAAACAGACAAATAATATACAGTGGTGCTTGAATGTTTGTGAACCCTTTAGAATTTTCTATATTTCTGCATAAATATCACCAAAATCATCATCAGATTTTTCACACAAGTCCTAAAAGTAGATAAAGAGAACCCAGTTAAACAAATGAAACAAAATTTTATTATACTTTTTCATTTATTTACTGATTAAAATGATTCAATATTACATATTAGTGAGTGGCAAAAGTATGTGAACTACTTTTGCCACTTTTTGCCACCGCCTAAACTAAACTAAATGTTTCCTGTAACTCAGTCCTGCACACCGGCTTGGAGGAATTTTAGCCCATTCCTTCATACAGAACAGTTTCAACTCAGGGATGTTGGTGGGTTTTTTCACATTAACTGCTCGCTTCAGCTCCTTCCACAACATTTTGATTGGATTAAGGTCAGGACTTTGACTTGGCCATTCCAAAACATTAACTTGATTCTTCTTTAACCATTCTTTGGTAGAACAACTTGTGTGCTTAGGGTCGTTGTCTTGCTGCATGACCCACCTTCTCTTGAGATTCAGCTCATGGACAGATGTCCTGACATTTTCCCTTAGAATTCTCTGATATAATTCAGAATTCATTGTTCCATCAGTGATGACAAGCTGTCCTGGCCCAGATGCAGCAAAACAGGCCCAAACCATGATACTACCACCACCATGTTTCACAGATGGGATAAGGTTCTTAGTGTTTTCCTTGCTCCAAACATAAAGCTTTTTTTTTAAAACAAAAAGTTCTATTTTGGTCTCATCCATCCAAAAAACATTCTTCCAATAGCCTTCTGGCTTGTCCACATGATCTCTAGCAAACTGCAAATGAGCAACAATGTTTTTTTTGGAGAGCAGTGACTTTCTCCTTGCAACCTTGCCATGCACACCATTGTTATTCAGCGTTCTTCTGATGGTGGACTCATGAACATTAACATTAGCCAATGTGAGCCTTCAGCTGCTTAGAAGTTACCCTGGAGTAACTTGATCACCTATTATACGCCTTGCTGTTGGAGTGATCTTTGTTGGTCGACCACTCCTGGGGAGGGTAACAATAGTCTTGAATTTCCTCCATTTGTACACAATCTGTCTGACTGTGGATTGGTGGAGTCCAAACTCTTTTTGAGATGGTTTTGTAACCTTTTCCAGCCTGATGAGCATCAACAACTCTTTTTCTGAGGTCCTCAAAAATCTCCTTTGTTATCTTTGTTTTACACACACACACACACACACATATATATATATAGATAGATAGATAGATATAGATATAAAGCCCGTTATCCCCCCATCCCCCAGCCCTTTTTAAGTGTATATTTTGGGCTGATGACAAAAGCTCAGTTTATGTTTCATCTGACCACAGAACATAGTTCCACTTAGATGGCAGGAAGGGCTACATTTTTCTGTAATTCTCAAATGGTATTACTCTCACCCCATACACCCCAGTGAAACAGAAGTCATAAAATACTGTTTGAATGTACCCAGGCACTCCAATCAACTTAAAAAGTAAAATACGAAAGGAATAAATGCTTCAGTTACATTTTGTTTCAAATGACGTTTTTTTTCCACTCAGACTACATTCACTGCAAGTAAAGGCTGGATTTTCTAATTCTTTCAGTGTGAGATTATTTCACCAAAAGTACAATTAACACTTTTTACTCATATTTACCAGGGGTACTCAATAACTGTGGAGGGGACTTTATTATCAGGCCTGATGGTAGTGACAGAGGTGTGAGGTACACACCAGCTGGCTTCCAGACAGGAGATAAACAGCAACAGACAATTCCAGCCTTTATTTATGCTCTATTTGGCTGGCCATAAGCCCTAATTAATTAATTAGTCAGATTTGTAAGAATGATGCTTATGCATGCTCGCTGTTTCTTTGTGCTCATATGGCTGATGATAAGGACTCAATAATGGCCTGTTTATATCCGCACATAAACATCAGAAAACAAGGTGATGGATAAGAGCATGGCGAGAGTGAGATTTACACCCAGCTACAGCCTTGCTAAGAGGCTTTTTGGAGAACGGATAATAAATTAAGGCTGAGGTCGGACATCAGAAACAAAGCGAGAAAGAAGGCCCTTCTGGCTTTAAAGGCGTAGCCTGCTCGAGTAACCTAGAACCAACACCATATGGGACAAACAGCGTATGTTGCTTTCCATCCAGTCCCAAGTCTTTCCAGATCATCTGGGTTCTGTAATGGCTACCAGAAGGAATCGTTCATTAAAAATAATAATAATTAAAATCAAGATTTTAAGAATGGAGTAAGGGCCAGTCTAAGTTCAGTCAGTTATAATGAGGCTGACAGCTAAATATGCAGCAAAATATGCCAAGTCTGACCTGTAGACTTACATCAAACATAGCAGTGTTTCAATCATATACAAATGCAAATTGTGACAAGTCAGAGCTACAACAATGCCAAAACATAAAGGCAGAGTCAAGATGCACTCACACATATGTACATACACATATGTTTTCAACAAAAGAGCTACAGTATACTGCAATCACAAACACTCACACATTCACACCCACACAACATCCTTGTAGGCTCTCTATTGTTTTAGAAAGAACAGGAGGATTGTTCTGGTCATGGCGGTAATAAATAGAAGTCCCCTGGTAGCTGAGGAAGACGAGGAGGAGGAGAAAGAGGGTAAGTAGAAGCAGAGTAGAGGGCCATGTGTAGTGGAGAGCCATCCAGTAAGCAGTGACATCTAAAATGAGTTACAAGTAAGTAGATAGATCAGATACATAAAAAAGCTCTTCTAGTACATTTGAATTTTGTTAGGATTCTTTGATCCCATCAAGGGACTTTATTACTCTCCAGCACTGTTTAAACTGGACTACACAGTGAAGTGTCCTCTGGCTACCAGATGTCTGACTACAATTCCAGCCTCCCAAGTTAGAAAGTAGAGATGGGTCCGATCTGATCCTTTATCGGCATCGGGTACGATACTGACATCATTCACTCATTGTACATCAGATGGACAGGGCTGATCCAGATTCCTGTCTGCAGCTCGTCCTGGACCAGGAACCCGCCGTAATGTATCATAACACAATATAACACACATAACACACATCCCCGATCCCAATTCCATTCCAGATCTTTCCATGAACCCGCGCGGACTTCAGTCTGTAACTGAGTGATCAAATAAGATTAGCTCTTAGATTGACTAAAATGTCATTTGTTTGGAGAGATTTTAGTCTGGAAACACAGAAAAGCAAGACATCTACTTGTAAGGTCGGTAAAGCCAGCGTACTGAGGGGCAGATGTACAGTTGCGTTGTACAATACAACAAATTTAATCAAGCATCTGTAGAGATTACATGTGAAAGAGTACCAGGAGTTCATGCTAACTAATAGACAGGAAGTCACCACCAGGCAACAGACTCTCACTGATGCTTTCCAGAAACAAGATAAAATTCCAGCAGACAACCAACGGCTAAAGGGATTACAGAGAAGATGCTCAACTAGATGCTCGTCATTTTACTCAATCACCATCCACTGTCTGTAGTGGAAAATGTCTGTTTTCACAGCCTGTTGGAGCACTTAGAGCTCACATACAAAAAAGTGTGTGTTTTTGCTCTTCTAGTAAGAAGTGCTGAGTGGTCTGATTCTGTCTCATGATGTAACACAATACCAACAATAATAATAATACATTTAAAGTAAAAACTCACAAGAAGACCACAGTGTGTGTTAATAGCTTTAACATTCAACAACAAGGTCGAGACTAGTCATATATATACACACACATATACACTCGGGTCTGGCCAATTTAGTATGCAAATTTAGGTCATGCAACCTAATGCATGTCTTTGGATTCTAAGCAGGAACCGGAGTACCGAGAGTAAACACGTGGAGGACTTCCAGACTCCACACAGAAAGAACAAAGGTAGCACCACCCGGGATCAAACCTTCTCCTTGCTTCTTGCTGTGAGGCAACAGTACTACCCACCGGGCCACTGTCCCACTTCTATCATGTATCATCACATTCTGTATTAAAACAATTATACATAATTCACTTTAAAAAAATGAATGAATATAAAATAAAGTTTTGTTTCATTTATTTATTTTATTTAACGTCATATCAGCATCAATGGCTATTCACAACACAAGCATGGCTACACTGATACTAGTCAGGCATGATCATACTGGGTCAATTCAGGGCAACCAGTTAACCTAACACATGTCTGTAAAATGTGGGAAGAAACCAAAGTACCTGCAGTAAACCCACACAGACACAGGGAGGACATGTAACCTCCACCCCGGTGGAGCCCAAATTCAGGATCGAAACAAGGATCTCTGGAGCTGTGAGGTGACTGTGTTTAATTATACAATAAGTTACACTGAATAATTAAGTAAATAAAAATAACTAATCTAGTATTTTAATATATTAACTACAGTGGTGCTTGAAAGTTTGTGAACCCTTTAGAATTTTCTGTATTTCTGCATAAATACGACCAAAACATCATCAGATTTTCACACAAGTCCTAAAAGTAGATAAAGAGAACCCAGTTAAACAAATGAGACAAAAATATTATACTTGGTCATTTATTTATTGAGGAAAATGATCCAACATTACATATTAGTGAGTGGCAAAAGTATGTGAACCTCTATGTTTAGCAGTTAATTTGAAGGTTGAAATTAGTCAGGTGTGTTCAATCAGTGGGATGACAATCAGGTATGAGTGAGCTCCCTGTTTTATTTAAAGAACATGGATCTTTCAAAGTCTGCTCTTCTCAACACAGGTTTGTGGAAGTGTATCATGGCACGAACAAAGTTGATTTCTGAGGATTAAAAAAAACTGTTGCAAGGAGAAAGCCACTGCTCTCCAAAAGGAACATTGCTGCTCGTCTGCAGTTTGCTAAAGATCATGTGTACAAGCCAGAAGGCTATTGGAAGAATGTTTTGTGGATGGATGAGACCAAAATAGAACTTTTCAGTTTAAAAAAAAAGCATTATGTTTGGAGAAAGGAAAACACTGCATTCCAGCATAAGAACCTTATCCCATCTGTGAAACATGGTGGTGGTAGTATCATGGTTTGGGCCTGTTTTGCTGCATCTGGGCCAGGACGGCTTGCCATCACTGATGGAACAATGAATCCTGAATTATATCAGAGAATTCTAAAGGAAAATGTCAGGACATCTGTTCATGAACTGAATCTCAAGAGAAGGTGGGTCATGCAGCAAGACAACGACCCTAAGCACACAAGTCGTTCTACCAAAGAATGGTGAAAGAAGAATAAAGTTAATGTTTTGGAATGGCCAAGTCAAAGTCCTGACCTTAATCCAATCGAAATGTTGTGGAAAAGGACCTGAAGCGAGCAGCTAAATGTGAGGAAACCCACCAAACATCCCAGAAGCCTGAAGCGTTCTGTACGGGGGAATGGGCTCTTAAAATTCCTCCAAGCCGGTGTGCAGGACTGATCAACAGTTACAGGAAATGTTTAGTTGCAGTTTTTGCTGCACAGGGGGGTCACACCAGATACTGAAAGCAAAGGTTCACATACTTTTGCCACTCACTAATATGTAATATCATTTTTTGGTCATATTTATGCAGAAATATAGACATTTTCTAAAGGAATTATAAACTGGGTCCCTTTTTGAGTCTTGGTCAGGTGAGTATAGGTTTCTTCCTCATAATGCTTAGGGAGATTGTCCTTGCCTCTATCGCCCTAGGTTTGCTCAATTTGGGATGGGCTTTAGATATTAGAAGATAATCTAAAATTGTAAAGTTGCTTGAGACAGTGCTCCATTGTAAAAAGTGCTATATAAATAAATGTGACTAAAATAAATGTGACATTAATGGACTGTATTTTAAATATCACAACCTGTCAGAAACGGGGTACATCAGCCTTCATAACTTATTAATATACTTATTAATGTTTCTTCATCCCTTATTGTACGAACAACAGACTTTAATAAACATTAATTTTTAAAAAATTAATACAATTTTTCACTAAAAGTCCTGTCCTTTTCTGGATTCTTCATTTTAAAGGCATTCCTTTGTTTAAAATACAAACTTTTTGTAAAGCTACAAAACTAGTTTGTGGTTTATACGACTTGAATGTTTCCAAAAGTCAAAACATAAATTTGTTATATTTAGAATTATTTAAAGGGAAAATGTATAAATTTTTAAAGTAGTTTATGCAAATGAGCTCGGCATGAATTCCACACTGAAACAATGACTAAATATGCTCTGGCCAGAGCCCATGTGATACATTACAGTGTAGTCTAACGCCTGGTCCCCACCGCTTAGCTGAACTTTGAAAAATATTGCTTATAAAAGAGATGACTCCCAGCAACGGCTGGGCCCTGTAGTTTTATTACACCTCGAGGCTACAGCGGCCTGTCTTCGGAGAGATAAGGTTGTACCCTTTTCATTTCCTATCCTCGGGCCGATATTTTAAGCTGGCTTGTTAAGGGTCGGGCGAAGCGGGTGGTGGAAGGAGTTTGATGCATGGCTTTACAACAGGAGCCGGGCCCATAATGCTCAAAGGACGATCATTACTGACCTTAATAGCCCAGTCTGCATCTGGGCTTGATTGATCGTGCCTAGCAGGTTGTGAAATGCGCCATCTGGAAGGAGGGAAGGTGAGCAAGGAAAAGAGAGTGAGAGAGAGATAAAGTGGGAGAAAAGGCAGGCAGCACAAGCTGAGCACTGAAGAATAAGGAGAGAACAAAAAAGAGAGAGAGAGAGAGAGTGAGATTGAGGATTGATGGCTGGAGGGATGATGGGAAACTTAACTGCACTAAGAGGCCTAGCTCGTGCCATAAACACCATGCCTGACATAAACAACAACACTTAGCCTGAATGTGTGTATACAATATTCATTTCACGTGGCGGCATGGTAACTCTTGTTTACTCGCTGCTTCACTTTATGTGAGTGAAGAGCAGCCGGTCCGGGTTAAGTGCCTCTATCAGGCTCATCTGGGCTGCCGACCATAGAGAGGGTGTGTGTGTGTTTGCATTTATGGGATAAATCGCCAAACAGGACACGGCTGCCTGGACTGAGCACATCTGAGACAAAGAAAAGAGAAGCCTCTTTGTGTGTTTGTAATTATCCACACCCACTGAATTACATGGAGGCAGCACACTCATTAAAACAATTATTTGAGAACAATTCTCGTGCCCATCTTGCTTATCACACTGTGGTCTGATTTCATTATTTCATTGCCAATTGTCTTGAAACCATCTGACAATGATATGTCTGTCACCCTTTTACAGCTACTACAGTAGCTATATATTATAGAACTTTGCAAGACATACAAGCCGAAAACTAGTCTGATTTTGATGGCAGCACTCTGTATTAAAGCAGTACACATACAGTGGTGCTTGAAAGTTTGTGAACCCTTTAGAATTTTCCATATTTCTGCATAAATATGACCTAAAACATCATCAGAATTTCACACAAGTCCTAAAAGTAGATAAAGAGAACCCAGTTAAAGAAATGAGACAAAAATATTATACTTGGTCATTTATTTGTTGAGGAAAATGATCCAATATTACATATTAGTGCAGCAATAACTGCAACTAAATGTTTCCTGTAACTGTTGATCAGTCCTGCACACCGGCTTGGAGGAATTTTAGCTCATTCCTCCGTACAGAGCAGCTTCAGCTCTGGGATGTTGGTGGGTTTCCTCACATTAACTGCTCACTTCAGGTCCTTCCACAAGATTTTGATTGGATTAAGGTCAGGACTTTGACTTGGTCATCCCAAAACATGAACTTTATTCTTCTTTAACCATTCTTTGGTAGAACCCACCTTTTCTTGAGATTCAGTTCATGGACAGATGTCCTGACATTTTCCTATAGAATTCTCTGATATAATTCAGAATTCATTGTTCCATCAATGATGACAAGCCGTCCTGGTCCAGATGCAGCAAAACAGGCCCAGTCCATGATACTACCACCACCATGTTTCACAGATGGGATAAGGTCCTTATGCTGGAATGCAGTGTTTTCCTTGCCCCAAACATAATGCTTTTATTTTAAACCAAAAAGTTCTATTTCGGTCTCATCCGTTCCCAAAACATTCTTCCAATAGCCTTCTGGCGTCTCTACGTGATCTTTAGCAAACTGCAGACGAGCAGCAATGTTCTTTCTGGAGAGCAGTGGCTTTCTCCTTGCAACCCTGCAATGCACACCATTGTTGTTCAGTGTTCTTCTGATGGTGGACTCATGGACATTAACATTAGCCAATGTGAGAGAGGCCTTCAGTTGCTTAGAAGTTATCTGGGGTCCTTTGTGATCTCGCCAACTATTACACGCCTTGCTCTTGGAGTGATCTTTGTTGGTCGACCACTCCTGGGGAGGGTAACAATGGTCTTGAATTTCCTCCATTTCTATACAGTCTGTCTGACTGTGAATTGGTGGAGTCCAAACTCTTTAGAGATGGTTTTGTAACCTTTCCCAGCCTGATGAGCATCAACAACTCTTTTTCTGAGCTCCTCAAAAAATCTCCTTTGTTCGTGCCGTGATACACTTCAACAAAACATGTGTTGTGAAGAGCAGACTTTGATAGATCCCTGTTCTTTAAATAAAACAGGGGGCCCACTCACACCTGATTGTCATCCCATTGATTGAAAACACCTGACTCTAATTTCACCTTCAAATTAACTGCTAATCCTAGAGGTTCACATACTTTTGTCACTCACTAATATGTAATATTGGATCATCTTCCTCAATAAATAAATGACCAATTATAGTATTTTTGTCTCATTTGTTTAACTGGGTTCTCTTTATCTACGTTTAGGACTTGTGTGAAAATCTGATGATGTTTTAGGTCATATTTATGCAGAAATATAGAAAATTCTAAAAGGTTCACAAACTTTCAAGCACCACTGTAACATCATACATGATTTTGTAATTCTTTGCTAAATAATTTATTTTTACACTGGAACACAAAGTCCAGTCCACCCATTCGGGGACCTAGCTATCTGCAGACTTTCAGGTAATGTTAGTAGCTAGCTAATCATGACCAGAAACAAAACAAAACATGACGTTACATTTTATTCAATTAAATGTATAGGAATGAAGTTTGGAATGAGCTTGAAGTTTTTCAGCACGCTCACTGCAATGCTTCTTTTGTAATGTTTGAAATGTTTGCACAAAACTCATTTTTATAAACTTTGTTTTTATATTATATGTTTTTAAGAATGGACTTGATACATAAAATAAACATCTAACTACAACTACAACTAACTACAGATCATCTGTGGATGTAGGCTTGCTCAAATCCTTTGGTCTCTTCATGTAATCCCAGACAGACTCAATGATGTTGAAATCAGGGCTCTGTGTTGTCCATATCCTCACTTCCAGGACTCCTTTTTGTTCTTGACGCTGAAGTGACACCGGCTGTATGTTTGGGGTCATTGCTTTAGATCTGTAATCATACTTTAGATCTAATATTAACATTTGGTATCAGTATAGATAACCTTGATGTTTTCCCGCAAAATGATTCGATTTCAGATCACTATCTTTTAGTATTTGAGCTATCTCTAATAAATAAAATCCTTCTGCCTCGTTATCACACCAAGCGCACTATCACATTCTGCTACTCCAGCTGCGTTTATTAAAAACCTACCAGACTTAAAATTTAATACACCTACGGAGATAAATCATCTTGAGTGTGTAAATGAGCAATTAGAATGTGTGCTTCGCTCAACCCTGGACACGACTGCCCCTGCTAGGGTCAAACGTATTAGGGAAAAAAGGCTAGCACCATGGTATAAATGACCACACCCGTACCTTAAAGCAAAAGAACACGGCTTTAGAGCGCAAGTGGAGACATAGTAAATTGAGGTGTGTTTAAGATTTGCTTGGAGGGACAGCATGGCAGAGTATAAGCCCTGCCCTCACTAAAGCTAAATAAAGCTGCATACTTCTCTTCAATCATAAGAAAAAATAAGAATAATCCAAGATTTCTCTTTAATTACAGTCTCCAATTAAACAAAAAACCCCACAGAAAGTGACTCTCCCATCTGTGTAATTTTAACAGTAATGATTTCATGACTTTTTTCTTTAATGATAAGTTTAGAAAACATTAGGCATAAAAACTCGATGCTCATCACATCACCAAACTGTTCAGCAACCTTTCAGATGCAGCACTAGTGAAGACATCTGTTCAATTAGCCGTAATTCAAGATTAGAATCTTTTACCCCAATTACTAATACTGAACTATCCGCAACTGATCAGCTCGTCTAAGTCATCAACAGTGTTGTTAGATCCAATTCCTACACATCTACTCAAACAAGTATTACCTAGTGTTATAGAGCCAGTGTTAGTTATTTTAAAATTCATCCCTTACCTTAGGTTATATGCCCGAATCCTTTAAGTTCTGCCGTTATCAAAACCACTGATTTTTAAACGTCACTGATCATGACTCCTTGTGTGATATCTTAATTATAGACCAATTTCAAATCTACCCGTTTCTGTCCAAAAATCTTAGAAAAAAAAGCCGTCTATCAGTCAGCTCTGTAGTCACCTCCAAAGGAATGAAATTTTGAAACATTTTCAGTCTGGCTTCAGGCCCCATCATAGTACTGAAACAGCATTACTTAGGGTACTAAATGACTTGTTAATGTCCTCAGATAAGGGATGTGTTTTCTTTTCTTGTTCTGTTATGATTTAAGTGCAGCATTTGACACTATAGATCATGAATGTTTTTACTAAACAGACTAGAACATACTGTAGGTATTAAGTGGATCAGCACTTTCTTGGTTTAAATCCTACTTAACGACCGGGTACCAGTTTTGTTCATATAAAAATAAATCTAAGATCTTAAGCTCTCAAAAGTGAAGTATGGCGTGCCTCAGGGGTCAGTGCTTGGCCCGCTTTTATTCTCTCTGTACATGCTGCCACTAGGCTCAGTTTTCGTAAACATGGCATTAACTTCACTGCTAGGCAGATGATACACAGTGTACAGTATCAGCCAAACCAAATGACAAGCCTTACAATCAACAAAATCGAGGACTGTGTAAAGGAATATAAAAGATGGATGTTATTTAATTTTCTCTTACTTAACACCGATAAAAACTGAGGGGCTATTAGTGGGGGACCCAAGGCTGTGTGAGAGACAGTTAGCTACATCTATCCTAAATCTAGATGGCTGTCCCAGTATTGCCCAGTCCGTCTGTAAAAAACTTAGGGGTCACATTTTGATTCAGATCTCTCCTTTGATGCGCAAACATTAGCAGCATCACTCGAAATTGCTTTCTTTCAATTACGTTAATATCGCTAAACTTAGAAATATCCTCTCTTTTAATGATGCAGAAAAACTTGTTCATGCGTTATAACCTCAAGGTTGGAATTACTGTAACGCCTTACTTACTGGATGCTCTAAGTAAATCTATAAATAAACTTCAGTTAGTTCAGAGGCATGCAGCTGCCCGGTGGGAATGTGGATAGAAGGGGGGGGCGGGGACAGGAGGATGGGAGGGAAAAGGGTGAAGGAATAGAAGAGAGAAGCAGTAAACGGGTAGCACGCAGGGGGGAGGGGGGAGGGGGGGGGAAGGTAAGACAGACGGATGGGGAATTCGTGTTCTCCCTCTGCCCCTCCCATTTTGAAATCATATCACTCCTGTTCTATCATCACTGCACTGGTTACCAGTCAATTCCGCATTGATTACAAAATACTTCTTATAACTTATAAAGCTCTACATGGCCTGGCCCCACATTATCTGAGTGACCTTTAGAGTTTACAATCCAACTCGTCTACTTCGTTCGCAGGGTGCAGGACTTCTTTTAGTTCCTAGAATTTAAAAAGTCACAGCAGGGGGAAAGGCTTTCTCATACATGGCCCCCCAACTATGGAATAAACTTTCCCACTATCGTTCGAGATTCAGACACCCTCCAAAGTTTTAAGTCTAGGCTAAAGACATACTTATTTACGCAGGCTTTTGACTAGATTTAGACCAGGTTGCAATGGTTTTTGTTGCTGGGGCCGGATGTTCTGGAGTCATGTCTGGCCTGCCTGCCTTGTCCGCTAGCCGGGAGTGAGTCGAGTGGGCGGTCTGGCTGAACTAGGCTTCGGTCCTCGTGATCTGACTCCATGCATCCTTGCCTTAGAATAAGGGCAGAGCTGGGGGTTCATGGTCAAGAGTTTATGGTGGATCAGAGACGTTGGGTTTGCTGTTCTTCTGCCCGCTCGTGGGGTTGCCAATGTTCTCATGTGATCCCTCTTGGCTGTGTTTCCTACCAGTTTCTCCTCTTTCTAGCTTTCTAGCTATGGCTGCTATAGCTAATGTGGCCGGGGTCTCATGCTACACTGGGCATTCAGTGATTGACATGGCATCAGTGATTGTTATATAAACACTGTGCTCTTAATCAATAACTAACTAACATCTTCTGTTTTCTCTCCGAGCTGTGTTCCGGCAAGTTCCGGCCCCACACATGATGTACATCTGATGGAGCTCCACTGTGCATATTCACATTTTATTCGAACTTTACTCCATGACTGTAGTTTCGCTCTTAGATTTATCATCATACCCGGGCCACTTAATGTCGATGTGCATACTTCACATTCTTTTCAAAACTTTGACTCCATGACTTTAGTTCGCTCTTAGATTTATCATCTACGCCCGCCCAAGGAGGTTGGGTCCCTTTTTTGAGTCTTGGTCCTCCCAAGGTTTCTTCCTAGAACTAGGGAGTTTTTCCTTGCCACTGTCGCCCTAGGCTTGTTCAATTTGAGATTGGACGTAGTTATTAGGAGATAATCTAAACTTGTAAAGTTGCTTTGAGACAATGCTCCATTGTAAAAAGCGCTATATAAATAAATCTGACTTGACTTGACTTGACTTGCTTTTTGGCCACGATTCTACCATGAGGACAACTTCTAGCCAGACTTCTCAGAACAGTTAATGGGTGTACCTGGGCCCCACTGGTTTCTGCCACTTCTGAGCTGATGGCATTGCTGGACATTTTCCAGTGTATAAGGGAAGTAAGCATGAGGTGTCTTTCATCAGCTGCACTAAATTTGCGTTTCTGACCACTGTCTCCAGTCACCAAAGTACCCCATTTCTTTGTGTTTTTTAAAAGAGCCTGAATAGCACATCTTGAAACCCCAGTCTGCTTTGACATCCTTGCCTGGGAGTGACCTTGCTGATGCAGAATACCTACCTTGTGTCTTGTTGCTGTGCTCAGTTTTGATATGGTTGTATGTCCTGTGACATGAAACTATCTTCCACAATCTCACCTTTGTAGCAGAATTTGGCTACAGCTGTAAGCCTCTTCTGCTTCTATTTCAGTTAATGACTGTGTCTCAATCTACATTTGAAAATGATTATTATTATCACCTGTTTGGTATAATTGGTTAAAACATACAAAATCCCTGACTTTGTGTGAGTGTACCTAGAAGAACTGATGCTGGTCACACCAAATATTGATTTGATTTAGATTTCTCTTTTTTCAGTCACTTTGCATTTTGTTAATTGACACAAATAAACTATTAACACTTTAGCATAGTACTGTACATCAGTTGTTTCTCTTACACATGGATATACAACTTTTTGGTGTTAATCTGCTTATTTCTAGAAGTGAGTCAAGGCTTTTTAATATTTTTTTAAAGAATAAAGTAGTATAAATATTAAATCATATCCTTGTTTTTTTTCTGTGTAGATTATGTTTAGTGATTTTCCACACTGCAGGGATGAAAAGCAGTTGAGGTGGGGAAAGTGAAAAAGGCCTTCTTTAACAAAAGTCGTGATCATGCCAGACTGAACAGACACCTTGCCACCTTTCCAACATGATGAAGTGACTCTAGGTTTTTCTTCTTTTTTCTCCTAAGGGGGTTTTAGGGGACAAAATTCAGAAATGTGTAATCCTTTATTAATACAAAATTAAGGAATGCTCTATTTCTCCTCAGTCATAGAAACGTCGTTTTTAAGAAATACTTTTTTCTTTTGGGGAAAACACACACACACACACACACACAAAACAAAACATGCTGGCCTTTTTCAGCAGGGTATACTTATACACAAAGGAAGGAGTAGGTAGGGAGGATGCCTGTGTGTAACTACCAAAAGAAGGTGACACCAGGGATGTATCCGACCCAACAAGGAAATACATACAAAGAGAGGAATATATAGAGCAGGAGAGCCGACTTTAATTAAGCAGCTGGCTGTGCAAGGGGAAAAGGGCTACAAGAGGAAAGGATTACAATGATGCAGGCCTAAAGTGTCCAAAAAAGCTGCATCATCAAGACTGTAATGAAGGTATACATTTTACTATACAATACTTGATTTGAGATGATATTGGGACACTGTCTTAAAATGAAATGAGAACATAGTTTTGTTGAAATATTAACCCCAAAGTACATTTGTTGCAAGGTTTTTTAAATACCCCTTTCTTTAAAAGGCTGGGATTAGCTCTTCTCTTCTGAGGCTTAAATCACAGTTTCTGTTACATAAGACTTAATATTTTTACATGACCGCATAAAATGTTGAGTGTTTGTAAATCAACCTACCAAGAACCAAATGTATCACATATTCAATATAATATCAAGCATCATTACTACAAAAAATAAAACTAAACCAAAGAAAAGTTAGTGTTAGTAACTAACACACAATACAAAGATGTTAGCCACCTACAGAGCCAGATCAGATCTTAAGTGTGTTCCTGCTCATGACATGATGAGTGTAGACAGCAGTGAGGTAACATTGGTAGGGGTGTGAAAGACTGAGAACAGTCCAACACCACCCAGGCTAGAGTGATAGACAGCTGGAAGATTGTGTGGGACTTGGTCAGAGTGGAAGAGAGTTCATTCAGAAGTTAGAACAGCATGGGATAGAGTTCATTCAGAAGTTAGGAGTCTTTTGAGGGATAAAGCTAGCCACAAGTGCCAGAAAGAAACAGAGCAGGGAGAGGCTGGAAACACCACCTTACATTCACATTCTAAGATCAGCATGGACACAGAAAGATAACCACAACACGTGCACACTTACACCATCGCTCTCGTTCAGGGCAGTGCTTTAGTGGGCTGCCATTGATTTCCCTGTCCTCTGTATATTTATTTGCTCATTGCGGTAGAGAGAGAACACTGATCTGATGGGCCTTCAAAGAGTTACTAGACAAAGACTCAGTGCCTAAAACACATCAAACACAGCAAGGACGGTTGAGTCGTCTGCCTCTGCTCTACCCTACTAATGAGCTCTCGTCTCCCTGGCAAGACCACAGGGCATAACAAAATCCACTGGATGCATGGGCACTTCTGGGTAAGTCAACACACATATGGGCAAGCATGAACATCAAAGCCAGAGGAAAATACATGAATTTATCAAACCAAATCACACCCAGAAACAGACCGCACTCATGTCGGGCAAAGGGAGGAAGTGGCTAAAGTGGCACTGATGGAAATTTCCCCCTGACATGCTTGCTATCGCGCCCATCTGATTGGCCACCCTTCTCATTGCTACCGTGTCAGGCTAACAAGGATGCATGGTGTGACCTTACTTGTAATGCCAGCCTTAATCTACGTGAGTGGAATAAATGAAGTGGGCCAGTGACAGATGTGTCAAAGCTCTTTTATAAAGACAAATCCGCCTGGGGCCCCGTATATTCATAAAAGTCGCTGACAGTGACTGTGAGCCTTGCTGCACACCCCACACACATTGGCACACACTTGTTTTGTTATTCTGCTACAAAGCTGTCATTATTGCAAATTGTAAAGAGGATGATAAGTGAAAGAGCTAATGAAAGATGGACAGAAAATGAAGAGAGTGGGTGGTAAAAGTAAATGGAAAGCCAGACCCTCTCCTCAGATGCCCCTCTTTTCCCGAGACTTTCTGTTAACCATTAACAGGCACATTCATACTGCTACAAGGTGATCCTCAATGAATATGTATGTCAGTGAGCATTATTAGTAGAGTGTTAACAGCACAGGCCTCACTCCATATCGGCTCATGTCAAAATATTTCCCAGAGAAACTGCTAATAAATGCAGTGTGGTAACTTATACCGTGGCCTTTGGTTCCTACAGCCACCTCTCACCCACTACACAGTAAAGCAGTAGTACACAATGCTAGCTGACACACCTAGGAGCGGAGTGTACGTATTGAATAACATAACAAAAGCTGACAGTTACTCATGCTCCTGATCTGTCCAACCGCCCAAAGTCAGCTGAGACTGACATCACATTGATTTATGCTTCTACTAAGGATGATGATAATAATGATAATAATTAATCAATGACTGTTGCTGCACCTCTACGAGCTGCCGAGTGACCTGAAAAAGACACGTGGCCCGCTTTCCCTTCGTCTCACTGCCAGTTGAGAACGGCGGCAAGCGAAAAGTGCCATGCATTATCCTGCCATCACTGCCGCTATTTATATCCTGCCGTCCATCACTGACACTTACTATTCTCCACCCGCCGTTCAGCGGCTGCTGCGCAATTTCCTTAAAGCTGCCCCATATATCCTCATCTGCCAGCAAAACCAATGCAAATGCAAAGCAGCAAGGCGACGGAGGGAAACCAACATCATCATTTTTCAGACAGGGAGCAAGCAACGAGCCTCAAGAGCCAAAGGTTCCTGAGGGGGAACTTCTGACAACCTGTGTCTTGCCGTTGCTACTTATTTGAAGCACTCAGGGGGAGGAATTAGCAATGTCTGGATATGACTACATTTTCAATGCCCACAGGGCTACAGCAACACTAGGTCAGAGTGGCAAAGTGTCTTGTATTCTCACCTTCTCATTTACTGCAGATTGGGAAACTAGATATGCCAAAATCCCCCTTCTGTAGACTTAAACTCACATAAGCAACACATAACATCTAAGCACGCAGATTACTAGAAAAGACTTTGTCTCAGTGATTTGTCCTTTTTTACTCTTTTTGAGACAGTAGCTCTTCTGTTAATGTACAGTTTGTGTTATCATGCTCTAATCCTTCATCAGTAGTTACAGTATGCTGTGGGCTGGATATCCTGGTTGGTGGACTCTGTCTAGCAGTGACACTGGGGTGTAACTTCAGCAGCACTGCTGTGTCTGATCCACACACTAACACACCACCACAACTGTGTGACTGCAGTGCTGAGAATAATCCACCACCCAAATAGTACCTGATCTGTGGCGGTCCTGTGGGGGAACTGACCATAAAAGAACTGAGTGAAAAGCGACTAACATTATGCAGAGCATGGCTGACTGGTATATTAGCCTAACTTTAACTGACAGGCCAGTTTATTATATGTTTAAATATATGCAAGACACGTCTTTAGATTTATGTTTCTTATAATCAGATGTCAACATGAATCTAACTACAGTTAAAAAAAACTACTATAAAATGATTTGAGTATATAAACACAACAATTTAATTGGGTTCTGTAGGTTATGAAGTTCAGTAATAAACCTCTAGAGGTTCAGAAAAATAACAAGATTGTAGATCTACCCTAATATGCATAATATTTGAATACAGTGGTGCTTTAAAGTTTGTGAACTATACTATCCCTCTGCATAACTATGACTAACATAATCTGATTTTCAACAAGTTCTAAATGTAGATAAAGAGAACAAAATTAAACAAAATAGATTTTAGCTTAAATTCTGGTATGTTGGTGGGTTTCTCCAATTTTAGGACTTGTTGAAAACATCTGATGATGACTGTAGTTGGGTTGTATACTCAATAAATTAATTTGTCTCTGATTATAAGAGGTTCTGTCATTTACATTAACACAGATGAAGGATTTTAGTGTGCAAAAACTTTTTAAAACTCCAATTTATTTATCTTTTCAACTGATTCATTCAAATTTCACTGGCTATATTCCTGTATTTTCTCATTTTCCTAAAGTTCTTCCCTTGACAGGACAAGTAATGATCAAGTGTAAAAACATAATTTTGGGGATATGTTTGTCTTCTAATGCATAGACCATAAATTTACTTGCTGTAATGAATTACATTGTTGTAGTCAATGTAAATGATCAAATGCTCTACTGTGCTGTTAGTGACTGATGTCTGTACCCACAGAGCTGGTTGCCATAGCCATCCTTACAGTCATCGATACGTAGTGTCTCTACCATCTTAATGACATTTTCAAAAATGTCTCTTCCATGAACTTGCATGTTCTGCCTGCACTGTGTTGCAAATGATATTGCACCACACACTGCTAATTAAAGGCCCAGTGCTGTTTCGATAAATTACTATAGTCTGGAGTGTATGTACAATTATTGATCTTTCTGCTCATATCTCACCATGGCATGCTTTGCTTTCATTTAATCTGTAGTGCACAATGTGACATCATGAAATTATGGCCTCTCTCTGAGCCGGCTTGTCTCATAATTTTTTACTATATGCAATCTGTTTATATGTCGACAACATTAAATAAAACAATGGCAGGACAACCATTGGTAGATGCAGATACTCACAGTAGACTTACGTAGGATTTGGCAACTCACATCAGCAGATGTTGGGCACACATCATGAGGGCAACGCAGTGGCACAGAAGACATGGCTCACCCTCTTCTCCATAAACAACACATTGCTTTTTTTCGTGAACCACAGTCCAAGCAAAGACGTGCATATTGTTACAAAGTGATTTATGTTCCTTGTTTACAGCTTGGCATCTGTGTGTGTGAGTGAGTGAGAACGTTTGTTTATGGGCTGTCATGGCATGCTGGTTTTGTTGGCGAGGGCAGAGGGTTAGTCTGCTGCTTGCTGTGGACAATTCGCTGCCAGCAGGAGAGCTGGGAGAAATGAAAGACAAAGTGAGAGCACAGAGGGGTGAGTGCCACTGAGAGAGAGACAGACAGAGAGATAGAAAGAGAGAAATGCAAAGATCGGTGTATCCGTGGTTAGGACTCTCGACTACTACGTTTAAATCCTGATTGTTTTATAAGAGCTTTTGCTGAATGCTGCAAATTGTTGAGATCTCATCCTAAATTTAATTTAAAAACATATCAATTGGCTTTTCCCCATAATTTCCAAGAGAAAATATCTTTACAGTGGTGCTTGAAAGTGTGTGAACCCTTTAGAATATTTTATATTTCTCATAAATATGACCTAAAACAACATCAGATTTTCACACAAAGCCTAAAAGTAGATAAAGAGAACCCAGGTAAACAAATGACACAAAAATACTATACTTGGTCATTTATTTATTGAGAAAAATGATCCAATATTACATATTAGTGAGTGGCAAAAGTATGTGAGCCTCTAGGATTAGCAGTTATTTTGAAGGTGAAATTAGAGTCGGGTGTTTCCAATCAATGGGATGACAATCAGGTGTGAGTGGGCACCCTGTTTTATTTAAAGAACAAGGATCTATCACAGTCTGCTCTACACAACACGTTTATGGAAGTGTATCATGGCACGAACAAAGGAGATTTCTGAAGAGCTCAGAAAAAGAGTTGTTGATGCTCATCAGGCTGGGAAAGGTTGGAAAATGCAGGAAATCCAAGACCATTGTTACCCTCCCCAGGAGTGGTCGACCAACAAAGATCACTCCAAGAGCAAGGCGTGTAATAGTTGGCGAGGTTACAAAGGACCCCAGGGTAACTTCTAAGCAACTGAAGGCCTCTCTCACATTGGCTAATGTTAATGTTCATGAGTCCACCATCAGAAGAACACTGAACAACAATGGTGTGCATGGCAGGGTTGCAAGGAGAAAGCCCTGCTCTCCAAAAGAACAGTGCTGCTCATCTTCAGTTTTGATAGAAGATCATGTGGACAAGCCGAAGGCTATTGGAAGAATGTTTTTGTGGATGGATGAGACCAAAACAGAACTCTTTGGTTTAAAAGAAAAGCGTTATTTTTGGAGAAAGGAAAACCACTGCACTCCAGCATAAGAACCTTATCTCATCTGTGAAACATGGTGGTGGTAGTATCATGGTTTGGGCCTGTTTTGCTGCATCTGGGCTAGGATGGCTTACCATCATTGATGGAACAATGAATTCTGAATGATATCAGATAATTCTAAAGGAAAATATCAGGACATCTGTCCATGAGCTGAATCTCAAGAGAAGGTGGGTCATGAAGCAAGACAACGACCCTAAGCACACAAGTTGTTCTACCAAAGAATGGTTAAAGAAGAATAAAGTTAATGTTTTGCAATTGCACTCACTAATATGTAATATTGGATAATTTTCCTCAATAAATAAATGACCAAGTATAATATTTTTGTCTCATTTATTTAACTGGGTTCTCTTTATCTACTTTTAGGACTTGGGTGAAAATCTGACGATGTTTTAGCTCATATTTATGCAGAAACATAGGAAATTCTAAAGGGTTCACAAACTTTCAAGCACCACTGTATCATACACATGTTGCTTCAGACCAGAAATTGTCCTTTAACAGCACACCAAAACTTCCAGAACAACAGCATGCTAAAAAAAATCCTACTACGTGAGCACACTTTTTGTGTGTTTGTTTTGTTGTTTCAGACTGTTTCCATTGGATACAATGAGATTGAACTGCTGATAATGGTAAGGAAATAGTAACTGTATATATAACAAAAGTCATAGGATTCTCAGTGTCAGTATATACAGTACTGTGTGAAAGTCTTAGGCCACCAAAGACCCTTCCTGATCAAGCTTCTTCAGGCTGCAAAAAGGGTCAACTTTGCATCCTGACGAAGCTGTCAGGTGCGGCTATTGCTCAAATGTAAGGGGAGGTCACACGAAACACTTGCCACTGTAGCTGTTTTTTGCATACACTTCTTGTATGTTCTGTTTATATTCTAATAAAGAGACTGAGAAATCTGATGATGGCTAAAGACTTTTGCAAAGTTTTGTATATCTGAGCTTATTGTTGTCATAAGGCCACACAACTTGACTCTGTGTGCTGGGAAAAAATATTTGGCAATAGTACCAGGAACCCAGGGGTGGACAGGAATTTACCTGTACTGAATTTACAGTACTGTACTTAAGTATGATTTTTGAGTATCAATACTTTACCAGTGTATTATATTCTTTGAAAAATTACAAATTCACTGCATTTTAAAAACAAATATTGTACTTTTCCCTCCACTACATTTCTATCAAGGTCCTTGTTACTTGTTACTTTGAAGAAGCTTCGAAAGTCAGTAAATGATTTTTTAAAAAACGTGCTTGTTTTTTTCAAAGGTGACACTGACATAGACAGCATATTAACAATAAACATAATAGGGTCACAAAGTTCATGATTCCTCAGCAAGTATTTTTTAATTTGAACATTATAATATGTTACACTTAAATTATACTTTATTATACTTAAATATTATTAAAAGCAAGTACTTCTGTACTTTAACTTGAGTAAAACAAAATTATGGTACAACTTTCACTTGTATCGAAGTAACATTTGACCAATAGCAATTGTACTTTGACTTAAGTAATGAAGTTGTGTACTTCGTCCATCTCTGCAGAAACCTAATGCAACCCAAAACAACTAAAACTGTGGTGGGACTGTGGTTAAGGTACTGGACTCTGGATCAGAAGGTCCAGGGTTCAAATCCCACCTCTGCCAAGCTGCCATTGTTGGGTCCTTGTGCAAGGCCCTTAACCCACAATTGCTTGGATTGTAAGATTGTATCAATTATAAGTCACTCTGGATAAGGGCGTCTGCTAAATGCTGTAACTGTAATGTAAATGTAATGTAAAACCTCACCTTACCAGAGGCAGGATACAACCCTGAGTCATTCAGCAATATGTAATCTCTCTCTGTTGAGGTGAAGTTTTAGTTGTGTGTCAAATGTTGCATTGGGTTCCTGACATCAAATACCCAGAGTCCATTTGTATGACCTCCTGACACTGCTAAGGTTTGGTGTATGGTTTCCTGACAATGAGAGTTAGATGAAACTTTGTGTGTTAGGCATGTACAGGTATGTTTCCCAGATGTTTCTGCCTCATTAGAGGCTCCAGAGTATCAGTGCTGCTTAGGGTGGGGCTGGGTCTGTTTGATGCATGGCACAGACTAGGGCTGCCCTCACAATACAAGTACATAGTGGTTGAGGATGCATTTTGGTTTCAATGTGCTAGCACTACCACAGGACAATAAACACCAGTCTCTGATATCACGCCCACCAACTCAACTCAACTCAATAGTAAAAGTTCTACTCAGAGGTTCTCTCAAAAAGTTCTCAAAAACTTGACATTCTGCACATAATACAAAATATGAAATAAAAATGTGTTTGAAAATGCTTGCATAATATTTTCAGGAAAAAAATCAGTCTTCTGACAATGGTACTGAAATACAATGGAAAGGACATTGCAAGGACTGAGCCAGTCATCAAGGTCGAGAACATTTTAAGATTAAATTATGAGCAACCATTGTATGTGCCCTCTTGCTTTCTCATTGGTTTTGTTTTCCTGGGTTGTTGCAGCAGGTGAGGTATGTGAATAAACCAATCATGTGAGGTTTACTTTAACTGTAATTGCCATCTATTCTGTTATAGTTTTTTATGCATTTAAAAGGCACAAAAATACATAGAAAATCCCTCAGATGGAAACCTGATGACAGTGAGGGATTTAGAAATGGGGTTAGATGCACTGATGGAGAGGCCAAGTGCCAGGCAAGCAGGTAAACTGATCAGGCAGAAAGAGGTACCTGCTTTCCCTCCACTGAAGCCAGAGCCTTAAAAGCACTTTCTACTAACACTGAAAAAACAGTAAAAGGAAAAAAAATCTTTAAATGCCATCTCGCATCTTTCTTGAAAGTGAGAAAAAACTCATTTCACATTCATAACCTTTGAGACAGCATATAATGACCCTTTTTGGCAGTGCAGACTGAACAGTCGTTTTTGAGCTTTATGATTTCTGAAGCTGCTGTGCTGACAGTCTGGCACACCACAGCAACCTCCAGGAGGTGATTAGCATTAGCATTCAAGCTACTATGCAGCCCATAAACACTCTGGAGAGCGAATGGCGTCTCTGACCCGTTCATCCATTCGCCTCCAGCTCCAAAGCAAGGGACTTCTTTTACTACGCAAATAAAACCTGCTGTGGCAGTCATAAAACAGGAAATTATGAATTTATTTATTTATTTATTTATTTCTGACTAGAGGTAAGTGTGTTGGATATGCTGAGTGAGCAAAGTGAAGCGTCTGGTTCAGTTTTACGGTGCTTTACAGCTACGGGCTGAAGTGTGTTTAGAAGCAGCTCAGATAGCCAAATGATAACCACGGAACGAATGATCCTTAATCGGCCTAATGAATACACATGTAGTTTAAGGATGAAAGTGAGTGCCTGCCTTTTGCCTATTATATTATATAATCTGTATAATAACAATCCACCGTCCAAGATGAGCTAACCACGTATTTATAAACTGGTAAAAGTAATGGAGTAGAGTGTAAATATACAATATATTTGGGCCAAAATACAGCAGAACAGTCACATTTGCCATTTAGGACAGGAATTTTTCTGTTCAAAAACATGTGGTGAACTGTAATGCTCAAGTGCAACATTCTTCAAGCTCCACAGCTTCACGCCAGTCACACATGATACTCAAGAATGATAACGATGACAAGGTCGCTTGAACTTTGGGTGTTTATTATCGGAAGTTAATGCGTCAGCTTGGAACTACAACTCCGGAAAAACCAAAGCGACCAAATATTCTTAAAATCTCCATACAGTATCTACATGTATGGCAGCAATTCCATTCCAGTATCTGATGAATTCCAACACAGACACACCTCATTCTACTTAATGAGGTACTGATTAGGTGATCAGCAGAACCAAATCTTATTTAGCAAAGGAAGAGATTTACAAATTGTGATCTGATAAATAGTAATAGAGCCTGGTATTTAAAAAGGGTGAATATGGATAAACTAAATAATCTAAGCTCTCAAAAGTGAAGTATGGCGTGCCTCAGGAGTCAGTGCTTGGCCCGCTTTTATTCTCTCTGTACATGCTGCCACTAGGCTCAGTTATTCGTAAACATGGCATTAATTTCCACTGCTATGCAGATGATACACAGCTGTACATATCAGCCAAACCTAATGACAGCCTTACAATCAACAAAATCGAGGACTGTGTAAAGGAAATAAAAGATTGGATGTTATTTAATTTTCTCCTTAACTCAGATACAACTGAGGTGCTATTAGTAGGACCTAAGGCTGTGAGAAACAGGTTGGCTACATCTATCCTAAATCTAGATGGCTGTCCAGTATTGCCCAGTCCGTCTGTAAAAAACTTAGGCTCAAGCTGCTTCCGTCATCAGCTCCAGCCCCATCATACCCGGGCCACTTAATGCCGATGTCCATACTTCACATTTTATTCGAACTTTGACTCCATGACTTTAGTTTCGCTCTTAGATTTTATCATCTACCCCGCCCAAGGAGGTTGGGTCCCTTTTTGAGTCTTAGTCCTACTAAGGTCTCTTCCTAGAACTATGGAGTTTTCCTTGCCACTGTCGCCCTAGGCTTGCTCAATTTGGGATTGGACGTAGTTATTAGGAGATAATCTAAACTTGTAAAGTTGCTTTGAGACAATGCTCCATTGTAAAAAGCGCTATATAAATAGATCTGACTTGACTTGACTAAAAACAAATAAACATACTAAACTAGTTATAATTGTTAGAATTTTATTGGTAATTGGTAATTGATTGTGTTTATGTTAATGCTAACATTAGCTATGTCACTTAGCCATCAAGCAGAGAATATAAGGCATCATGTGAACATTTTTGCACTGTCTAAATGTGTACATTCTGTATTTGGCCCTTATTAGTTTCAGTCATCATCACTTCCATTCAGTAAAACAAGATGCTTTCAATCACAGATGGTTGCATGAAATAACCATATATATATATATATAGAGAGAGAGAGAGAGAGAGAGAGAGAGTGGTCATACACAGACTTGTCATGCTATTAAAACTAGTGCTGTCAAAATGAAGGTGGTACTATATATCCTGATGTTCTACATTATATATATAGCACTATTAGCCTACAGGGAACAGAACTGTAAATGATTTCAGGGACTTCCTTATACTTTGCTCATTACTGTATAACAGCAGATTCTGTGAGTCCATTGTGTCGTGCAGTTTGACATCATGTCTGCCATGCGAGATAACAGCTTACACAAGTTATTCCTAATAAAAGTACCTAATGAAACAAACATGAAACTTAGCATTTAAAAGATATTATGATATTTGTATTTTGAATTATTACAAAGTAATAAACTAACTCTATGGAAGCTTATATTTTCCAATGCGTAGCACTATTTAATAAAAAAAAAAAAACGTTTTATTTTGTGTCAAATACAGGCAAGTAAAATGTAACTAATTGTGATTAACACTGTTAAATTGGTGCAATCAATGTGATGAAATATTTTAATTGGTTGACAGCACTAATTAAATCTCTAGCAAAGTGGTTTTGAGTGTAAATACGCCTGTGAATATAAATAACCCCCACTGCTATGAAAATGTTACATGGAATTTTGGAACAACCACTTGCTATCAGAAGTGAAGATTGCCATTGAAGGAGCTGGAGAGATCTGTGGCTGAGATGAAAAAAAGCTGTGCACAGGACAACTATTTCTCAGGCAGAAAGCTGAGAAATAAAATCCATTTGAAATCATGTTTGGAGTTTGCTAAAAGGCATGCTGGAGACTCTGCAGATATCTCTAAAAGGCTACTTTGGTCTAATGAGACCAAAATGTAATGTTCTTGCCCATGTCTAGTGCAAATCAAACACTGCTCATCACTCTAGGGCCCACCATCCCTACACTGAAGCATGGTGGTGGCAGCAGTTAAAGGCAAGATGGATGGAGCCAAATACAAACAATCTATGAAGAGAACCTGTTTCAGTCTGTAACAGACCTGAGATTAGGGCAGAAGTATTCCTTCCAACAGCACAACAACCCTAACACATCGCCATAGCTACACAGTTGTGGTTCTGAAGCAAGGACCTCAATGCACAGGGTGTTGATAAATTCGCTGGTAAAAATTTGCTATAACCAACATACCTGTACATTAGAGGCTATTTTCAGATTTATATGACCAGGTTTTATCCACATTACATCGATTCAATGTGAGCCCCACGGGTGATGTGACAAACATCGATGCGGTAATTAACACTGTTAACTTACTTTATACACAGCCTGTATCAGAGCGACCAGTCAAAACCCAGACCTCAGTCCAACTGAGATTCTGTAGCAAGATTTGGAAGTTGTGGTCCAACCACTCTGATGGGGTTTGAACAATTTTGCCAGGAAGAATGGGCAAAATTCCAGGATCCAGATGTGCAGCTTGAAACATATGCTAAGTGACTTGACACGCAATGAAAAGATGCAATGCTTTTCATTTAGATGACGTTTATCTCTCAATAAAATTATTTTTCATTATTTTTCTTTTCTTCAACTGTAAAATAGCAGTAATGCCAAAAAATGTACATACATACTAAAGTACTCACATGTTACTATACATTCCTGCCTTAAGTCAATTTACTTTCTTAAAACTTCATTTGACAATAATAGCTAGAAGACAAAATCATTTCAGGGTTTCAGTGGTTTACATACACATGAGCATTTGGGAGCATTGCATTTTAATTATTTTATCTGATGACAGAGCACTAGCAGAAGGTTCAGACCGTATCCTGATGATCACTTCCAAATTTCAGTCTGACTTTTTTATGCCAGTCTTGCAGCATGGATAGTTTGTTCTCTTAATTTTTTACTCTTAATGGTGGCTATAGATACTTTGATACCTAATACCTCCAACTCCTTCACCAACTCCTTTGTTGTTATTGTAGTTTTAATTTGAATATTTTGGTCTGCAGTCTGCTAAAGATTATATGGACAAGCCAGAAGGCTACTGGGAACTGTTTTATGAATGAATGAGACCAAAATAGAACTTTTTGGTTACAATGAAAAGCGTTATGTCTAGAGAAAGGAAAAAAAGAAGAACCTATTCTTATTCATGGAACAATGAATCATGAATTATACCAGTAAATTCTGAAAAAAATGATGTCAAAGATGTCAAGAAGCCAGGACATCTATATGTGAAATGAATCTTAAGAGAATGTGGGTCATGCACCAAGACAAAAATGTATGTATGTTCATGTATTAAACCCACCGACATTCTAGAGTTGAAGTTGACCTGTATGGAGGAATGGACTTAAATGCTTATTGAGGAAGTTCCGTTTGAAGTGTCTCACTGTGTATCTGGATAGAGAAATTATACTGGCTTAATTGAATCTTTCAGGTGTATAGGCTGTTTGGCTTGAATGAATGGGCAATACTGATTAGAAAGTTGAAAGTAGCTAACCAATAAAACTACACAGAATGCATGAACTTGTGTGCATGTTCCATCATGTTCATGAATCTTACTGGGCAATTTAAACAAACAAACAAAAAAAACCTACCGTATATTTTCATACATAAAGCGCACCGGGTTATAAGACGCATTAAATGAAACAAAACTCTTAAGTTCCGTCGGAAGCTCAGTTTGGTCTTTACCTGGCGCAGGGCGTCTTCTTGCTTCCTCCACTTCCGTACCATTGATTCATTAATGTTGAATTCTCTCGCAGCTGCTCTATGTCCATGTTGTACTGCGTGACTGATAGCGTTGTGTTTGAAATCCGCTTTGAAAAATAAATGAATGAATGCACGTACGCTAATGCTGAAGCACATACCATATTACTCCGTGATGCTGCCACTACGGTTGCCGTGAGCTTCGTAACTTACCAAGGCCGTGCTAAAACATTTTGACAGATTTATGAGCGCCGTGTACCATCTACAATCGGTTCTAGGTCAGAAGGCACAACCAGAATTAATTCATACATTAGACGCGCCGCATTTAAAGGTGCACTGTCGATTTTTGAGAAAGTTAAAGGATTTTAAGTGCGCCTTATGGTCCAAAAAATACGGTATATGGTTATGAAATGTGTGGAATTGTGAGTTTTAATCTCTTCAGCCCAGGGTTATGCAAACCCTTGGCCTCGACTCTTTATGTTATCACCCACTTTTAATATAGTCTCGTCCAACCCATATAGCCAGAGGAACACAAGAAGAAAAGAAGACATCATTATGGTCATTTATTTTTCAGCTGATGTTCCGTTCAGCGGAGAACCTATGGCTAATAGTAACATGAAGCTGACGGGGATTTTAATAACTCTTATTACAGCATGTTTACCTCTGCACTATCATGTATAGGATGTGATTAGAGAGAAGAATCATTTCCATGACACTGACTACATGGACTTCCTCCATCTTTCTCCCTCTCTCCTCTTTGGCATTGTCTTGATTCCACAGAGAGTCCGTCCAACTACCCGAGGACAAAAAAGAAATCCAATTCTCCAGCCCCCATGTCCTATTTATAGCAGTGCCACAGATTCTCAGGGAAATGAGTCACTTAACAAGGGGCTCCTCTACCGCCTCTAACTGCAAACTCACCTAAGACTGAAATGATTTCCATACAGAGCAAATCAAAGGGCAGCAGAGTTCCTCTCCCTCTGTTGACACTAATCAGGTCGCAAATACAGAAAATGAGATGTACATATATTTGATTTCTGGGTTATTGCATTTAAAAGGAAGATGCTTTTTGTAACCGTCCACTGCTTATTTGATTTTCCTGTGCTTGAATCTACTTACTTTCTCCATCTACCTCACATGGACAGTTTCTGCAAACAC
Source organism: Ancistrus triradiatus (assembly GCA_025084515.1). Taxonomy (NCBI): domain Eukaryota; kingdom Metazoa; phylum Chordata; class Actinopteri; order Siluriformes; family Loricariidae; genus Ancistrus; species Ancistrus triradiatus. Next base: position 68,771 of record JAJAGP010001019.1, read on the forward strand.
TCAGTTTTGTTTTACACTCGTAAATATGTGTTAACATCAGCGCACAATCTTGATGTATATTTATTTTCTCTACCCTTTACAAGTCTACCCTTCATACAGAACAATGCAGGTCTTAATAAACTGCCATTTGTGACCCGTCACGTTAAATGTCAGGTACTACAGTGAAAACAATAACAATAACAACAACAACAAATGGAGCTAACACACAGGAGGGCAGGCATGCAGCCATGTATATCTACAAACTCCCAGCTAAGACAGTGGTAAATGGCTGAATGCTACAAGGCAAATCCACATGGGCTGTTAGATCTTCCACTGATCTTGTTTCTGCTATCAGGCCAAACTCCTGCTTCACTGTACCCAGAGGAAGAGAGTATACTCAGACTTTTTTCTCACCATACTTCTGCTGCTCTGCTGGCAATTAAAGGCATGATTAAAAGCGACAAATTGTCTGACAAATGAAGCCAACAGAGGCCACAGTCTCATATACTTGTCAATTATTCCACATGCAGCTAAGAAACAGGGGTTTCCAATAGCAGTAACAGATAGCTCCATCTTACTGAACTGAGCAGGGACATAGATATAAAGAAGAATGATGAAAGAGGACAGGGATACAGGAAGTGTTTTCGAATGAATCAGACAGTAACAGAAGCAAGTACAAGTGGAACATCAGATTACTAATGCAAAATTCGGAAATTGCACAAATATCTTTGATACATCTAAAAGCATAGGATTGCCTTGAGCTCAGATTACACTTAGATTAGACATTCAGTTCGTTTTGTTCTAGTCATTTTTTAGATTAAAAAATAGTGCACAGTGGTACCTCGTTTCTCGTTTGTTTCAGAAGGCTTGTCGAGAACCACAACACTTATTTTGTAATAATTTTGTTGAACAATCTCATGTAATTCAGTGAGTAATGCATTGAAAGTGCAATACACTGTTCTGGAGCATTCAATTCCTGTTTTGCTTTCGGTTGGCTCTTATAAACTAACCTTTTTAGGACCCTTGGAGACTTATTTGCACTAAGAATACAGTACTGTAGATATTAAAATAAAAAAAAAAACATGATAAACACAGCGCAAATCTTCTCTGAGCAAGAGTTATTGTGAGTATCACTGTGTGAATCGTGACTTGAGTTTCGACAGAAGCAAGTTGCGTGGCTTGACTCATACAAGTTTAAGTAAGTGTGCCGAGTACTGAGCAAATGAAAATAAGCGAGACAAATTTTTCTAGTCATAATGTGTTGAAAAACAAATGTGACAAATTCCAAGGTGGTCGACAACTGAGGTATCACTGTAGTTACATTTTAATGAGCACGATTCTTCCCTTATGCCTCTGCCCTGTGCTCTCCAGGACAGGCTTCTGCCCAGGTCACACTGACTCAAACAAGCAGGGTTAAATGTGGATTTTTGTAAAGCTTTATAAAACAATTTTTTTTCAACATCATTTTAGTATTACTATTACAATTAAAATATATCAGCATACCTTATAATTCAATGTATAACAATCAAGCATATTTACAACTAAGCTTTCTTTAATAATCTTTGTTCTTCAGGGGCTTATAATTAGGATCAACTTATATTATGATCAATTCACCAGTAACCAAAATGAATCAATGTTTTCATCTATTTAATCAATTAATCAGCCAACAGGAAAACTGCTAAGAAATACCTCATAATAGGGAATCCAAAAAGAAAGAAAGAAAGAAGAATGAATACATTGCTGGAAGCAAAAAGGCAGCTCTGTCAGGAGGCGTAGTGTTCATGCCAGCTGAGAATATTAGAGCCCTTGTCTGTGACCTCATGCTTCATGTCAGTAAGTCAAAAAAGGCCTCAAGTGATGGGCTCAACAGAAAAACCCTCAATCCCACATAAACCACCCACAGCGCACATCAGCGGCTAAAATATGATGGGCTTCAGGAGCTCATAAATCTTCTCTTAGAGTACCAGCCTCTCCTGCATCATTACTGCATCCCACTGGTCCATTTGGGCTCCATTTCACTTAAATGTCAACTTTTCAGCCATACTCTGGGGTCTCACTGTCGCCATTTGTTTTAGTGTCAATGGGCAAAAACCGGAAATAAGACTTGAGTGCTACTGCTGAAAATAGGGCTATATGTGTATTGTTGTTTGTCCAGTAACTGCTTGTGCAGACCAGGAGAAATGGTTATTGGTGGCAAGATAAATAAAGAGAAATCAGCAACCTGGTAGCTAAAACAAATTGGCTGTGCTGTGCTGTAATGATGGGCCAACAGCAGGAGTAGCAAGGGGAGCAGTAAGAAACTCAAGAATCTGTACCTAGAAGGACAATTTCACATTCAGTAGTCAGGCTCTAATTGCATAAAGTTACACAACTGCTACTATTATTTATCCATTAATCATCATTAAGGAGTTAATGATGTTCTTTTCGATGTAAATACATTTTTTTTTCTGGGCTATGGTTTGAAATAGAAGTGGAGGCAATTTGGTAAGGTACTCCATCAGTTAAAGACAGGAGGCAGAAGGCAGGGAAGGGGTTCTCAGTAGAGGTGAGTCTGAAAACCATCTCTGTTCCTAGGCAAACCTCAAACCAATATGCCGGAGATGTTTGAAGTACAGTGGTCGGAAATCAGCACTTCTGAGTGTAATTCTTATTACTGAGCAGAAGGCAGACTGCCTTTCATTTCCCTCAATAAAATCAAGCTCAAGTTCAGGCCTGAGCATTTGCTTTTATTTATTCATGTTTTCATGTCTTCTATAATAGCTGCCCTCCCCTGAAGCCTCTTGCTTTTTAATGTGTGTTCTGGTGCAAATTACTGAGGGGATGAAAAGAAGGAGAAAAAAAGCTGTAGGTACAAAAGTAGCAGCACAGATCTCATAAAAGTGTGGCAGTGCCATGGGTAGACCATTTACTCAGTGCTGATTGTGGAGAAGACAACTGGTGAAGATGGGGAAACAGACTGAAGGTGCAGAAGCTAATGCTCTGACCATCTGGATACAGTGAAAACACAGCGTTTTCCTCCCATCATGGCGCTCTCTCTCTCTCTCTCTCTCAACACATCCTTCTACTGTGCAAGTGGGCAGTTTCTCCGCTTTGCTTTACGAGTGTAGGCAAACGGGGGGACATAATCGTAAAGCTCCATTCCATAAACCAACTTGTTTTGGAGCAATGCACTGCACATAAAATGTAAAAATGTAAAGCACAGGCTTTATTTCTGAGACGTTGTTGACTTTTTTGTTGGTCAAACTTTTAGCCCTGAAATTCCACAAAAGAGTTACTATGTCCACTAGATAATGATGTATTTCCTGGAGAAGGCTGAGTGAGAATCGTATTTGTGCCAAGAGTACGGTGAAAGCCTGCCACCCACCCATCACGCGTACTTTACTTATGCTGGCGCATACACGGCTGCCATTCTTAGCTTGGGTTGAGAGCCGAAAAGGGGGATCTGATTTATAAAGCCAAGACTACAACAAGCCTCTGCCCAGCCCAGCATGCCATAAAACCACATTAGCCTAATGCAGCTCAAATCTCATTCCTCCACTGCATGCTTTATGATGTGCCAGGCAAACACCTTGCGGATTATTAAGTTAGGTACAGTGCCAGCGCACCACGAGACAAATGGCAAGGTAAGTGAAACTCTGAAGCATCTCAGGTCACAAAAAGCAGCTAAGATGGGTCTGCAAAAACTGAGTAGAGCCAAAAGGCCAGCAGCATTCACTTTGGTAATACCCTTGCTGTTTTATCTGACATCTTTAGCTGAGTTTGCCTTCTTACATCTTCAGTGAAGTTCTTAAAGGCTGGCCAAAGAAAATGAAAATTACACTAAACAGGGCACCGATCCATCACAGGGCACATATGCATACTCACTCACTCACTCACTCGCACTGGGACAATTAGAGATACTATTTGACCTAACACATCAGAGTACGTGAAAAAACCAGGGAGAATATGCAAACTTCTCCTAGGCAGTGACCAGGATAGGACTGAAACCCAGATCTTATGTTATGTATTGTTATGATTTCTGTCATTTCACGATACTGAATTATGATAGCATTAGCTAGCATTAGCATGTAACTAGTTTCTTGTGGTCTGTTAGATCTTAATTATAACTTGTGCCTTCCAAAATGAATAAGATTCGTCTACAGCCACCATGGGTGATTGCTTTGGTTCATGTGGCAGACTGAATGTGTCACAAACATATCCAGTACATGTTTATGAAGCAGTGTTCTTTATTACATTGTCTAACAGGTATTGCGGGCTATTCCTTATTCATTCTGACTAAGCAACAAATGCTATGTACTTAACAGTTGTATATGCATAATTGAATGAACACTTTCAGGAGATTCTGTCACCCACTGCGAGCTGCATTCTTGTAGCACACACGTATGTGACACGCATTTCTACACACTGCTGCTAACATCTCAATATCAACAGTGCTGTATGAGGCAAAACTACACAGTGGGAGTCACGCCCAAAGGAGCCACTAGTCGCGGAAATTAACATTTTACTGTCTGTGGAGCAAGAGGGAGGAGAGGGGCTCTGTGCTTGTGGGGATGATTGGAGGATGAATTTCCTACTTCAGCACTTCTGTACTCACTTCTACACCGAGGACAGTTCCCAAGAGGAGGGCCCTCATCCCCCGGGCTCCTGTGCCTTACGTGAGACACACCTTCTGTTCACTTTTGGAGCTACTGGGGGAAAATGGGCCATGAGCTGACCCACTTCAGCTCAGCCTGTAATAGAACTCAGGATCTGACCTGAACTGTGTAAAGCATACAGGTGTTAAGGAGTTAATGGCTCAGATACCTGGGAGGTCAGAGATATGGCAGTAACATATGTGTTAATGAGGACAACACAGTGGCTAAGTTTGAAGGGAAACTAAAATTGCATAGCGAGATCATTGACAGCGATCCATGATGCACATGATAGCTCACTGTACAGGAGAAGGTAAAAGGCACACTGGGGCAGGATTTGTCAGTGAAACGTGTGCCCCCTGAAAATGTTTTCATCAGTGAACTTTATAAGCCATATAAAATAAATAAACACAGCAACTAAAGTCAAAATGTCACTAGAGTACTGCTTCTACGATTCCATTTTGAATTTGACTCACTGGTCCCCATCTAATCTTGGCTGCAGATGAGTTGAAATCTTTAGCAGCCTTAACACACAACATTCTGCAATACCTAGATTTTAGATCAAAGTGATACACAAGCGACATGTGCGTAGTGCAAGCAACCTTCAGCTGACTCTCTCTTGTTTGAGTATGAATCCAGCTTGAAAGTGGATAAGCCACACACAGAACAACAATCAATGAAACATGGGGGTGTAAAGAATGAAATTTCAGCCAGCTGTAATTACAGCGCCTTTTTGGGTGCATCTAGTCTTCCGTGTTGGTGTTAATTGGTGTAACATTTGCTTTGCAACAAATGTTATTGCACAATTATAAAATACAACTCAGTCCAGGCATTATATCAGCTAGACTGTAATGGCGGCAACAATGACCAAAAGGTGGTCTCACCTGCCATATACATGGCATATACTATGTTCCCCTTCCAAAAAGAGTCCAAAAAAAGACCACTCCTGATCAAACTTCTTTGGACTGTAGAAGGGTCAACTTGGCATCCCGATGAAGCTGCCAGATGCTGCTATTGCTCAAGTGTATGGGGAGTTCTCACTAAATATTTGCCACTGCAGCCTACAGAAGCTGCTTTTTCAGATTTCTTTCAGTTTTTTAATACTGAATACAAATTTCCTGTATTTTCTGGTTGTATTGTAATAAAGAGACTGAGAAATAATTACATATGGTCATTATGGAACTGCTAAAAACACAATTGTATATCTTTTGCTCTCAATTTCATTGAAGTTAATCACATTCTTCTTCCTAGATAAATCAGACTCCAACTCTTTTTGAAAAGCTGTTTAGTCACTGTTATTCGATAGTGGAACATAAATTGAGCGGTCACTAAATGCAACGTTTTGTGGACATACAGTGGTGCTTGAAAGTTTGTGAACCCTTTAGAATTTTCTTTTTTTATGCATAGACAGGACCTAAAACACCATCAGATTTTCACACAAGTCCTAAAAGTAGATAAAGAGAACCCAGTTAAACAAATGAGACAAAGATATTATACAATATGATCCAATATGACATATTAGTGAGTGGCAAAAGTATTTGAACCTCTAGGATTAGCAGTTAATTTGAAGGTGAAATTAGAGTCAGGTGTTTCAATCAATGGGATGACAATCAGATGTGAGTGGGCACCCTGTTTTATTTAAAGAACAGAGATCTATCAAAGTCTGCTCTTCATAACACGTTTGTAGAAGTGTGTCATGGCACAAACAAAGGAGATTTCTGAGGACCTCAGAAAAAGAGTTGTTGATGCTCATCAGGCTGGAAAAGGTTACAAAACCATCTCTAAAGAGTTTGGACTCCTCCAATCCACAGTCAGACAGATGTGTACAAATGGGTACAAATGGAGGAAATTCAAGACCATTGTTACCCTCCCCAGGAGTGGTCGACCAACAAAGATCAGTCCAAGAGCAAGGAGTGTAATAGTTTACAAGGTCATAAAGAACTTGTTGGTTTAAAAGAAAGCATTATGTTTGGAGAAAGGAAAACACTGCATTCCAGCATAAGAATCTTATCCCATCTGTGAAACATGGTGGTAGTATCATGGTTTGGGAATGTTTTGCTGCATCTGGGCCAGGACAGCTTGCCATCATTGATGGAACAATGAATTCTGAATTATATCAGAGAATTCTAACGGAAAATGTCAGGACATCTGTCCATGAACTGAATCTCAAGAGAAGGTGGGTCATGCAGCAAGACAACGACCCTAAGCACACAAGTCGTTCTACCAAACAATGGTTTAAAAGGAAGTTAATGTTTTGGAATGGCCAAGTCAAAGTCCTGACCTTAATCCAATTAAAATGTTGTTGAAGGATCTGAAGCGAGCAGCTAATGTGAGGAAAATCACCTGCACGGTTTACATACTTTTGCCACACACTAATATGTAATATTGGATCATTTTCCTCAGTAAATAAATTAGTATAATAAAAGTATAATATTTTTGTCTAATTTGTTTAACTGGGTTCTCTTTATGTATTTTAGGACTTGTGTAAAAATCTGATGATGTTTTAGGTCATATTTATGCAGAAATACAGAAAATTCTAAAGGGTTCACAAACTTTCAAGCACCACTGTAAGCTCACAGGAGCTTGTGAGAGGAATGCCAATTCTTCCACCGAAAAAGTAGATGAAATTATGCTCTCTTGGACTTTGGGCCACAAAAGCTACGGCATTTTTGGGGATCAAACTTGATATGCTGACGATTCAGCAAACAAATCACACTTAGCAAAAAAAAGAAAACTACTACTTTTGACTGCTATCCACCACTCAAGCAGTGTGAGTTGTTTGAGAATTGTTGGTTAAAACCAGAAACAAATAATTAAAAAACATTTAGAACACTGTTCATGTAAATTACAGATATCTAGAAAATATCTGTTCACAAGGGCCATGCACAAAGGTCCACACAAAATCTAATTATTACCGAGGCGCTATACAAGATGTTCCATATGTCCAGCATTTATAGATTACGATGTATCTGTGGTGGGAATAATGAATCAGAATAATTTGATAGGAAATCAAAGAGCCAAAGAGAAGTCACTCCTAAATTTAGTAGACCACATTCAGAGCCATTACACAACATTGTGTTAGCAGACGTTGCAGAGTTTAAGGAAACAATCTGTACATGCTTGGTGACTGAATGAAATGGCTAGATTCGAGAATGATGTTGGACATATTGAGCATGTTCTGGAAATAAAGGTTTATTGCTAGGATGCTGAACTTATTGGAAACTCAGCAGATTAAATGAATAAAATTGCAAAAACAGCAGATTTACATTATTTGATGTGTTGCTTGTTTTTATTCATATGAGCTTAAGGAATCTATAGTAAACAAGAGAGGAGCAATCAAGCCCCTCAAGCCAATCATTTACAACTTAGACACAATAGAAATGATTAACTGAGTGCCATGACTCTGTGTATGTACCACCAGAGAAACAGAAGAGCAAAACAATGCATTTCAGCAAATCCAAAGACAGAACAAAAAACAAGGATTTTTCCTGGAGAAGGTCAGACTGTTTTTTTTTCCGACCAAATATGCTGCCCTTTACAAATTAACTCGGCAGAGGCGATATTTCCACAAGCCCCGGATCATGAATCAAAGTGGTGTCCATAGTTCAGAACCGTTTCAAACTGCTACATTCTGTACCTCCTCCTCTTCCCACAGTCGATTGAGCCTGTGTCTTGTGTAATTGTGTAATTAATGCTATGACAGGCCTAATTTCAGAGATGTCGCGCTCTAATTACAGTCAACCGTTCATTTGGCGAGCCATGTGCTTGATGGTTGCCCGGCAGGTGGGGCCAGCCGGCCGAAGGCCACTTGTTGTTGGAACACAATTGTTGTGTCAATGGCTTGATTAGTGTGAGTGTGAATTCACTGACAGGACAGTTTTTTGTATTAAACTAATAACTATGCCTGTTCCTATCCTGGGGTATGATTCATTGCATTCCAGCTCTATCTCTCTTCTTCCTCTCTTAATTCATTTCTCTGCTCCCCCACTCTACTCCACCTAAACTTAGGTTATCCTCCTCCTCTCCTCTGTTTGCTTGGGGTTTGATTGGTTTGAAGATCTAATAGGATTCAGAGAGGGCTGCTGGTGGACATTTAGGAGGTGGACCACATCTGCTCTGATGTTAGAGAGGATGAAAATATTGCTGCAACTAGGGGTGGGTGACATCAATTATTCAATAATTTGCTTGTTATAGTAACCATGTTAAAAAATAAAAAAGGAAAGTAAAAGCAGATATCACACTATCTGTAAGATGCACTGGGTGCCAGAGGAAGCACCCACAGGACCTGGTAAGGATTGCTGTTGGTTTTTTTGGGATGATCCCCGATCTGGCCTCCTTCTTCCTTCTCATTCTCCTTCATTTCATTAACTTATAGCAATGTCTGAAGGCTAATAATGTGGCAATATGTTATTCATTTTACTTTCATTGAAAGTACAACTATTTATAAGCTGCAGTCTGTGGAAAGTAAAAACATCCTCAAGTCTGCAACAAATATAACCATTGTGATTGTGGGGACCTAGCATATTACTAAGTAAAAAAAATCATTAGTTTTTAAACTCTTGCAAGTGGCCATGGTTAGAGAGACAACACCCTTTGATTTGTCTTGTTTTGTGTTGAGGTGTGCTTGGTCCACTGTTTCCATACAAGTGGACCGTTAGCTGAGCATAATCTCTTACACATCATCCAGCTAGTTGTGACTTTATGCAACTGTGTGACTCCCTGCCAGCTTCCCACCACCTGTGCTAACTTGAGTGCCAACAAAACAGCTATGTATCTGCTTTGGAGCTACTCATGTCCTCCAAGTTCAGAAACTCCTTCACGGTACTTGTTGCTTGAAAATTGAATTGTGGGGTTTAATTTACTTTGAAAATCAATTTGGGTGAGGGATTTTCATTCATTATGCTCCTTGGCTTTGAAAACTATACCTGGCAGAGCCAAACGTCATCAATCCAAAGCAAAAAAAGGCAGGTGTGAGGTGCTGTGACAGGTCTAGCTGGGGCGTATGAGAGATTTGGGAGACAGGGTCGATAGACGAGGGTAGCTCTCTGCTTCTGTGTATTTTCCCTTATACCTTTTTTGCCTTAGTGAGGGAGTGGGTGCTGGATCTACTGTGCCTTCTTCGACCAGCAGGTGCTGCTGTGAAATAAGCAGAGAGGCTCGAGCAGGAGCAAGGGCAGGGAGCACTGTACATGTTCTGCCCCTTTCCCCATGAGCCAAGTGTGGGAGCGAGCTCGATAAAGATGAAGAGAGAAACTGTGGGTGAGTAAGATTGCGTGAGTGAGTGTGTCAGAGAGAGAGAGTGTGTGTTAAGTATGAATCTGTTTGTGTGCGCTTGTTTGTGGCTGTGCTGGTTGAGTGCACATTTGGACAAGGTGCAATCTGACCTTGTGCAACTGGAGACTAACAAAAGCCTAAGGCACAGAGAGTCAGTCACTCGATACTGACATTTCTAACTCAGATGTGAAAGACCTACGGAAACAAACAAGGCCAGAGTCACCCCCCCGCCCAAAAAAAACCCAAAACCCAACAACACTTTTTAAGGCATCCTGTGAGTTAATGAATATTAATGAAGAATTATCATACTGGTAAAACATCAAAGAAATAAAACATGACGATTATAAACATGACGATTATAAATATAACATGATGATTATAAATATATTAATACTGAAGCAGCCTGGTCACTGTCTGACCAACATAATACCTCTTACATTTTTATCCTCTAAATCTTCAGTGCATCACACAATGTACAATGTTAAATATTCAAAATCACTGAATATGGAAATCTAATGGTTTTAGTGGCCTTGGGGAAAACGGTACAATTTGTGTTAGACACCTCTAATTCATCAGAATCAGACCATTAGCTGATCAGTGAGCTATACAGAAGTGTGTAAATGCACACACATGCACACTCAACAGACCACAGCTTCTCTTTCCACAAATACCAGGTTGGCAAACCCTCAAGACACACTTAAGGAACATTTCACAGTTTTATGTCATCATCTACAGACGTCCAGTCTACCTTATTTTAAGATGAACAGAAATCATTTCATGTCTGTTCCGTAGGTTGACATATTTCCGAGTGAAACTTCACGATAGCTCAGTGTTGCCATTCAAAGCTAGCTGGCAGTAGGGAGGGGAATTGGAACATAACATGATTTTATTAGTTAATATTTTCACCTGCCCATGTGTGCTTGTTGACATTACTGAAATCAGAGACTGTTTAGAGGAATCAAAATTCATTGCATTTTGATGGTAGATTACTAAATAAAAAAAGTGATTGACTGATGAATTGAATGAAAAGGAGTAATGTAAAAACATTGCTCTGTTATGGCTCTGTGCTTCCAAATGAGCTAATAATTTGCCAGTATTACAAATAGGCTGGGTTAAATGTAAAACTGTTTTACAATTTGCACAGCCATTTTTATCATCAGAAAGGAATGACTGAATGCCTGACACTTGAACTTCAGCAGCAGAAACGTACCGCTCTGCATCTACCATCCACGCAACTATTACTTTATTGTAGATTATGATTTCATTTACAATGTAGTTGACAGCACGTAGAAAGTGGCAGTGTGCGACTTTAATGGAACACAAAGTGAAAATGAAATGGACATTACATCATAATGGGACTAATGGGCTCTTGTTTTAAAACACATAACTCACTTAAACACGCCGGCAAGGAAATGTGTCCACCGTGAGTTAGTCTTTGTGAGCAGGAGTGACACATAAAATCCATAAACATAAATTCAAATCACACATTTCCACTTTAAGATCATAATATAACGTAATTATTGTATACTCAGTCAGTTTTGTTCTTTTTGCCAGAGCCCCTCAGTATGAAGGCCTTTTCACATTGGGTCCAATTTTTATGGACGAAAAAAAATGTCAAGTTTTTAAAGAACATGGGTATATCAGCTGAGTCCTTCACACCAAGTCCGAAACTGATGAACTGTGACACTGTGCAAAATTTTAAACTGGAGCCTGATCTAAGTTCTGCGTTGTTCGGATGGCTTAAAATCAGGCTGACCAATCAGAGCTCGGTTGTCAGGCAAAACAACTCATCCTGGTAGCAGCGGAGCACAAGAGCTTATAGGACAAGCCACACGCTGACTATAAACACATTGATATTAAAGAAAAGATCTGGTGGAATATAGCTGAAAGGCTATAAATGTATTTTTTTATTGTGTAAAAATCGGACTCGGTGTGGAGAGGCCTTAGATCTTTTTGACTTAAATAATGAATTGGTGAATTATCTGGCTTTGAAAATAATAATGCCTTTTTATGTGACACTACTAGTAGAATATTATGTACTATATATTGTGTAAAATATTTAACTGACAGACAAAACAGAAAACAGCTTTGTTTGAATGTCAGCCAGTCAATGTTTGTTCTACTAAAATATACACTCACTGGCCTCTTCATAATCATAATTCATAATTAAGTACATTAATGTAAATATCTAACAAGTCACATGGCATCAACTCAATGCATTTAGGTATGTAGACATAGTCAAGACAAGCTGCTGAAGTTAAATCTGATCATCAGAATGGGAAGAAGGTGATGTAAGTAACTTTGAACATGGTATGGTTGTTGGTGCTACACGGGTTGGTTTGAGTATTTCTGAAACTGCTGATCTACTGGGATTTTCATGCACAGCCTTCTCTTGAGCTTAAAGAGAATGGTCCAAAAGTATCCAGTGAGTGGTAGTTCTTTGAGCAAAAATGTCTTGTTGATGCCAGAGGTCTGAGGAGTATGGCCAGACTGGTTCAAGCTGATAGAAAAGGAACAGTAACTCATATAACCACTAGTTACAACCTAGGTATGCAGAAGAGTGTCTCTGAATGAACAACACATCAAACCTTGAATCAGATGGGCTACAGCAGCAGAAGGCCACGCTGGGTGCCACTCCTGTCAGCTAAGAACAGGCAACTGAGGCTACAATTCACATGGGTTTAACGACATTGGGCAAAAGAAGACTGGAAAAAGTCACCTGGTCTGATGAGTGTCGATTTCTGCTGCGACATTCGGCTGGTAGGATCAGAATTTGGTGTAAACAACATGAAAGCATGGATCCATCCTGCCTTGTATCAATGGTTCCAGATGCTACTGGTGGTGTAATGGTACAGGGGATATTTTCTTGACACATTTTGGGCCACTTAATACATTTACATCATTTTGCAGACGCCCTTATCCAAAGCGACATTCTATTATTCTAATAATCCAAGCAATTGTGGGTGAAGGACCATGCTCAGGGACCCAACAGTGGCAGCTTGCCAGAGGTGGGATTTGAACCCTGGACCTGAAGGCAATAGGGGTCTAATCCAATACTAGCAAAGTGTAAAATGTGTCTTTTGAGTGGAAATGTGAATAAAAGGTACTTTAGATCATTAGGAAAATGTCAGTGCATTCAGCCACTTGTACATGGTCAGCAGAAATAGTAATGCAGAAAAAAGTAGTCCATACGGGCATTACATCTTAGGTGACTCACAGCTCTCTAGATGTTTTAATAAAGGTTTAAATAAGCTCCAGTTGACCCAGAACACAGCTGCTCAACTTATTTTAACTAGAAAGTTGAATCCTATTACCCCTATTTTATACACGCTTCATTAGCTGCAAGTTACACTACTATCCTATAGTGGTGCTTAAAAGTTTGTGAACCCTTTAGAATTTAGGAAAATGTCGGGACATCTGTCCATGAACTGAATCTCAAGAGAAGGTGGGTCATTCAGCAAGACAACGACCCTAAGCACACAAGTCATTCTACCAAAGAATGGTTAAAGAAGAATAAAGTTAATGTTTTGGAATGGCCAAGTCAAAGTCCTGACCTTAATCCAATCGAAATGTTGTGGGAAGGACCTGAAGCGAGCCGTTTAATGTGAGGAAACCCACCAACATCCCAGAGTTGAAGTTGTTCTGTACGGACGGAGGAATGGGCTAAAATTCCTCCAAGCCGGTGTGCAGGACTGATCAACAGTTACAGGAAACGTTTAGTTGCAGTTATTGCTGCACATGGGGGTCACATCAGATACTGAAAGCAAAGCAAGGTTCCACATACTTTTGCCACGTGGACGAGCCAGAAGGCTATTGGAAGAATTTTTGTGGACGGATGAGACCAAGATAGAACTTTTTGGTTTGAAAGAAAAGAAGCGTTATGTTTGGAGAAAGGAAGGAAAACACTGCATTCCAGCATAAGAACCTTATACCATCTGTGAAACATGGCGGTGGGTAGTATCATGGTTTGGGCCTGTTTTGCTGCATCTGGGCCAGGACAGCTTGCCATCATTGATGGAACAATGAATTCTGAATTATATCAGAGAATTCTAAAGGAAAATGGCAGGACATCTGTCCATGAACTGAATCTCAAGAGAAGGTGGGTCCATGCAGCAAGACAACGACCCCTAAGCACACAAGTCGTTCTACCAAAGAATGGTTAAAGAAGAATAAAGTTAATGTTTTGGAATGGCCAAGTCAAAAGTCCTGACCTTAATCCAATCAAAATGTTGTGGAAGGACCTGAAGCGAGCCTTAATGTGAGGGAACCCACCAACATCACAGAGTTTGAAGCTGTTCTGTACGGAGGAATTGGCTAAATTTAATTTAGTTGAATTAGTTGCAAGTTAATGTTTTGGAATGGCCAAGTCAAAGTCCTGACCTTAATCCAATCAAAATGTTGTGGAAGGACCTGAAGCGAGCCGTTAATGTGAGGAAACCCACCAACATCACAGAGTTGAAGCTGTTCTGTACGGAGGAATGGGCTAAATTTAATTTAGTTGAATTTAGTTGCAGTTATTGCTGCACAGGGAGGTCACACCAGATACTGAAAGCAAAGATTTACATACTTTTGCCACTCACTAATATGTGATAATTTTCCTAAATGAATAAATAAATAAATGACCAAGTATAATATTTTTGTCTAATTTGTTCAACTGGGTTCTATTTCTCTACCTTTAGGACTTGTCTGAAAATCTGATGATGTTTTAGCTCATATTTATGCAGAAATATAGAAAAGCCTAAAGGGTTCACAAACTTTCAAGCACCACTGTATTTGTTTTTAAGACTAGGCTCCAAACCTGCTTCACAAACCTAAAATTCACAACAGATTCCATTTTAGATAAAGATGCAGATCAGAGGTGTGACTTTGGGGCTGAATGTGTCAATGCTTTTTTTCTATCTCAGGTTTATGAAAATAGTGTACTTTATCACTACTGCAACTTTGTTATGCTGTAGTATCTGCCAGGCCCCTCCCCTTAAACTCATGCTGCATTCAACTCACCTCGGAATTGAAAAGACAGAACTTTAAATTGCATCATTCCTTGCAAAAACACAGGTTCTTCCACACAAAGCTTGATTGTTTTGCGTTGCTTGAGCAAAAACTGAATAAAATCCATAAACTGATTTCTTAATCCATGTGTTTCAGATTTAACCAAGTAATATGTATGTATGCTGTTTAATCTGAAGCATATACACCAGAAATCTTATTTAATCTCATGATGAATCACAAAGGCAGAAGACACATGGACATACGTGCTTTCTTCCTGAAGCAGGGTAAAAAGGAAGGACAGGATGGAGTAATACTGTTTGCATATTTTGGTGTTTTTTCTTCTCCACGTTATACACCTGATCCAACTAGACAACTAATTAAACAGCTCTTCCTGAGTTGAAGTGGAGACGCTAGAGTAGGAAAACACAGTTAGTGCAATATTTAAACATTTAGTGTTTCCGTGTTCTAACACACCTGATTCAACGCTTGCATCAACAACAAGGGCCATTCCTGAGGTGCAAAGGATATAAGAAAACACAACAATGTGCAAGGTAGAGTGTGAAGCAGACCAAGAGGAAGAGAGAGACCAAATAAATAGGAAAGCAGAGAACCACAAAAGAGAGATTCATTTTGTGTAGAGGACAGACGTATATTCTTGATTAACCTGGAAATATACAGTACTGAATGAAATTACATATTTGCCTCTGTGTGTATGAGCAATTGTGTGTATGAGTTAATTCATGAATAACAAATTATGTTACTTTAAATGATTGTACTATCGGAGAAGCCAAGTTGCCACTGTTTTGTCCCTGAGCAAGGTCCTTAATCCACAATTGCTTGGATTGTTAGATCCAATTGTATCAATTGTAAGTCGTTCTGAATACGGGTGTCTGCTAAATGACAAAAATTTAAATTTGAGAATTAGTTTATATTTGTGGTGAAATCAGTGGAGTGAAGACAAACAGCATCTTTGCAACGCAGCCACCAGAGTTAAGTGTGCTTCTGTTCTGAAGTATCTGCTCGCGTAGAAAATACAACAGCAAATACGTTGTGCTGTCACATAAAAGCTTCTCACTGCATAAATGTGTGTCTGCGTGTGAGAGAGAGAGAGAGAGAGAGAGAGAGAGAGAGAGAGAGAGCGAGAGAGAGAGAGTTTTTTTTGCTGTTTTGGAATGACATTATTCATTCAGTGAATAATGGCAAGGTGGCCTAAAGGAAAGCTTATTATTAGGTATATTAGGAACATTAAGAACATTTAGACTTTAAAACACAAACAGTGATTCAAATGGTCCCTGGGGATAGGATGGGGGCGGTGTGTCCAGGGCTCACAATTTTGTGCCACGCCGCTGTACATGGGCATAGAGAGTTTAGAACATGAGAGTCTCTCATGTGGCCACTTGCTTGGTGACAGTGAAGAGATGGTTGCTGATGCCTCAGGCTACCCTCAAGTCTTTGCCACCTTCTGGCTTTCCTTTTTTGTGATGATGATATAGCTAGAGCTGTCGGATTCCTTGCTTTCACTGTGATCACTATTTACACCCAGTTATTCTTTCAGCAATACCAAATGTTATCTCTCTCTTATTCAGCTTCTTCTGATGCTGATACTTCACCTGCTCTGGTTTTCATTCTCCGAGTCCTGCATTACTATGCTTTACTGGAGCCACCTGCACTGCCTGGTGCCTACCTGGCAACCCGGAGATTTTTAGAATGTGCTGCAAAGACTATAAATGGTTTCAGCCTACCAAAATCTGTTTTATACTCTCTAGACTTTTATTCATAAATGATACTGTGAATATCTGACCTCATATACAAAATACTACTCAGTTTTCTTTATATTCAATTAGACAAAGACTTTTCTCTCCTACTCTTCAGCCTCAGGCAGAAGAGGATTAGTTTTTCCCAAAGGTGCCTTCCCAGGAAGTTCTCCTTGCCCTGTCACCTCAGACTTGCTTGATTTTGGATCTAGACGAAGTGTTCTGTAAAGCTTCTTTGCATGTATATAACCTCTGGTGTGACCCCCCTGTAGAGCAATAACTGCAACTAAATGTTTCCTGTAACTGTTGATCAGTCCTGCACACCGGCTTGGAGGAATTTTAGCCCATTTCTCCATACAGAACAGCTTCAGCTCTGGGATGTTGGTGGGTTTCCTCACATTAACTGCTCACTTCAGGTTTCCTTTCCATTGGATTAAGGTCAGGACTTTGACTTGGCCATTCCAAAACATTAACTTTATTCTTCTTTAACCATTCTTTGGTAGAACGGCTTGTGTGCTTAGGGTCGTTGTCTTGCTGCATGAACCACCTTCTCTTGAGATTCAGTTCATGGACAGATGTCCTGACATTTTCCTTTAGAATTTTCTGATATAATTCAGAATTCATTGTTCCATCAATGATGGCAAGCCGTCCTGGCCCAGATGCAGCAAAACAGGCCCAAACCATGATACTACCACCACCATGTTTCACAGATGGGATAAGGTTCTTATAGTGGAATGCAGTTCTCCAAACATAACGCTTTTCTTTGAAACCAAAAAGTTCTATTTTGGTCTCATCCATCCACATAACATTCTTCCAATAGACTTATGGCTTGTCCACGTGGTCTTTATCAAACTGCAGACGAGCAACAATTTTCTTTTAGGAGAGCAGTGGCTTTCTCCTTGCAACCCTGCCATGCACACCATTGTTGTTCTCTGTTCTTCTGATGATGGACTCATGAACATTAACATTAGCTTTGGCCAGTTGCTTAGAAGTTACCCTGAGGTCCTTTATGATCTCTCCAACTATTACACGCCTTGCTCTTGGAGTGATCTTTGTTGGTCGACCACTCCTGTGGAGGGTAACAATGGTTTTGACTTTCCTCCATTTGTACACAATCTGTCTGACTGTGGAGAGTCCAAACTCTTTAGAAATGGTTTTGTAACCTTTTCCAGCCTGATGAGCATCAACAACTCTTTTTCTGAGCCCCTCAGAAATCTCCTTTGTTCGTGCCATGATACACTTCCACAAACATGTGTTGTGAAGAGCAGACTTTGACAGATCCCTGTTCTTTAAATAAAACAGGGTGCCCCCTCACACCTGACTGTCATCCCATTGATATTAACTGCTAATCCTAGAGGTTCACATACTTTTGCCACTCACCAATAATGTAATATTGGTCTATTTTCCTCAATAAATTAATGACAGAGTATAATATTTTTGTCTCATTTGTTTAACTGGATTCTCTTTATCTACTTTTAGGACTGGAGTGAAAATCTGATGATGTTTTAGGTCATATTTATGCAGAAATTTAGAAAATTCTATATTTCACAGCCCCATGATTTTACACCATTGTAATGTTTGCTCTATGTCCACAAAAACAAGGCCGATTATGTGCTAATGTGTTGGTTGACAATTATGCAGGCAAATAAGTTGATGATCATTTGTACGGATTTCAGATCTCTGTCAGAAAACGAAATCTCCTTCAAAAGCGCTTCACCCCTCAATCCATTCCTCACAGAAAGCATTAGAAAACATAAAGCAGGCAGAAGATTAAAGGTTACTTTATGCAAATGGAGTGTATTTGCCTGGATTTTTAAGACTGCTGAAATTGCTGCAGAATTCCACAGCCCATAAAAGTAATTATGCCGCCACATCTTGTCACGAAAGTAAGAGAGGGAGGGATGAAAGAGGTCAAGCAGGGCTGTAAACATTTATGATGGACAGCTTTGACACAAGCCTACCTAGGCCAGACAAGGGAGACAGAATGATGGGGTGGGGGAAGGAGAGCTGGTCTGTGGGGTGACACCCCCAATCATCTGCAAACACATCAATCATGCTTTCCTCTTTCACCTCACCCCCTCAGAGACCATCACACCCAGAATCAAATTATTTCTTTTAATTGAAAAAACATAGCCCAGGACCGAGACCCAGAAAGTGCAAATCGGCAGCGGTGGCTCAGGTGATGTCAGAGAGGCTCAATGGGTGTCAATTCAAATGCCATTAGCTCACCATCTCTCGCTCCCTTCACCTCCTTAACTTTCTTCCTCCATCCATCTTCCTCTCTTATTATGGCTCTCACACAAACCTTCACCTAGCTAAGCACAGGCAGGTATCTGAATAATCTGCTGTTCCGAATGAAGGACATCAACGTCTCTGTAACATGGGTATTTAGCCTAGTATTTAGCCTAGCTTCCCTATATAGAGAAAAGGAAGTTTTAGGTAGATTAAGGTAGATTTTATGGCAGATGTCAGACATGAGAATTGACTAAATATTGACTACAAGAAAGCATTTCTTTGGGAAATGCCATGAAAAGTCACAAGATTAACAGATTCCTCCAAAAGCTGTGGCTGTGCTCATATCAGCATGGTGTTGCTATGTACAGTCTCTTTGATCCCCAGTATCAGCAACCCCAACTCTGCATGCCCAAAGACCAGCAAAACAAACACACAAGAAGCACACTTCTGCTGCATATGAGAGTGTAAAATTCCAGGATAATTCATATTGAAATGCATTTACATACTATCTTTATTCAATTTAAAATAATTACAAGCATACAGCACATATTTAAGTATCAAATAATCAACCACACATTGTTTTCTTTTACTACTTTAATGTCCATCACTAATAAAAACTGCATTGCCTTCTGGTAGCCATGAAAAAGGGGCCATGCCTCCCAGTGTGCATGTGAGAGAGAGAGTCGGTGCATGCTCTACCTCTGGGAATATGACACCACATGTCAGACACTGGAACACTGTAGAACTGGAGTCGCAGCTCCACAACTAGAAAAAGTCTGCTGTCTTGCTGGCCTCTCCTCTGTCTGCCCTTTCTTTCTATTTCTCTCATTTACTAACCCGTGCCTTTACATTTAGTGGCGTGCCAGGCCTGTCGGATTCCCTAGGCAATTACTGCAAAATATGTTTAGCCCAGGGCAGTCAGAGGAGACACATTAGTGTTGGGCAGTACCCAGCATGCTCAGCTCACTCGGGCACTTCCCTATGGGTTCAGACTGCTGACACTCCACACCGGAACTCTAGTTCTCCAGCAAAAGCATTCAGCAGCTCACTGACAAAGCCACCTTGAAGTCCAAATAAAAAAGATCTGTCTACTTTGCCATAAACCGTTACAATGCTCACCTCTGCAAAAACCATATAGCATGAATCTGGGAAATGACAGCACAATAAGTGTTTAGGTCTACCACCTGGACCATATGGTGGAGCAGATATGTCACTCCATGTTGTTTCCACAGTGTTTACAAAGGAAATCAATCTGATCATCCCACTCCTGCAGCACTGACTACTTCAATTTAGCAATTTAGCAGACACCTCAAACAATTGTGGGTTAAGGGACTACACTCTGTTGTTCCTTATCAATATGCATAACCTATGGAATGTTACAGTGGAATTGTAGTTGGAAATGGTCTTTTTTATGGTTAAGACATGCTTTAGGTCAACTGGTCTCTCTAAAGTGAGGCTACTTTAGAGACTTTGGAGAGGCCATTTGACCTAATGTGTGTCTCTGGAATGTGTACCCAGAGAAAACCCATACAGACACAGAGAGAACATGCAAAGGCCTGTAAAGCTGTTAGGCGACAGACCTAACCACTGTGCCACCATGCTGCCAAAAAAACAAAAAACAATTCTCAGATGTACAGATATTTTTGTTCCCTAATTTGACCAACACTTGTCCTGGTACGGGCTCTGCTGACTAGCCCTAGACAACACAGGCCACAGGCACAAGCAGGTTAGTTGCAGGGTTGTATGAATAATTTACTATAAACATACAGTCTAATCTTGTTTACGTCTGTGTTAGGGCTTATTTTGGCGAGAGGCGAGTTTGGTGAATTGACGTGGATACAAAAAACTAGACAAAGGTAGTGACATTCATAGCTGATGCTGACAATGAACTCAGGATCGTACAATCACATTTACAATGGGCATAAACATGTATATACATCTATAGTTTCTATTCATTTATTTAAATTTGAGGAAGTAGGCTGCGATTGACAAGTGTTTCCGCAGTCCAGTGCCAGCCTGCAGTGTATAACAGACAGGGGCTGTACGTCATCCAGCGTTGCAAGTTCTGTTTGTTGAAAATAGCGCATGTCGTATGCTTTAGGCCAAATAAAAGACTAACGATGGGATTACCACATCAATGGAGCAATAAGCGTCAGCAGAGTGAGCAGGGTCAAGATCTGCCAGCAAGATAAGCTCCCCGCTGAGGGGAGATCCGGGAAAGTGACCCTGTCAGTAGGATTATAGTGACACCAGTCTGAAAACCTGGCGGCTTAAAGGGGGAGAATTTCATGGAGGGAAATCTGTCCTGGAATCACAGGTAGCAAGATATGAGTTTGTGAGATAATGGGGGGCGAGATAACAAGGTTAGACTGTATTTTATAAACAATGTTTCAGTAGCAAATGCTATAGAAAAACATGTTATAACTTTGGTTTTATATCATCTTTAAAGACTATATCTTGATTACAGCTTGAAGGTAGCTAAATTGCTAGAGCAAATCATCAAGCTAGCTTATGTTCTGTCTCTACATTTCCCAGTTGCTGAACAACAGTGTTATCATAATTGCATGGCAAGTATATCTTCCCATGTTGAAAGCACTGATAATTAGTATGCTATACGTCTTTAAAAGGTTACAGAACGCTGACTAAACAACATGACTGAAAGCCCAATTTGTAAAGAAATCCAAGAAGTAAAATATGCATGAAAGTCAACTTTAATTAAAACAGTGGGCTGGAAGCAATCAATGGTCAGGAATTTTGAGTACCCTTAAGCAGCCTTACTGACAGCAATTTAGCTCTCCTGCTAAATTCAGTTAAGCAACCTGACGCAGATCACAGGATGATAAATGTATACCACAGGGGATCTTCACGATGTGTATATGATGCCGAAAGTGTGTGTGTGTGTGTGGCAGTGCGCGTGCATTGAAGGTCCCTTTGGTCTGGGAGGGGTTTGTGAAGCTACGGAGCATTACTCCAGCCCTGTGGATGTCAAATCTGGGGATTAAGCTCCATTAAACACAGAGTGGCACAGAGTATTATCGCTGGATTTCACTCTTTTAGATGGCACATGCACCACACACACACACACACACACACACACACACACACACACATATATGAAACTGCCACGGAATGTCCTTCACTCTTATTGAAATCATTTTGAAGGCAAAAGACAGGATAATGCCTCTCTGGCAGAGGAGGCTACATTCTGCTCATTTAGTTGCACAGCATGTGTCTTTTAAAGACCCCAGCGTCCACTTTAACACTAGCTGAGTGTACTGCTGCTGGCCACAGATCACAGATGCATTCCCCGGCGTGTGTCTCTCTTAATGGGAACTGACCAGCAGTGTGTAGCAGGAGTGGCAGTCTCTTGTGTCTCTGTGGATCGCTGGCCCTCTTCCAAAGCCGCTCTGTCTTCAAATGGACATTGAGAACTGAGATTGTGAAAGGAGCGATGGAGACCTGGGCAATGTAAAATGCATGGTTCTCTGCCTCTACAACACAGCATATAATATTCCATACAGTTTTAATACAGGCTCAAACTAGTACAAACCTACCAATTTACCAGCCAAACCCAATGCAGTGTATCGAGCTAACAAACAGTGTTAAAGTGGGAGCATTTGATGAGTCAGCATAGATACCCTCTCAAAAGAGCCCTTCATCAAACATTGATGGACAGCTGAAATGTGCAGTGGCAAGGCTGAATCAAGTTGGAGCTCCCTGCATCAGTCTTACACACACACACACACACACACATCTGTCTTGCTATCCTTGGGAGGACTTTCCATTGACATGAATGACTATGAAGGATCACTGTAGTAATGTAATGCTACCTACACCTACCCCTAACCTTAACCTCAGTAGCCTAAAGCAAGTCCTTGGCAAGTAATTCGAATAAAAGTTGCTTCATTTTTGAAAAGAGGTTTCCGATTTCAGGTTTTCTGATCACTGTAAGGTCCTCATGAGTATAGCAAGACAAGGTGTACACACACACACACTACAGCTAACATGCTTCTCACACACAAATTATTGATCTAGACTGGACTTTTTATTGAAGCCATGATTCAGTCAGCTTCTGTCTCTCTTTACTCCTTTCAGTTTCCCCTCCCTCACTGTCTTGCTGTTTCTTCACCGTCCGTCCTCTGACACAATAGCTGGCTGATTGCTGATAAGAGGTGAGCGAAGCGCAGAGTGAGGAAAGACAATGAAAGCGCAAACGTCACTGGGCCTGTAGATCACTGGACACCAGAAAAACTCAAAATCCCTCTTGCTCTTGGGGCTTTGATTTGAGAGAGGATTAAGGATCGAGTGAACGAGCGCTAAAATCACATCGAAAGATTAGCTGCATATCACAACGGAAACAAGAAACACAACCAAACGTTTGTATTATTATATTGGTAAGTGTACTGCTGTAGTTAAATAATGCTCACACTACACCTAGCCCTTCACCTCACTGAATAACCAACAGCAAGTTGTGTTGCTCTTATATTTTGTAAATAAAAGCTTTTCATTTTTGTTACACGCACAAAAAAAACATTTTTCCAATAGCATTCTGGCTTGTCCATGTGAAATTCAGCAAACTGAAGATGGGCAGCAATCTGACTGTAAATTGTGGGAGTCCAAACTCTTTAGAGATGGCTTTGTAACCTTTTTTCAGCCTGATGAGCACCAACAGTTCTTTTTCTTAGGTCCTCAGAAATCTACTTTGTTCATGTCCTGAGAACTTCCACAAACATATGCTGTCAAAATGAGACACTGAGGTATCCCTGCTCTTTAAACACAGCAGGGCACCCACTCACACCTGCCTGTCATCCCACTGACTGACAACATTCGACTCATTTCACTTTCAAATTAACTGCTAATCCACATACTTTTGCCACTCACAGATATCTAATATGGGATCATTTTTCTGAGATCTTTGCTTCCCCTTCTCTTTCTTGCTTTTTTGTCTTTTGTCCAGTCCTCTTGATAACGATATTTTGAATAGATCTCTCCACTAGGAAATCCTCAATCTCAAATCCTTGAAAAAAGGGATTGGATTTACTGTGAAGGGCAGAACTGGGGTAAGTGGTTATAAGTGACTCTTGAAAGCTCTATAGAGTAATGTAAATATACATTCACTGGCCACTTTATTAGGTATACCAAGGTTCAGCAAGGTGCTGGAAACATTTCTCAGAAATGTTGGTCCAAATTGACATGATATAGCATCACACAGTTGCAGCAGATAGATGTGTTGGCTGCACATCCATGATGTGACTTTCCCTTTTCATCACCTCCCAAATGTGCTCCATTGGTTTGAGATCTGCTGACTGTTGAGGCCATTTGAGTAAAGTGGACTCATTGTCATGTTTAGGAAACCAGTTTGAGTTGATTTTAACTTTTTGACATGACACACAGACGATGGGTACACTTTGGACATAAAGGAATGGACACGGTCTGCAACAACACTGAAGGTACAGTGGTGCTTGAAAGTTTGTGAACCCTTTATAACTTTCTATATTTCTGCATAAATATGAGCTAAAACATCATCAGTCCTAAAAGTAGATAAAGAGAACCCAGGTAAACAAATGACACAAAAATATTATACTTGGTCATTTATTTATTGAGGAAAATGATCCATATTACATGATTAGGAGTGGCGAAAAAAAAGTATGTGAACCTCTAGGATTAGCAGTTATTTCAAGGTGAAATTAGAGTCAGGTGTTTTTCAGTGCAAGGGGGATGACAATCAGGTGTGAGTGGGAACCCTGTTTTATTTAAAGAAACAGGGATCTATCACAGTCCCTGCTCTTCACAACACGTTTGTGGAAGTGTATCATGGTACGAACAAAGGAGATTTCTGACAACCTCAGAAAAAGAGTTGTTGATGCTCATCAGACTGGAAAAGGTTACAAAACCATCTCTAAAGAGTTTGGACTCCACCAACCCACAGTCATACAGGTTTTGTACAAATGGAGGAACTTCAAGACAATTGTTATCCTCCCCAGGAGTGGTCGACGAAGATCACTCCAAGAGCAAGGCGTGTAATAGTTGGCGAGGTCACAATGGACTCCAGGGTAACTTCTAAGCAACTGAAGGCCTCTCTCACATTAGCTAATGTTAATGTTCATGAGTCCACCATCAGAAAAACACTGAACAACAATGTTGTGCATGGCAGGGTTGCAAGGAGAAAGCCACTGCTCTCTTAAAAGAACATTGCTGCTTGTCTGCAGTTTGCTAAAGATCACGGGGACGAGCCAGAAGGCTATTGGAAGAATGTTTTGTGGACGGATGAGACCAAAAAAGAACTTTTTGGTTTAAAAGAAAAGCGTTATGTTTGGAGAAAGGAAAACACTGCATTCCAGCATAAGAACCTTATCCCATCTGTGAAACATGGTGGTGGTAGTATCATGGTTTGGGCCTGTTTTGCTGCATCTGGGCCAGGACGGCTTGCTATCACTGATGGAATAATGAATTCTGAATTATATCAGAGAATTCTAAACTAAAATGTCAGGACATCTGTCCATGAACTGAATCTCAAGAGAAGGTGACAACGACCCTAAGCACAAAAAGAATAGGTAAAGATGAATAAAGTTCATGTTTTGGAATAGCCAAGTCAAAGTCCTGACCTTAATCCAATCGAATCCAATGTTGTGGAAAGACCTGAAGCGAGCAGCTAATGTGAGGAAACCCACCAACATCCCAGAGGTGAAGCTGTTCTGTACAGAGGAATGAGCTAAAATTCCTCCAAGCTGGTGTGCAGGACTGATCAACAGTTACAGGAAAAGTGAAGTTGCAGTTAGTGCCGAACGGGGGGGTCACACCAGATACTGAAAGAAAAGGTTCACATACTTTTGCCACTCACTAATATGTAATATTGGATCAGTTTCCTCAATAAATAAATGACCAAGTATAATATTTTTGACTCATTTGTTTAACTGGGTTCTCTTTATCTACTTTTAGGACTTGTGTGAAAATCTGATGATGTTTTAGGTCATATTTATGCAGAAATATAGAAAATTATAAAGGTTTCACAAACTTTCAAGCACCACTGTAACTGACCTGGTCCCGTTGCTCCCATTAGTGAAGAGTGTCATTTGCCAGTTCATGACATTTGTAAGCACATGCTGCAGCAAAGCTTAAGTGCAACATAAGGCAGTTGCTGGCTTGATTCCAGCAATGTATTAATGTGAAATTTCTTTCACCATTGCTTTAAGAGGACAGAGTTTCATACCAACATTACATCATTACATATACATACTTCAGCATTTGCTTTGAACTTTTCCACAACTTCCATGCTGTTAGTCAATAATGCATGGACTGGCCATGCCAGCTCAGTAGAGTAACCGCTATGTTACAGTATGTGCAAAGAGTGGATCTCCAGTAAGTCCGGTGTGTACGGCTGATACCAGTTCTAGCATGGAGAAAAAAAATCTGCCAACACTACAAGAGACAGGCAAAAGCACAAACTCACAGTTACAAAGAGAGCACTAAGAAAAGATAATGCCCAACTATTAAAACTCACAAAGCACCTGCAGGTTTCTCAGATATAGCTACAGCTCCTGGTAGGTGCTGCTTCAGTGTAGAGAAAAATAATAAAATAATTGAAAATAGAGAGAGGCTAACACCAGATCGGCTGGCAGCTGTAATTATGCTTAGACTCTCACAACCTTCCACTACACATATCTCATACAAAGTGGCGCAATTTTAAAGCGTTCCCACACTCTGAAAAATGCAACGCAACCACTGTGTCCTGACATAGATAATTAAAAAGGAATTTTACATGACTTAGTAAGAAAAAAAATATATAAAAGCCTGCTCTAGCCAGTATAAAGCTGCCTGCTTAGTGCCTCTGCTTTGAACTGCGTCTCGTGAGATTTGTGTGGTGTACAAGGCAATTTCATCATCGAGCAGACTGATGAACAAGCATGCGAGTGCTGCGTGCTGCCTGACAAGCCAAATTCAAACCTAGCACGACGAATCATACATCACAAGCAAGTCATTTCCTAACCATTACACTCTGTATGTAATCAATATTGACTCAACACTGCCACACATATGAATAATACCATAAGTGATTTTATGCCTGTGTATAATCGCCAGAATGGCCACAGTGACTAAGGAGCTATGAATGAGAGAGTGAACAATGTTCTCCATCTGCCTGTAGGTTATGTGAGTGTGTGTCTGTCTGTCTGTCTGTAGCTCACTATCCTTTTCTGTCTGACCTGAGGCTGGACTATTAAACGCTGCCTCTCCTCAAATTGCTTTTGTGCAGCTCCAGTGAACAGGTGGATGATGACAGGGGGAAGAGCAGTGTGGTCCGATTGCCTTTTAAAAGGCCTGCCCACATCTGCTAGGAATCAGTGGCTTTCATACGGCCACCCAATTTTACAAGTCATCTACTCCACACCACATTAGTACTTTATGTTCAACTTCTAAATTCATTTACATTCACTCTGTCAGTGCTGGGGAAAGGACATGGGCGGGGCGGCTTACAGCCTAGTATCTTATCCAATCTGAGAAATCTGATTTATTCCATGTGCATGGGCATTCATTGATGGTAGGGGTGGGTAAAATATGATATCACGATAATTAAAGACGTTTTCACAATACACGATATTTATCATAATACATGTGATCGCAGACAAAATGCATCAGTAGCACCAGATTCTTAAAAACTACTATTCAAATATTATTGCTTTAATTATTATTATTACTTAAAGTGTTTTTGTGCTGCACTTCATCCAGCTACACAGCACTAACTACAGTCTTTATAATGAAACATGTGGTTGGTCAGTGTTCTTTACGCACTAACGATATCCCCAGAAAAGCATATCATCTATCACGATAACAAAATTTATCATGATACAATAAAGTATTGTCATATTTTGCCCACCCCTAATTGGTGGGTTGTTGTTGCTATTCATCAGGTGCTGTCTATTCGGTGCTAGCAGGAAGCAAGCGCTTGTGCTGTATTCCTATGCAAATTAAAGTGGACATATCTCAGCATCTCTCTGATAGGCTCAGCTTACGTTCAACTTAATGGCAAAATTATAAAATATGAGGGCAAGAATCATGGGTACATTTAAAACTATTTTAGCAAAATTCTTGTAGTTATTTTGCTAACAAGTCCTTTAATTCGTCCATGTTAATAAGACAACTCAGTCAGGTACTGTATATTGCAAAACATCAAAAGCATGCACAGAGAAATATAAACAGACATTCAGTGGGAATTAGAATGCTTGCTGAGAAATTATGAGATGCATTGCAATGAAATAAGGAAAGCTGGTAAATGGCAACTTCATGATGGACTTACTTTTGGAACAGGCATCACAAGGACAGATCTTCCTACAGATATGAACATGCTTTGACAGCTCCTATGACTGTCCTCTTTATGTTGCCAACAGCTGAAGAATCTGGGTGATGAAGAAACTATAATCTACTATTTACAGGAATCTACAGCGGTGCTTGAAAGTTTGTGAACCCTTTAGAATTTTCTATATTTCTGCATAAATATGAGCTAAAACATCATCAGATTTTCACACAAGTCCTAAAAGTAGATAAAGAGAACCCAGTTAAACAGATGAGACCAAAATATTATACTTGGTCATTTATTTAATGAGGAAAACGATCCAATATTACATATTAGTGAGTGGCAAAAGTATGTGAACCTTTGCTTTCAGTATCTGGTGTGACCCCCCTGTGCAGCAAAAACTGCAACTAAAAGTTTCCTGTAACTGTTGATCAGTCCTGCACACCGGCTTGGAGGAATTTTAGCCCATTGCTCCGTACAGAACAGCTTCAACTCTGGGATGTTGGTGGGTTTCCTCACATTAACTGCTCACTTCAGGTCCTTCCACAACATTTCGATTGGATTAAGGTCAGGACTTTGACTTGGCCATTCCAAAACATTAACTTTATTCTTCTTTAACCATTCTTTGGTAGAACGACTTGTGTGCTTAGGGTCGTTGTCTTGCTGCATGACCCACCTTCTCTTGAGATTCAGGTCATGGACAGATGTTCCTGAAATTTTTCTTTAGAATTCTTCACATTAATTCAGAATTCATTGTTCCATCATGTGGCAAGCCGTTGGCCCAGATGCAGCCAAACAGGCCCAAACCATGATACTACCACCACCAGATGGGATAAGGGTTTTATGCTGGAATGGCAGTGTTTTCTTTCTCCCAAAACATTAATGCTTTTTCTTTTAAACCAAAAAAGTTTATTTTGGTTCATCCGTCCACAAAACATTCTTTCAATAGCCTTTTGAACTCGTTCCCCCATGAACTTTAGCAAACTGCAGAACGAGCAGCAATGTTCTTTTTGGAGAGCAGTGGCTTTCTCCTGAACCACTGCCATTTGCACACCATTGTTGTTGTTAAGTATTTTCTGATGGTGGACTCATAAACATTAAACATAGCCAATGGTGAGAGAGGCCTTCAGTTGCTTAGAAGTGACCCGGGGGTCCATTTGGTCGATCTTTGTTGGTTCGACCACTCCTGGGGAGGGTAAACAATGGTCTTGAATTTCATCCACGTACACACGCTGTCTTCGACTGTGGATTGGTGGAATCCAAACTCTTTAGAGACAGCTTGGTAACCTGTTCCAGCCTGATGGATTATCAACATCTCTTTTTCGAAGGCCTAAGAAATCTTCCTTTGTTCGTTGCCAGATACACTTCCACAAACGTTTGTGAAGAGCAAACCTTTCAGTAGATCCCTGTTCTTAAAAAACAGGGTGCCCCCTCAACACATGATTGTCATCCCATTGGATTGAAACACCTGACTCGAATTCACCTTCAAATTAACAGCTAACCTAGATCTTCACATACTTTTGCCACTCACTAATATGTAAATTGGATCATTTTCCTCAATAAATAAATGACCAAGTATAATATTTTGGTCTCATCTGTTTAACTGGGTTCTCTTTATCTACTTTTAGGACTTGTGTGAAAATCTGATGATGTTTTAGCTCATATTTATACAGAAATATAGAAAATTCTAAAGGGTTCACAAACTTTCAAGCACCACTGTATGAGCAATAAATGTCAAAAATGTGTTATGTAAACTTCTCTGCTAAATATTAATCTGTGTATTCCCCTCAGCAGTTCCTCTGTATCCCCCAAGGGGAGCCCAGTCCACAGTATAAATGCCACTGGCCTTACAGAAATATGAGAGACCGTGAAATAACAGAATACTGTTAGAATCATCCAAAGGGAGCTAGCTAAGGAGCAAAGTTCAAGCTAATCAATTACCTGTATACGTGTCGCAGGTGCCCATAAAGGCAAGGCCATAAAGTTTGAAGAACGAATGTGAGCAAAAGAAATGTTTACTGTAGTGCTTCTGTAAATCACCAAAGAGTAATTTCACACTACAGTAGGAAGCAACATGTTAACAAAAAAAGTCTGCTAAGTTCACTTCCTCTATCTCATACCTGGTTGCACAAGCTGTTGCTTCCGGCTACTGCATCTGCAACCATGGTCTCTATGCGGACGCACTATGCTCTTAGCAGCATGAGGCATATCACAAAAATAATAACTATTTTCTGAAGAATTACAAACAAGATGTCCTCCCAGAGGGAAGACGCTGATAATTAGAAAGAAAAAAGTCTTCTGATGCGATGTGGTTAACTATAGTAGTCTGGCTGCTGCTTTCATTCACGATACCACAGATAAACAGCAATCTTTCGCCTCCCCTAGAATTGTGTCTACTTGATTACAGCATTAGCAACAAGCGTTTTGACATCTGTCTTCATTATTATCAATAAGGAGAAAGGACTGCGCCACAGGTCTGCTCCATTAGCTCAACTGGTCGTGCAGTTGTACGCTTGATATGGCCATTAGATAGATCCAACATGATCTAATATGTTGGGACTGAAAAGGACAGGGTGATTGCTTTGGGGGAGGAGTGGCAGCGAAGGCGCAGAGCCGCACAGCTCAGAGGCTGTATCAACCTGGGTAAAGAGAAAGCAACTGCATCTAAATAAGAAAGCTTATTGCAATCTGTATAATTACCACAGGGTAATGAAATAACTCACCAGCCATGCCGCCTTCACTTAAGAGAAATCGATATGTGTTTGGGAGTTTATTAGAGCGCTGAAGTACTGAGGGTGGGGGGAGGGAATGGGGTCCAATAGCACAACCTGCATTAGCAGCTAATCAAGATGGGGTGAGGGTTAAACCTTCAGCTTCAATATCTCCGTTTCTCTCTCACTGCATAAAGTCAGATAAAGTGCCCACTAAAGATATTTGACCATATTGCACATTGGGTGTTGAGGCAAATACACAGGCTGCAATCTGTTTCAATGTTTCAATGATCAGTGAAGGCCATAAAACAGTGCATTTGCATTAACAAGAACTCCATTCACAGCCTTCAAAGCAATTGTGGGTTAAGGGCCTTGCTCAAGGACCAAACACTGGCAGAGGTTGGATTTGAACTCTGGATCTTCTGGTCAAGAGTCCAGTATCTTAAGTGCATAAACCATCACAGTCTCATTATCCAGGTTCATTATACAGGTTAGCCATGGGTTTAGTTTTATTATCATTGTTTATTCTATCAAATCTACAAAAAATAATCTGATGATTCAGAAAGTCAATCAACTGTCATGGAAAGCTCAAGAACACAAGAACCAACTTGGGAGGATGACATCTCTTTCTGATTTTCAGCACTTCTGAAGAAATCTTATGCTCTGAATCCATTGTTCACATTGAAGGTCTACAAACCCAGGTGAAGGAAAGACATGTCAGCTATCCCTGTGAGCAGCATCCTATCGAGAAATAATTAGGCACACAAATGAGGCTACTAGGTACGGCAGGCTTTGTCTCATGGGTGGCTGACTCTCTAATATGGCCCCTATAGGAAGAGTCAGAGCAGGAAGAGATCACGCAGTCACTGAGGAAGGGAACTGTGGAGTAATGGACATGCATTCCTGTCTTTCTCAGATGTCCCTGCCGTATTGAAGGAACCAGGAAGAAGAAGCAAGGGAAAGAGGGCGCTCATTTATTTAGCCGTCTTTCCAGTTCACCTGGAGTGATTGGGAGCCGTCAGCAAGGTAGGCTGCTATTTCACGGCCTGTTAAACGCTAATGCTGTGACATGTCGCCCTTCCAATTTTGCTGAACCGGGAGCATTAATGCTATACCCAAGGTTTGGCCAAGCAATGGACAGAGCAGAAAGGAAAAAAGAGAGGAGATATGGGAAGATCCAGCAGCTGTCGTTTACATGGATTGTTGAACTAGCAACAGCCGGCCCACTTTGCATGCACGGATAGACCAGGACAGAGCTGTGCCACTACATCCATTCTGACCATTTCTGACTGCCTCACAACACCCAGACAGACAGATCTCCTCCCACACGAGAATCTGACCCCTTCCTTCCACACGCCTTCTCCCACTGATTTCAAACACTGAAACTGCTGTCCTGCTGCGCTCAAAATTGTGCACTCATGGTGGGGACAAAGAAAACAAAGTTCAGCAGAGCTAGAAAAAAAAAATCAAGTAAGTTTGAATACTGCAGGTTAAAGCATTTATATGCACTCTTCTGTATACAAGCCTAGGGAAGACTGATTAGAGACACAGTGTTATTATCTCTCAGTATGGCTCGCAGAGAAGCAGTGATACTCAAAGTGGGCACTGCAACACTACAAAGTGTGCCAAGAAAATATCCCAAATAATCCCAATAATAATAATAAACAATATCATGTATCACACTGTTCTGGGCATATCGTGGATATGGTCAGTGCTTAAAGAACACTGACCAAGTGGATATTTAATTACAAAGAATGTAAGTCCTGTTTAATTGGACTGATTTGAGTGGATAAAGTGCAGCACATTTTGAATAAAAATCACATTACTAAGTATGGGATATATTTGAATAGTAGTTTTTAAGAATCTGTCACTACTGATGCATTTTGTCTGCAGTCACACGTATCGTGATAATTACTGTGTTTCCTGAAAATGTCTTTAATTAGCATGATATGATATTTTTACCATATCGTCCAAACCTAAATTGTCTATTGTGCAGTTTTGGTGAGCCTGTGTGAATTGTGGACTGTTCTTAGCATACAGGAGTGGCACCCAGTATGGTCTTCTGCTCCTCTAGTCCATCTGCTCCAAGGTTTGACATGTGTGTTCAGAGATGTTCTTCTGCATGCCTCGGTTGTAATGAGTGGTTATTTGAGTTGCAGTTGTATTTATATCAGCTTAACCAGTCTGGCCATTCCCCTGGATCAACAAGACATTTTTGCCCTGAGAATTGCTGCTCACAGGATATTTTCTCTTTTTCAGGCCATTCTCTGTAAACCCTAGAGATGACTGTGTGTGAAAATCTCAGTATATCTGCAGTTTCTTAAATAGTCAGACCTGTCTAGCACCAACAAACATGCCATGTTCAAAGTCACTTAAATCACCTTTATTCCCAGTTTTCTTCAGCAGGTCGTCTTGACCAAGTCTACATGCCTAAATGCATTGAGTTGCTGCCATGTGATTGGCCGATGAGATATTTGCGTTAAGGTGCAGTTGAACAGGAGCACCTAATGAAGTGGTCAATGAGTATACATGCTCCACTGCTGCATCGTTTGTTGTGGTCTTATATGAAACACATGCTGCAATGGACTAAACATCTCATCCAAGCTGGAAACTTACAGCCTTCACTATAGACCAACTCCATGCCATTGCTGAGTCACTTTGTCCCCTGAATCTGTATGTATGTACCTATTTGATAAAAAGTATCTGTATTGACTTATTGTATTTGATTGGATATAACTGGCAGACTTTGTCCAAAACACTGGCCAAACACTGGAGTTATCATCAGTTATCATCACTTCTTCAGTCCAACTCCATACTCTGCCAGCTATGGACCATGAGTCAAGTACAATGAAACAAGCTCTCTGCTACATGTTTGTAAGAGAAGCAGGAAAAAAGCCACACCTAGATTTCTTTCCATACTGACAGGAAATGTAAGTATATGCTTAAGTTGAACAACACAGTCAATAACTGGCAAAAAGAACAACTCAATAGCATTATTTCTCCCACTCACTCACACATACATCTTGAGATGACTCCGGTCATCTATAGATCTTTAGAGCCTGACAGTTTTTCTGTCAATGCACAAGTCTGCTTCAGCCAAACAAATGTGGCTGCAGCTCAAAACAGCAGGCAGATACTCAGGATACTTTCTCACTATTTGAGTTGCATCCTAGCACTACTAATTTTGACTTTTCAGCAGTCTCTTTGGGTTTTAGATGTTTACATGATGGGATACTGCATGTCTGTCTAAGACCACTAGTGATAATGCATGCCTGAATCTTTGTGGAGAAGGATACATACTGCAGTAGAATAATGATCCAAAACACACGTCAAAGCTTTACTACTTGAAGACCAAAGAAGAACAAGGAGTGTTGACTTTCATGGAATTTTCAGAATGGACACCTGACTACGAGACCCTGACTACAAACCCCAGTGAGTGTTTATGGGGACACTTGAAGACAAACAGTCTACTGAAAGTCAACCATTCAGTAACATCGCAAGATGCTCTTTTAAATATTGTGAAATTATGGAATACCATGGATCATCAGACTTTGCACAATAAAATTGTTTTACTAATAAATTATGAAATTTCTCAAATGATTTTTTCAAATATTCAACTTTTCACTTTTTTCCCTGTAATGTTGGTTCAGCCGATTTTGCCGCTTTCCATTCGTGTGTTTGTGTGACAAAATGTGTGACACAATGTATTATTTTTGATCCATTTAGAGTCTGTTTAAAATTAAGTTTTAAAAGGAAGATTTACCCTACACACCCTAAAACTCAAACATATATAGCCCGATAAAAGGCAGGTGAATATTGGCTGCAGATAGCAATAGTACGTCTCGTGCATTATTAAAAATCAATGGTGGTCCTTAATCTTGAAAAAACAAACAAAAAACTATCATTCGTAATGACAACTCGTAACGGATATTAATGGTGTGAAGTCAGATTTTACATATCTGATCTGCTGGTGATTTTTTTTTTGGTCAATAGGTCTCTCTAAAGTGTCCCAGTATGAGTACCGAGCCACTGTATTCAGTTCCCGATACCAAATCAGAATAAAATGGGAGGGTTGAGGTAGGAAGGGCATCTGACATCAAACCTGAGCCAGATCTAATATGCGGATCAGATCTGCTGTGGTGACCTCTAACAGGAGCAGGCAAAAAGAAGAACATGTATCAGGGTAAAAGGTTGCTCAGGTAAATACATTTTTGATCACACAGAAAACATGAAAAAAATCCCAGCGGTTGTGGATGTTAAGGGTGCTCAATTTTATATTTGATTTTGCAGGCTTGTCTGATGCATCCTTCACATAGATTACGAACACAAATTCTAACTATGTTTTAAAATAACCAATGTGCTGATTGCACAATCTGTACCTGCATAGCAAAGGTTTTGGTTTAATGCAGTAACAACCATTATAACAACCTGTGAACAACCAGGATAAACACAAACACAAATTTGATGTTGGTTAAGTGTCTGTTTTGAAGTAAACTTGTTTCCAAGTGAACTTGTTATTACTGGTACCTAACTTAGACTGTGCTCCTATGCTGCCTAAGGGAGATGTGTGCCTTTTTGAGTCTTGTTCGACCCATCACATTTAGGCAGTTTGGGCTGTGGGCCTAGACAGTAGTAAAAACTGCTTCGACACAATGCTCTGTTGTAAAAAGCACTACATGAACAAATTTGAATTGACTTGAGGAATGGAGGAACACAAACTGATGCAGCAGCCCTGCAGTGAAGCCACTGAGTGACCAGTGACTTGGTGTCAGACTGAAGATAACACACCACATACTAGACACACAAATGCATGTCACACTATATGACTGAATCAATAATTTTGCTACCCAGCAAAACACAGTCCTGTTGCCAACTGCCTGGACTCTTCAAATACAATACAAAATGATCAATGCATCTCGAGAAAAAAAAGAAAATGGTACCGGCTATGAAAAATCCTCCAACTGTTGGGTTGTGTGTGGCTGTTTAATGTGTATTGTGTGCATTTGTGTGTAAGAGGGAGAGCGAGAAGGTGCAGAGATAAATCACAGGTGCTACACACAAGCGGCAGGGCCGGGCTGGGGCATGCTGGAGCAGCAGAGGGGCCGGCAGTCTACCTGTGGTGGCATGGTACTCGGCATGGGGGAAGATTAATGTAGGCTCTCCGGAGCAAAGGTAACATCCAGAGCTTAATAAGGTACAAACAATTGCTTCCATTTTGTTTGCTGCCCAGGGAAAACTAAAATTGTGTTACTGAGGTGTATTTTTTACTTTCAGTGTGCTTTGGCAGGGTTGGGATTTGGGGCTGCTGTATGTGAGTGTGTGTGTGTCACATGAAAAGGTCTTATAAAACAGGGCCACTTATGTTTTCAGTGAGAAGTGGTCTTGTAGCGTAAGGAAGAAAGAACACTCGTGGTCGCCGAGACCCTTACCTCGACGCCCTGCACTTTCAGCTTCATGTGGTCTTCCCGTGTTGTCTTGCCATCTTTCCTCTTCTTCCAGCAGTAGCCGTCCTTTCTGTACTTCACCTTTTTCCGGTTGTACAATATCATCGACCCATTCTGTGGCCTAGATCCCAGTGAAGAGGAACAAGTGAAGAGGATGGGGGGAGGACAGGATGGAAAAAGAGAGAGATGATTTTTAGTCAAAGCTTGTGCTGAGGGACTCATTTGTGAGAACTACACAGAGGCTAATAGAGTCAGTAATGTGTCAGTGACTAAGATGACACGACCATTTTTGCATTGGTATGCACAGTTTGACAGCGAACAAAGCAACCTTCAGCATATATTAGCAACACTCTGCTGAGAATAAAGCACTGAAAGTGGCATCCTGGTTCAGCGTAAATCACATATAGGCGAATGGCGTGTCTGCTGCATCTCTGTTGCTTCACAGTCACAGATGAGTGGCAGAGAAGGTCCCCTGAGGGGAAAACAGATATCCCTCAAGATTTCATTCATAATTCATTAGAAGGGTACCGCCCGTTGTTCTGGTGGCTGATAGTAGTGCTGACAGAGTCTGACTGCCTTCAACATTAGGAGGAGCTGTAAAGCTTATGGTTTGAGCACTAGCTAATAATTACATGAATTAAAGACAAGTAGAAGGGCAGCAAAGAGAAAGACAGACATTAAGATCAACGCATTCTGCACACTTTCCACCAAGACAGACACACATTTGAATTCACTACACACTGGTCTCCCAAACAGCATACAACTGCAAATAGTACGCCAAATGCATACTATCATTCATTCATTCATTCATTGTCTTATCCATTTAATCCTAGACAGGGTCGCGGGAATGCCGGGACCTAGCCTGCAGCACAGGGTGTAAGGCAGGAACAGCCCTAGACAGTAGGGCCAACATAGGGCACATACATTCACACACTCCTACACACATTCACACAATAAGGGCATTTTGGAAACATCAGTTAACCTAACACACGTCTTTGGAATGTGGGAGGAAACCGGAGTACCCAGAAAAAACCCACTGCAGATATGGGGAAGCTAAGACATGCAGACTATACACAGGCGGAGCCCAGGGTTGGGATTGACCAGGGATCTCAGAGCTGTGAAGTGACTGTGCTAACCACTGCACCACTGTGCCACCCATATATACTATCACTAGTGTCATTTATATTCTGAAACAATACAGTATATAGTGTGCAGTTCAGAATGCAATCTTCTGCATCCATGTTTGAATTCTTGTTAACTAACCTGCAATGTTCACAGCCAGTTATGAGTGCGAATCTCGATTTAGATCATTATCTTCTCAGTGACTTACTTATTAGTAGGCAAATGTCCAGCACCTGGCAGGTCAGCTATCTATCAACTAATAGATGAGCTCAAAAGTGTATCGAGTCATATTCTAGATTTAAATACCATTTGGGTTGTAACTGACTGAAAGCTGTGCAGCTTAAACATACACTTTACTTTAAAATGTACATTTTAGTCATGTCCCCAGCTTTTCCTAACATATTCCCACTTCTGAAAACTATGGAACCACAAGTCATATGTTCAATAGAAAGTCGTAACAACTGGATCTTTTGAAGATCGTGGGAAAACCAAAACTAAGTTCTCTCCTATTTTGTTCTGTGTATTTGATGATATTGTAACTATGACCAACAATCTCAACTTACTATCATGTTACCTAAATTATTTTTAGATGTTATTTAGTTATAATAAAATACAATATTTTGGTAAATCATTATGGATTCTGTGTGTATTTATGTATTTGCTCATTCTGTGCTGAAAAAGAGTACAAAGAGTAACAGGACTGAGTAACAGTAACAGGAGAAACCTTGTGAAAAATAAAGTTGCCTGAAATTGACCAATACTCAATATGAATAGTTTAATATGTGTTATTAGATTTAGTGTTAAAAAAATCTAGAACATGAAGTTACAACAAGCAAATATCACCCAGTCCGTGGGAATGATTCATTACTGAAAACCAGTTGTTCAGTTTCAGTATATTTCCATGGATTCAATACGCAGTGGGTGCCAAAAGTCTGTGAGCACTAGAGAAAATACTTCTATGTTGCATTAGTTTCTAATACAATGTTTTTCATAATGAATCACATAATCAGCAAAACAATCTGAGTGAACGTGACTGTCAGGGATCTTCCTCCGCACTCATCTAACCCTAACCCATCGAGCTGTGTGTTTCAGAATGCTACTAGGACATTATATATATGTGTGTGGTGCAACCTGGCCCACTCACCTTGCACAATAGCACATGGAGCTTGTAGCAGTGGGAAACTGAGAATCACCAACAGTGTATGATCAGTGACTAGACATGGGAGTGATGAATCCTACTCACAGGGATGTGGATGATTTACATTTAAAGTAGTTTTTTGTTTTGTTTTGTTTTGTGAGTGCAAATCATTGTGTGTATGTGTATGATGCTGCAGACAGCACAGAGATAGAAAACAGCATTACACTGAACTTAAATTGAAGTGTAATTATATCACATGTAAAAGCCCCCTAACCCACAGGCTGTGTACATGTTCAGTGGGAACCAAAAGTCTGAGACAACTAGTCTAGTAATTTGGATCTTTGCGGATAAGGATCTGTACTGTAGCAAGACACTGACCCAAAACATACCTCATCTACTTGAAGACCAAAGAAGATCAAAGTGCACTTGAATAAGTCCCATTGATTGTCTTTTTCGTCTTTGGTCTGGAGAACATAGCCTGCATTTCTTCCATACTGATTGGAATACTGATTGGTCTGACCACAATACACATTTCCACTGTGTGATGCTCCATCCCATATACCTCCGAAACCAGTGAAGTCGACACCACTTCTGGACATTGTTAACATAAGGCTTCTTTTTTTGCACAATAACATTTTAAGTGGTGTTTGTTAATGTACCGTATAGAGCTGCAACTAACGATTATTTTAATAATCGATTAATCGGTCGATTATTTTTCCGATTAATCGATGAATCGGGTTTTTAAAAAAACCTTTCCATGTCTTTATTCAGAAATATAACATTAAATAACAGAGCCAATAAGTGCTTACAATAAATGAATAATAATAAATGTATTAATAAATTAAAATAACAAATTAAACAATAAAGAAAAATAAGTGCATCTCTGATGCAATCCCTACATACAAACTCATTCACGCTCTTTCTTTAGATACTTTGCATTGCAATCCAAAAATGTTAGCATGTCAACATGCTCCTGGCTAAAGCTGGCTCTCTTTTTAGAGACTATATTTCCTGCCGCAGAAAATAAACGCTCAGACAGTGTTGAAGTAGCAGGAATGCATAAATAGGACTTGGCTAGCCTGGCCAATATAGGATATCTGTCTCTTAACTCCATCACTGTCATTATCCAGCTAACAAGCAAAAACACCATCAGCCATGCTGTGCCCGTTTGCATAGTGTGAGTGCGCCATTACGTTTCCTCACTTCAGAACAGAACACACTCGGGATATTGTGGTGACTTACGCTGTTGTTGAGCTCCCTTCATCCTCATCGGTGACTCCATGTTTCCGTTTCGAGGACTGTATCATCACCTTGGTGCTCCCGTGCCATGTCAAATCACTTTTGCAAAGCTTGCATGTTACACATTTTTTGTTCTGTGAAGCGTGAAGTGCTCCTACACTTTTGAGGACTTAAGCCGAACCTTCTTCTCTGCGTCGGTCATGTCTCATTTGTAGAATTTATTTAATTCTTAACGCTAACTTATTTTGAAGATTCCGCGTCCGCGCCGGCTCCGCCTCGCTCCATTCAATCGCTTGTATTTTTTTTCCAGCGTTGACGAAGTGCCGCAAGTAACGTAAGCGGATATGATAAGGCGAGGGAAACATAAATCATGCGACACAACGAATCGATAATGAAATTCGTTGTCGACACTTTTAATAATCGATTATTATCGATTTTATCAATTCGTTGTTGCAGCCCTAGTACCGGTAGTGCTGTCTGATTATGGAGATCATGCTCTTAAGTTTAGACTTGTGTCCTTGCCCTTTGCATACTGCAATTCTTCCAGATTCCTTGAATTGTTTAACGATATTATGCACTGTATAGGCAGAAATATGTAAATCCCTTCCAGTCTTTCTTTGAGAAACATCTGCCCATCTTTGCTCCTTAAACACTCGTGGAGACTTATTTTGTACCGAATCATAATTATAATCTGTTGACATCACCTGTTTGAAATCACATCATTATTTATTTAATTTTTTACATCACTAGCCCAATTGCAGGAACATTGCATTTTTTAAATTTGCATTTTCCGTATTTGGGGTTTGGGGATTTGAGGATTTGTTGATATTACATGATTTTAATGTTAGTGCTCTCAGACTTTTGGTCCACTGTATCCAATATTAGAAATTCTGTTATTTCTAAGGTTATCTGTAGTTAAGCACCACTGATACATACAGTCAAAAGTTTCAATACGCCTACTGAAAATTTTATATTTCTCTTTGGTATAGCCATTTTCACTTAAAAGGGAGTGCTAAAAGACCAGTAATTTGTTTCAGAAGTCAAGTTTGTCCAAGCAAAATGATTGCATAGTAATTGCAGTACCCAGAAGTTATATATCTTATTCTCTTTCTTAGTCTTAACATCCGAGACTATAATTATAGTGTGGCAAAACAGAGGTTATACCAAGTGATTATTTGGAAGAAATCTTTCTTATTTTTAATATGTGTGTATTAATGATCAATAAAATGGCAAAAAACTGAACTAAGCAAAGAGAGTCCATAAATAGGCCTACTATTAAAAATAATGGTCAGCAATTAAAAACAATAGTAAAGATTCTGAAAGTTTCAACAAGTGCAATGGCCAACACCATCAAACATTACAATTAAACTGGTTCTTATGAAGATTGCCTCAGGAAAAGAAGACCACATGCTACCTCTTCTGCAG